>JANJGN010000025.1:41979510-42399144 GCA_026770705.1 Isurus oxyrinchus | reverse complement strand
CTATCCTGACAGTTTCCTCACCCTGCCTCCCCCCTCTAACCTTACAGATTCCTCACCCTGTTGCCCCCTCTGTCGTGACAGATACCTCACCCTGTCCCGCCCTCTTCCTGACAGATAGCTCACGCTGTCTTCCCCTCTATCCTGACAGTTTCCTCACCCTGTCTCCTCCTCTTTCCTGACAAATTCCCCAAACAGTCTCACCTTCTGTCCTGACAGATTCCTCATCCTGTCTCCCGCGCTATACAGAAAGATTCCTCCCCATGTCTCCGCCTCTATCCGGACAGATTCCTTACACTGTCTCCCCCTCTATCCTGTCAGATTCCTCACCCTTTCTCCCCCTGTATACTGTCAGATTCCTCACCCTTTCTCCCACTCTATCCTGACAGATTCCTCACCTTGTCTCCCCCTCTATCCGGAGAGATTGCACACCCTGTCTCCCCCTCTATGCAGACAGATTCCTCGCCCTGTCACCCCCTCAATCCAGACAGATTCCTCACCCTGTGTAGCCCTATATCCTGACACATTCCTCACCCTGTCTCCCCCTCTATCCAGACGGATTCCTCACCCTGTCTACTCTCTATCCAGATGGATTCCTCACCCTTTCTCCTCCTCTATCCTGACAGATTCCTCACCCTGTCTCCTCCTCTATCCAGACGGATTCCTCACCCTGTCTCCTCCTCTATCCAGACGGATTCCTCACCCTGTCTCCTCTATCCTGACAGATTCCTCACCCTGTCTCCCCCTCAATCCTGACAGATTCCCCACCCTGTCTCCCCCGCTATCCTGACAGATTCCTCACCCTGTCTCCTCCTCTATCCTGACGTTCCTCACCCTATCTCCCCCTCTATCCTGACAGATTCCTCATCCTGTCTCCTCCTCTATCCAGACGGATTCCTTACCCTGTCTCCTCCTCTATCCAGACAGATTCCTCCCTGTGTGTCCGCGTCTATCCTGCCAGATTCCTCACCCTGTTTCCCCCTCAATCCTGACATTCCTCAATCTGTCTCCTCCTCAATCCTGACATTGCTCAATCTGTCTCCCCCTCAATCCTGACCGATCGCTCACCTTGTCTCCCCCTCTATCCTAACAGATTCCTCACTCTGTTTGCCCCTCTACGCTAACAGATTTCTCACTCTGTCTCCCCCTGTATCCTGACATCCCTCACCCTGTCTCCGCCTGTATCCACACAGATTCCTCACCCTGTCTCCTCCTCTATCCAGACGGATTCCTCACTCTGTAGCAATCTCTATCCTGACAGATTCCTCATACCGTCTCCCCCTCTATCCTGACAAAATCCTCACCCTGTCTCCTCCTCTATCCTGACAGATTCCTCACTCTGTTTGCCCCTCTACGATAACAGATTCCTCACTCTGTCTCCCCCTGTATCCTGACATCCCTCACCCTGTCTCCCCCTTTATCCTGACAGATTCCTCACCTTGTCTCCCCCTCTATCCGGAGAGATTGCACACCCTGTCTCCCCCTCTATGCAGACAGATTCCTCGCCCTGTCACCCCCTCAATCCGGACAGATTCCTCACCCTGTGTAGCCCTATATCCTGACACATTCCTCACCCTGTCTCCCCCTCTATCCAGACGGATTCCTCACCCTGTCTACTCCTCTATCCTGACAGATTCCTCACCCTGTCTCCCCCTCTATCCTGACAGATTCCTCACCCTGTCTCCTCCTCTATCCAGACGGATTCCTCACCCTGTCTCCTCCTCTATCCAGACGGATTCCTCACCCTGTCTCCCCCTCTATCCTGACGAATTCCTCACCCTGTCTCCCCCTCTATCCAGACAGATTCCTCGCCGTGTCTCCGCCTCTATCCTGACAGTTTCCTCACCCTGTCTCCGCCTCTATCCTGACAGATTCCTCACCCTGTCTCCCCCTCTATCCTGACGAATTCCTCACCCTGTCTCCCCCTCTATCCTGACAGTTTCCTCACCCTGTCTCCGCCTCTATCCTGACAGATTCTTCACCCTGTCTCCCCCTCAATCCGGACAGATTGCCCACCCTGTTTCCCCCTCTACGCTAACAGATTCCTCACTCTGTATCCTGACATTCCTCACCCTGTCTCCCTCTCCATCCAAACGGATTCCTCACCATATCTCCTCCTCTATCCAGATGGATTCCTCACCCTGTCTCGCCCTCTATCCTGACGAATTCCTCACCCTGTCTCCCCCTCCTCCTGACAGATTCCTCCCTGTGTCTCCGCGTCTATCCTGACAGATTCCTCACCCTGTTTCCTCCTCAATCCTGACATTCCTCACCCTGTCTTCCCCCTCTCTACAGACGGATTCCTCACCCTGTCTCCCCCTCAATCCAGACAGATTGCCCACCCTGTCTCCCCCTCTATCCTGAAAGTTTCCTCGCCCTGTCTCCCGCTCTATCCTGACAAATTCTCCTACCAGTCAACCCCTCTGTCCTGACAGATTCCTCATCCTGTCTCCCACTCTATCCTGACAGATTCCTCACCCTTTCTCCCCCTCTATCCGGAGAGATTGCACACCCTGTCTCCCCCTCTATCCAGACGGATTCCTCACCCTGTCTCCTCCTCTATCCAGACGGATTCCTCACCCTGTCTCCTCCTCTATCCAGACGGATTCCTCACCCTGTCTCCTCCTCTATCCTGACGAATTCCTCACCCTGTCTCCCCCACTATCCAGACAGATTCCTCCCCGTGTCTCCGCGTCTATCCTGACCGATTCCTCACCCTGTTTCCCCCTCAATCCTGACATTCCTCAATCTGTCTCCCCCTCAATCCTGACAGTTTCCTCACCCTGTCTCCCCCTGTATCCTGACAGATTCCTCACCCTGTTGCCCCCCTCTGTCGTGACAGATACCTCACCCTGTCCCGCCCTCTTCCTGACAGATACCTCACGCTGTCTCCCCCTCTATCCTGACAGTTTCCTCACCCTGTCTCCCCCTCTATCCTGACAAATTCCCCAACCAGACTCACCTTCTGTCCTGACAGATTCCTCATCCTGTCTCCCACTCTATACAGAAAGATTCCTCCCCCTGCCTCCGCCTCTATCCAGACAGATTCCTTACACGGTCTCCCCCTCTATCCTGTCAGATTCCTCACCCTTTCTCCCCCTCTATCCTGACAGATTCCTCACCCTTTCTCCCACTCTATCGTGACAGATTCCTCACTCTGTCTCCCCGTCTATCCTGACAGATTCCTCACCTTGTCTCCCCCTCTATCCTGACAGATTCCTCACCTTGTCTCCCCCTCTATCCTGACAGATTCCTCACCTTGTCTCCCCCTCTATCCGGAGAGATTGCACACCCTGTCTCCCCCTCTATGCAGACAGATTCCTCGCCCTGTCACCCCCTCAATCCGGACAGATTCCTCACCCTGTGTAGCCCTATATCCTGACACATTCCTCACCTTGTCTCCCCCTCTATCCTGACAGATTCCTCACCCTGTTTCCTTCTCAATCCTGACATTCCTCAATTTGTCTCCCCCTCAATCCTGACAGATTCCGCACCCAGTCTCCCCCTCTATCCTGATGGATTCCTCACTCTGTAGCAACCTCTATCCGGACAGATTCCTCACCCTGTCTCCTCTTCTATCCTGTCATTCCTCACCATGTCTCCCCGTCTATTCTGACCGATCCCTCACCTTGTCTCCCCCTCTATCCTGACATTCACAATCCTGTCTCCCCCTCTATCCTGACGGATTCCTCACCCTGCCTCCCCCTCAATCCAGACAGATTGCCCACCCTGTCTCCCCATCTATCCTGACAGTTTCCTCACCCTGTCTCCCCTTCTGTCCTGAGAAATTCCCCAAACAGTCAACCCCTCTGTCCTGACAGATTCCTCATCCTGTCTCCCCCTCTATCCTGACAAATTCCCCAAACAGTCAACCCCTCTGTCCTGACAGATTCCTCATCCTGTCTCCCACTCTATCCTGACAGTTTCCTCACCCTGTCTCCCCCTCTATCCTGTCAAATTCCCCAACCAGTCTCACCCTCTGTCCTGACAGATTTCTCATCCTGTCTCCCACTCTATACAGAAAGATTCCTCCCCCTGCCACCGCCTCTATCCGGACAGATTCCTTACACTGTCTCCCCCTCCATCCTGACGGATTCCTCACTCTGTAGCAACCTCTATCCGGACAGATTCCTCACCCTGTCTCCTCTCCTATCCTGTCATTCCTCACCATGCCTCCCCGTCTATCCTGACCGATCCCTCACCTTGTCTCCACTTCTATCCTGACAGATTCCTCACCCTGTCTCGTCCTCTATCCTGACATTCCTCACCCTGTCTCCCCCTCTATCCTGACAGATTCCTCACCCTGTCTCCCCCTCTATCCTGACAGAATTCTCACCTTGTCTCCCCCTCTATCCTGACAGATTCCTCACCCTGTTTCCATCTCAATCCTGACATTCCTCAATCTGTCTCCCCCTCAACCCCGACAGATTCTGCACCCAGTCTCCCCCTCTATCCTGACGGATTCCTCACTCTGTAGCAACCTTTATCCGGACAGATTCCTCACCCTGTCTCCTCTTCTATCCTGTCATTCCTCACCATGTCTCCCCGTCTATTCTGACCGATCCCTCACCTTGTCTCCCCCTCTATCCTGACATTCACAATCCTGTCTCCCCCTCTATCCTGACGGATCCCTCACCCTGCCTCCCCCTCAATCCGGACAGATTGCCCACCCTGTCTCCCCATCTATCCTGACAGTTTCCTCACCCTGTCTCCCCCTCTATCCTGACAAATTCCCCAAACAGTCAACCCCTCTGTCCTGACAGATTCCTCATCCTGTCTCCCACTCTATCCTGACGGATTCCTCATCCAGTATCCCCCGCTATACAGAAAGATTCCTCCCCCTGTCTCCGCCTCTATCCGGACAGATTCCTCACACTGTCTCCCCCTCTATCCTGACAGGTTCCTCACCTTGACTCCCCCTCCATCCTGACAGATTCCTCACTCTGTATCCCCCTGTACCCTGACAGATTCCTCACCCTGTTGCCCCCTCTGTCGTGACAGATACCTCACCCTGTCCCGCCCTCTTCCTGACAGATACCTCACGCTGTCTTCCCCTCTATCCTGACAGTTTCCTCACCCTGTCTCCCCCTCTATCCTGTCAAATTCCCCAACCAGTCTCACCCTCTGTCCTGACAGATTTCTCATCCTGTCTCCCACTCTATACAGAAAGATTCCTCCCCCTGTCTCCGCCTCTATCCGGACAGATTCCTTACACTGTCTCCCCCTCTATCCTGACGGATTCCTCACTCTGTAGCAACCTCTATCCGGACAGATTCCTCACCCTGTCTCCTCTTCTATCCTGTTATTCCTCACCATGTCTCCCCGTCTATCCTGACCGATCCCTCACCTTGTCTCCCCTTCTATCCTGACAGATTCCTCACCCTGTCCCGTCCTCTATCCTGACATTCCTCACCCTGTCTCCCCCTCTATCTGACAGATTCCGCACCCTTTCTCCCCCTCTATCGTGACAGATTCCTCGCTCTGTCACCCCCTGTATCCTGACATTCCTCACCTTGTCTCCCCCTCTATCCTGACAAATTCCTCACCCTGTCTCCCCCTTTATCCTGACAGATTCCTCATCCTGTCTCCCACTCTATCCTGACGGATTCCTCATCCAGTATCCCCCGCTATACAGAAAGATTCCTCCCCCTGTCTCCGCCTCTATCCAGACAGATTCCTCACACTGTCTCCCCCTCTATCCTGACAGATTCCTCACCCTGTCTCCCCCTGTACCCTGACAGATTCCTCACCCTGTCTCCCCCTCTATCTGACAGATTCCTCGCTCTGTCTCCCCCTCTATCCTGACAGATTCCTCGCTCTGTCTCCCCCTCTATCCTGTCAAATTCCCCAACCAGTCTCACCCTCTGTCCTGACAGATTTCTCATCCTGTCTCCCACTCTATACAGAAAGATTCCTCCCCCTGTCTCCGCATCTATCCGGACAGATTCCTTACACTGTCTCCCCCTCTATCCTGACGGATTCCTCACTCTGTAGCAACCTCTTTCCGGACAGATTCCTCACCCTGTCTCCTCTTCTATCCTGTCATTCCTCACCATGTCTCCCCGTCTATTCTGACCGATCCCTCACCTTGTCTCCCCTTCTCCCCTGTCTCCCCCTCTATCCTGACAGATTCCTCACCCTGTCTCGTCCTCTATCCTGACATTCCTCAAACCTGTCTCCCCCTCTATCCTGACAGATTCCTCACTCTGTTTCCCCCTCTACGCGAACAGATTCCTCACTCTGTCTCCCCCTGTATCCTGACATCCCTCACCCTGTCTCCGCCTGTATCCTCACAGATTCCTCACCATGCTTCCCCCTCTATCCAGACATTCCTCACCCTGTCTCCCCCTCCATCCAGACGGATTCCTCACCCTGTCTCCTCCTCTATCCAGACGGATTCCTAACCCTGTTTCCCCCTCAATCCTGACATTCCTCACCCTGTCTTCCCCCTCTCTACAGACGGATTCCTCACCCTGTCTCCCCCTCAATCCAGACAGATTGCCCACCCTGTCTCCCCCTCTATCCTGAAAGTTTCCTCACCCTGTCTCCCCCTCTATCCTGACAAATTCTCCTACCAGTCAACCCCTCTGTCCTGACAGATTCCTCATCCTGTCTCCCACTATCCTGACGGATTCCTCATCCAGTATCCCCCTCTATACAGAAAGATTCCTCCCCCTGTCTCCGCGTCGATCTGGACAGATTCCTCACACTGTCTCCCCCTCTATCCTGACAGATTCCTCACACTGTCTCCCTCTCCATCCAGACGGATTCCTCACACTGTCTCCCCCTCTATCCTGACAGATTCCTCACCCTGTCTCCCCCTCTATTCTGTCAGATTCCTCACCCTTTCTCCCCCTCTATCCAGAGAGATTGCACACCCTGTCTCCCCCTCTATGTAGACAGGTACGCCACCCAGTCTGCCCCTCTATCCTGACAGATTCCTCACCCTGTCTCCCCCTCTATCCTGACCAATCCCTTACCTTGTCTTCCCTTCTATCCTGACATTCCCGATCCTGTCTCCCCCCTCTATCCAGACAGTTTCCTCACCCTGTCTCCCCCTCTATCCTAACAGATTACTCACTCTGTCTCCCCCTGTATCCTGACATCCCTCACCCTGTCTCCCACTCTATCCTGACGGATTCCTCACCCTGTCTCCCCCTCAATCCAGACAGATTCCTCACCCTGTCTCCCCCTCTATCCTGAAAGTTTCCTCTCCCTGTCTCCCCCTCTATCCTGACAAATTCTCCTACCAGTCAACCCCTCTGTCCTGACAGATTCCTCACCCTGTCTCCCCCTGTATCCTGACATCCCTCACCCTGTCTCCCACTCTATCCTGACAGATTCCTCGCCCTGTCTCCCCCTCAATCCGGACAGATTCCTCACCCTGTGTCGCCCTCTGTTCTGACAGAATCCTCACCCTGTCTCCCACTCTATCCAGACAGATTCCTCCCCGTGTCTCCCCCTCTATCCTGACAGTTTCCTCACCCTGTCTCCCCCTGTATCCTGACAGATTCCTCACCCTGTTGCCACCTCTGTCGTGACAGATACCTCACCCTGTCCCGCCCTCTTCCTGACAGATACCTCACCCTGTCTCCCCCTCTTTCCTGACAAATTCCCCAACCAGTCTCACCTTCTGTCCTGACAGATTTCTCATCCTGTCTCCCACTCTATACAGAAAGATTCCTCCCCCTGCCTCCGACTCTATCCGGACAGATTCCTTACACTGTCTCCCCCTCTATCCTGATGGATTCCTCACTCTGTAGCAACCTCTATCCGGACAGATTCCTCACCCTGTCTCCTCTTCTATCCTGTCATTCCTCACCATGTATCCCCGTCTATTCTGACCGATCCCTCACCTTGTCTCCCCCTCTATCCTGACATTCACAATCCTGTCTCCCCCTCTATCCTGACGGATTCCTCACCCTGCCTCCCCCTCAATCCGGACAGATTGCCCACCCTGTCTCCCCATCTATCCTGACAGTTTCCTCACCCTGTCTCCCCATCTATCCTGACAAATTCCCCAAACAGTCAACCCCTATGTCCTGACAGATTCCTCATCCTGTCTCCCACTCTATCCTGACGGATTCCTCATCCAGTATCCCCCGCTATACAGAAAGATTCCTCCCCCTGTCTCCCCCTCTATCCGGACAGATTCCTCACCCTGTCTCCTCTTCTATCCTGTTATTCCTCACCATGTCTCCCCGTCTATCCTGACCGATCCCTCACCTTGTCTCCCCTTCTATCCTGACAGATTCCTCACCCTGTCCCGTCCTCTATCCTGACATTCCTCACCCTGTCTCCCCCTCTATCTGACAGATTCCGCACCCTTTCTCCCCCTCTATCGTGACAGATTCCTCGCTCTGTCTCCCCCTGTATCCTGACATTCCTCACCTTGTCTCCCCCTCTATCCTGACAAATTCCTCACCCTGTCTCCCCCTTTATCCTGACAGATTCCTCATCCTGTCTCCCACTCTATCCTGACGGATTCCTCATCCAGTATCCCCCGCTATACAGAAAGATTCCTCCCCCTGTCTCCGCCTCTATCCAGACAGATTCCTCACACTGTCTCCCCCTCTATCCTGACAGATTCCTCACCCTGTCTCCCCCTGTACCCTGACTGATTCCTCACCCTGTCTCCCCCTCTATCTGACAGATTCCGCACCCTTTCTCCCCCTCAATCGTGACAGATTCCTCGCTCTGTCTCCCCCTCTATCCTGACAGATTCCTCGCTCTGTCTCCCCCTCTATCCTGTCAAATTCCCCAACCAGTCTCACCCTCTGTCCTGACAGATTTCTCATCCTGTCTCCCACTCTATACAGAAAGATTCCTCCCCCTGTCTCCGCATCTATCCGGACAGATTCCTTACACTGTCTCCCCCTCTATCCTGACGGATTCCTCACTCTGTAGCAACCTCTATCCGGACAGATTCCTCACCCTGTCTCCTCTTCTATCCTGTCATTCCTCACCATGTCTCCCCGTCTATCCTGACCGATCCCTCACCTTGTCTCCCCTTCTATCCTGACAGATTCCTCACCCTGTCTCCCCCTCTATCCTGACAGATTCCTCACCCTGTGTCCCCCTCTATCCTGACAGATTCCTCACCCTGTGTCCCCCTCTATCCTGACAGAATTCTCACCTTGTCTCCCCCTCTATCTGACAGATTCCGCACCCTTTCTCCCCCTCTATCATGACAGATTCCTCGCTCTGTCTCCCCCTCTATCCTGACAGATTCCTCGCTCTGTCTCCCCCTGTATCCTGACAGATTCCTCACCTTGTCTCCCCCTCTATCCTGACAGATTCCTCACCCTGTCTCCCTCTTTATCCTGACAGATTCCTCACCTTGTCTCCCCCTCTATCCGGAGAGATTGCACACCCTGTCTCCCCCTCTATCCTGACGAATTCCTCACCCTGTCTCCCCCTCTATCCAGACAGATTCCTCGCCGTGTCTCCGTGTCTATCCTGACAGATTCCTCACCCTGTTTCCTTCTCAATCCTGACATTCCTCAATCTGTCTCCCCCTCAATCCTGACAGATTCTGCACCCAGTCTCCCCCTCTATCCTGACGGATTCCTCACTCTGTAGCAACCTCTATCCGGACAGATTCCTCACCCTGTCTCCTCTTCTATCCTGTCATTCCTCACCATGTATCCCCGTCTATTCTGACCGATCCCTCACCTTGTCTCCCCCTCTATCCTGACGTTCACAATCCTGTCTCCCCCTCTATCCTGACGGATTCCTCACCCTGCCTCCCCCTCAATCCGGACAGATTGCCCACCCTGTCTCCCCATCTATCCTGACAGTTTCCTCACCCTGTCTCCCCATCTATCCTGACAAATTCCCCAAACAGTCAACCCCTCTGTCCTGACAGATTCCTCATCCTGTCTCCCACTCTATCCTGACGGATTCCTCATCCAGTATCCCCCGCTATACAGAAAGATTCCTCCCCCTGTCTCCCCCTCTATCCGGACAGATTCCTCACACTGTCTCCCCCTCTATCCTGACAGATTCCTCACCCTGACTCCCCCTCTATCCTGACAGATTCCTCATTCTGTCTCCCCCTGTACCCTGACAGATTCCTCACCCTGTTGCCCCCTCTGTCGTGACAGATACCTCACCCTGTCCCGCCCTCTTCCTGACAGATACCTCACGCTGTCTTCCCCTCTATCCTGTCAAATTCCCCAACCAGTCTCACCCTCTGTCCTGACAGATTTCTCATCCTGTCTCCCACTCTATACAGAAAGATTCCTCGCCCTGTCTCCGCCTCTATCCTGACATTCCTCACCCTGTCTCCCCTTCTATCCTGACAGAATTCTCACCTTGTCTCCCCCTCTATCCTGACAGATTCCTCACCCTTTCTCCCCCTCTATCTGACAGATTCCGCACCCTTTCTCCCCCTCTATCGTGACAGATTCCTCGCTCTGTCTCCCCCTCTATCCTGACAGATTCCCCACCTTGTCTCCCCCTCTATCCTGACAAATTCCTCACCCTGTCTCCCCCTTTATCCTGACAGATTCCTCACCTTGTCTCCCCCTCTATCCGGAGAGATTGCACACCCTGTCTCGCCCTCTATGCAGACAGATTCCTCGCCCTGTCACCCCGTCGATCCGGACAGCTTCCTCACCCTGTGTAGCCCTATATCCTGACAGATTCCTCACTCTGTCTCTCCTTCTATGCAGACGGATTCCTCATCCTGTCTCCTCCTCTATCCAGACGGATTCCTCACCCTGTCTCCCCCTCTATCCTGATGAATTCCTCACCCTGTCTCCCCCTCTATCCAGACAGATTCCTCCCCCTGTCTCCGCCTCTATCCGGACAGATTCCTTACACGGTCTCCTCCTCTACCCTGTCAGATTCCTCAACCTTTCTCCCCCTCTATACTGTCAGATTCCTCACCCTTTCTCCCACTCTATCGTGACAGATTCCTCGCTCTGTCTCCCCCTCTATCCTGATGAATTCCTCATCCTGTCTCCCCCTGTATCCAGACAGATTCCTCCCCGTGTCTCCGCGTCTATCCTGACAGATTCCTCACCCTGTTTCCTTCTCAATCCTGACATTCCTCAATCTGTCTCCCCCTCAATCATGACAGATTCCGCACCCAGTCTCCCCCTCTATCCGGACAGATTCCTCACCCTGTCTCCTCTTCTATCCTGACATTCACAATCCTGTCTCCCCCTCTATCCTGACGGATTCCTCACCCTGCCTCCCCCTCAATCCGGACAGATTGCCCACCCTGTCTCCCCATCTATCCTGACAGTTTCCTCACCCTGTCTCCCTCTCTATCCTGACAAATTCCCCAAACAGTCAACCCCTCTGTCCTGACAGATTCCTCATCCTGTCTCCCACTCTATCCTGACGGATTCCTCATCCAGTATCCCCCGCTATACAGAAAGATTCCTCCCCCTGTCTCCGCCTCTATCCGGACAGATTCCTCACTCTGTCTCCCCCTCTATCCTGACAAATTCCCCAAACAGTCAACCCCTCTGTCCTGACAGATTCCTCACCCTGTCTCCCACTCTATCCTGACGGATTCCTCATCCAGTATCCCCCGCTATACAGAAAGATTCCTCCCCCTGTCTCCCCCTCTATCCGGACAGATTCCTCACCCTGACTCCCCCTCTATCCTGACAGATTCCTCACACTGTCTCCCCCTCTATCCGGACAGATTCTGCACCCAGTCTCCCCCTCTATCCTGACGGATTCCTCACTCTGTAGCAACCTCTATCCGGACAGATTCCTCACCCTGTCTCCTCTTCTATCCTGTCATTCCTCACCATGTATCCCCGTCTATTCTGACCGATCCCTCACCTTGTCTCCCCTTCTATCCTGACAGATTCCTCACCTTGTCTCCCCCTCTATCCTGACATTCACAATCCTGTCTCCCCCTCTGTCCTGACGGATTCCTCACCCTGCCTCCCCCTCAATCCGGACAGATTGCCCACCCTGTCTCCCCATCTATCCTGACAGTTTCCTCACCCTGTCTCCCTCTCTATCCTGACAAATTCCCCAAACAGTCAACCCCTCTGTCCTGACAGATTCCTCATCCTGTCTCCCACTCTATCCTGACGGATTCCTCATCCAGTATCCCCCGCTATACAGAAAGATTCCTCCCCCTGTCTCCCCCTCTATCCGGACAGATTCCTCACCCTGTCTCCCCCTCTATCCTGACAGATTCCTCACTCTGTCTCCCCCTGTACCCTGACAGATTCCTCACCCTGTTGCCCCCTCTGTCGTGACAGATACCTCACCCTGTCCCGCCCTCTTCCTGACAGATACCTCACGCTGTCTTCCCCTCTATCCTGACAGTTTCCTCACCCTGTCTCCCCCTCTATCCTGTCAAATTCCCCAACCACTCTCACCTTCTGTCCTGACAGATTTCTCATCCTGTCTCCCACTCTATACAGAAAGATTCCTCCCCCTGTCCTAGCCTCTATCCGGACAGATTCCTTACACTGTCTCCCCTTCTATCCTGACATTCCTCACCCTATCTCCCCTTCTATCCTGACAGAATTCTCACCTTGTCTCCCCCTCTATCCTGACAGATTCCTCACCCTTTCTCCCCCTCTATCCTGACAGATTCCCCACCTTGTCTCCCCCTCTATCCTGACAAATTCCTCACCCTGTCTCCCCCTTTATCCTGACAGATTCCTCACCTTGTCTCCCCCTCTATCCGGAGAGATTGCACACCCTGTCTCGCCCTCTATGCAGACAGATTCCTCGCCCTGTCACCCCGTCGATCCGGACAGATTCCTCACCCTGTGTAGCCCTATATCCTGACAGATTCCTCACTGTGTCTCTCCTTCTATGCAGACGGATTCCTCATCCTGTCTCCTCCTCTATCCAGACAGATTCCTCAACCTTTCTCCCCCTCTATACTGTCAGATTCCTCACCCTTTCTCCCACTCTATCGTGACAGATTCCTTGCTCTGTCTCCCCCTCTATCCTGACAGATTCCTCACCTTGTCTCCCCCTCTATCCAGACGGATTCCTCATCCTGTCTCCTCCTCTATCCAGACGGATTCCTCACCCTATCTCCCCCTCTATCCTGATGAATTCCTCACCCTGTCTCCCCCTCTATCCAGACAGATTCCTCCCCGTGTCTCCGCGTCTATCCTGACAGATTCCTCACCCTGTTTCCTTCTCAATCCTGACATTCCTCAATCTGTCTCCCCCTCTATCCGGACAGATTCCTCACCCTGTCTCCTCTTCTATCCTGTCATTCCTCACCATGTCTTCCCGTCTATTCTGACCGATCCCTCACCTTGTCTCCCCCTCTATCCTGACATTCACAATCCTGTCTCCCCCTCTATCCTGACGGATTCCTCACCCTGCCTCTCCCTCAATCCGGACAGATTGCCCACCCTGTCTCCCCATCTATCCTGACAGTTTCCTCACCCTGTCTCCCTCTCTATCCTGACAAATTCCCCAAACAGTCAACCCCTCTGTCCTGACAGATTCCTCATCCTGTCTCCCACTCTATCCTGACGGATTCCTCATCCAGTATCCCCTGCTATACAGAAAGATTCCTCCCCCTGTCTCCGCCTCTATCCGGACAGATTCCTCACCTTGTCTCCCCCTCTATCCTGAGAGGTTCCTCACCCTGACTCCCCCTCTATCCTGACAGATTCCTCACTCTGTCTCCCCCTGTACCCTGACAGATTCCTCACCCTGTTGCCCCCTCTGTCGTGACAGATACCTCACCCTGTCCCGCCCTCTTCCTGACAGATACCTCACGCTGTCTTCCCCTCTATCCTGACAGTTTCCTCACCCTGTCTCCCCGTCTATCCTGTCAAATTCCCCAACCAGTCTCACCCTCTGTCCTGACAGATTTCTCATCCAGTATCCCCCGCTATACAGAAAGATTCCTCCCCCTGTCTCCGCCTCTATCCGGACAGATTCCTTACACTGTCTCCCCCTCTATCCTGACAGATTCCTCACTCTGTAGCAACCTCTATCCGGACAGATTCCTCACCCTGTCTCCTCTTCTATCCTGTCATTCCTCACCATGTCTCCCCGTCTATCCTGACCGATCCCTCACCTTGTCTCCCCTTCTATCCTGACAGATTCCTCACCCTGTCTCGTCCTCTATCCTGACAGATTCCCTCCCCCTGTCTCCGCCTCTATCCGGACAGATTCCTTACACGGTCTCCCCCTCTATCCTGTCAGATTCCTCAACCTTTCTACCCCTCTATACTGTCAGATTCCTCACCCTTTCTCCCACTCTATCGTGACAGATTCCTCGCTCTGTCTCCCCCTCTATCCTGACAGATTCCTCACCTTGTCTCCCCCTCTATCCTGACAGATTCCTCACCCTGTCTCCTCCTCTATCCAGACGAATTCCTCACCCTATCTCCCCCTCTATCCTGATGAATTCCTCACCCTGTCTCCCCCTCTATCCAGACAGATTCCTCGCCGTGTCTCCGCGTCTATCCTGACAGATTCCTCACCCTGTTTCCTTCTCAATCCTGACATTCCTCAATCTGTCTCCCCCTCAATCCTGACAGATTCTGCACCCAGTCTCCCCCTCTATCCTGACGGATTCCTCACTCTGTAGCAACCTTTATCCGGACAGATTCCTCACCCTGTCTCCTCTTCTATCCTGTCATTCCTCACCATGTCTTCCCGTTTATTCTGACCGATCCCTCACCTTGTCTCCCCCTCTATCCTGACATTCACAATCCTGTCTCCCCCTCTATCCTGACGGATTCCTCACCCTGCCTCTCCCTCAATCCGGACAGATTGCCCACCCTGTCTCCCCATCTATCCTGACAGTTTCCTCACCCTGTCTCCCTCTCTATCCTGACAAATTCCCCAAACAGTCAACCCCTCTGTCCTGACAGATTCCTCATCCTGTCTCCCACTCTATCCTGACGGATTCCTCATCCAGTATCCCCCGCTATACAGAAAGATTCCTCCCCCTGTCTCCGCCTCTATCCGGACAGATTCCTCACTCTGTCTCCCCCTCTATCCTGACAAATTCCCCAAACAGTCAACCCCTCTGTCCTGACAGATTCCTCACCCTGTCTCCCACTCTATCCTGACGGATTCCTCATCCAGTATCCCCCGCTATACAGAAAGATTCCTCCCCCTGTCTCCCCCTCTATCCGGACAGATTCCTCACCCTGACTCCCCCTCTATCCTGACAGATTCCTCACACTGTCTCCCCCTCTATCCGGACAGATTCTGCACCCAGTCTCCCCCTCTATCCTGACGGATTCCTCACTCTGTAGCAACCTCTATCCGGACAGATTCCTCACCCTGTCTCCTCTTCTATCCTGTCATTCCTCACCATGTATCCCCGTCTATTCTGACCGATCCCTCACCTTGTCTCCCCTTCTATCCTGACAGATTCCTCACCTTGTCTCCCCCTCTATCCTGACATTCACAATCCTGTCTCCCCCTCTGTCCTGACGGATTCCTCACCCTGCCTCCCCCTCAATCCGGACAGATTGCCCACCCTGTCTCCCCATCTATCCTGACAGTTTCCTCACCCTGTCTCCCTCTCTATCCTGACAAATTCCCCAAACAGTCAACCCCTCTGTCCTGACAGATTCCTCATCCTGTCTCCCACTCTATCCTGACGGATTCCTCATCCAGTATCCCCCGCTATACAGAAAGATTCCTCCCCCTGTCTCCCCCTCTATCCGGACAGATTCCTCACCCTGTCTCCCCCTCTATCCTGACAGATTCCTCACTCTGTCTCCCCCTGTACCCTGACAGATTCCTCACCCTGTTGCCCCCTCTGTCGTGACAGATACCTCACCCTGTCCCGCCCTCTTCCTGACAGATACCTCACGCTGTCTTCCCCTCTATCCTGACAGTTTCCTCACCCTGTCTCCCCCTCTATCCTGTCAAATTCCCCAACCACTCTCACCTTCTGTCCTGACAGATTTCTCATCCTGTCTCCCACTCTATACAGAAAGATTCCTCCCCCTGTCCTAGCCTCTATCCGGACAGATTCCTTACACTGTCTCCCCTTCTATCCTGACATTCCTCACCCTATCTCCCCTTCTATCCTGACAGAATTCTCACCTTGTCTCCCCCTCTATCCTGACAGATTCCTCACCCTTTCTCCCCCTCTATCCTGACAGATTCCCCACCTTGTCTCCCCCTCTATCCTGACAAATTCCTCACCCTGTCTCCCCCTTTATCCTGACAGATTCCTCACCTTGTCTCCCCCTCTATCCGGAGAGATTGCACACCCTGTCTCGCCCTCTATGCAGACAGATTCCTCGCCCTGTCACCCCGTCGATCCGGACAGATTCCTCACCCTGTGTAGCCCTATATCCTGACAGATTCCTCACTGTGTCTCTCCTTCTATGCAGACGGATTCCTCATCCTGTCTCCTCCTCTATCCAGACAGATTCCTCAACCTTTCTCCCCCTCTATACTGTCAGATTCCTCACCCTTTCTCCCACTCTATCGTGACAGATTCCTTGCTCTGTCTCCCCCTCTATCCTGACAGATTCCTCACCTTGTCTCCCCCTCTATCCAGACGGATTCCTCATCCTGTCTCCTCCTCTATCCAGACGGATTCCTCACCCTATCTCCCCCTCTATCCTGATGAATTCCTCACCCTGTCTCCCCCTCTATCCAGACAGATTCCTCCCCGTGTCTCCGCGTCTATCCTGACAGATTCCTCACCCTGTTTCCTTCTCAATCCTGACATTCCTCAATCTGTCTCCCCCTCTATCCGGACAGATTCCTCACCCTGTCTCCTCTTCTATCCTGTCATTCCTCACCATGTCTTCCCGTCTATTCTGACCGATCCCTCACCTTGTCTCCCCCTCTATCCTGACATTCACAATCCTGTCTCCCCCTCTATCCTGACGGATTCCTCACCCTGCCTCTCCCTCAATCCGGACAGATTGCCCACCCTGTCTCCCCATCTATCCTGACAGTTTCCTCACCCTGTCTCCCTCTCTATCCTGACAAATTCCCCAAACAGTCAACCCCTCTGTCCTGACAGATTCCTCATCCTGTCTCCCACTCTATCCTGACGGATTCCTCATCCAGTATCCCCTGCTATACAGAAAGATTCCTCCCCCTGTCTCCGCCTCTATCCGGACAGATTCCTCACCTTGTCTCCCCCTCTATCCTGAGAGGTTCCTCACCCTGACTCCCCCTCTATCCTGACAGATTCCTCACTCTGTCTCCCCCTGTACCCTGACAGATTCCTCACCCTGTTGCCCCCTCTGTCGTGACAGATACCTCACCCTGTCCCGCCCTCTTCCTGACAGATACCTCACGCTGTCTTCCCCTCTATCCTGACAGTTTCCTCACCCTGTCTCCCCGTCTATCCTGTCAAATTCCCCAACCAGTCTCACCCTCTGTCCTGACAGATTTCTCATCCAGTATCCCCCGCTATACAGAAAGATTCCTCCCCCTGTCTCCGCCTCTATCCGGACAGATTCCTTACACTGTCTCCCCCTCTATCCTGACGGATTCCTCACTCTGTAGCAACCTCTATCCGGACAGATTCCTCACCCTGTCTCCTCTTCTATCCTGTCATTCCTCACCATGTCTCCCCGTCTATCCTGACCGATCCCTCACCTTGTCTCCCCTTCTATCCTGACAGATTCCTCACCCTGTCTCGTCCTCTATCCTGACAGATTCCCTCCCCCTGTCTCCGCCTCTATCCGGACAGATTCCTTACACGGTCTCCCCCTCTATCCTGTCAGATTCCTCAACCTTTCTACCCCTCTATACTGTCAGATTCCTCACCCTTTCTCCCACTCTATCGTGACAGATTCCTCGCTCTGTCTCCCCCTCTATCCTGACAGATTCCTCACCTTGTCTCCCCCTCTATCCTGACAGATTCCTCACCCTGTCTCCTCCTCTATCCAGACGAATTCCTCACCCTATCTCCCCCTCTATCCTGATGAATTCCTCACCCTGTCTCCCCCTCTATCCAGACAGATTCCTCGCCGTGTCTCCGCGTCTATCCTGACAGATTCCTCACCCTGTTTCCTTCTCAATCCTGACATTCCTCAATCTGTCTCCCCCTCAATCCTGACAGATTCTGCACCCAGTCTCCCCCTCTATCCTGACGGATTCCTCACTCTGTAGCAACCTTTATCCGGACAGATTCCTCACCCTGTCTCCTCTTCTATCCTGTCATTCCTCACCATGTCTTCCCGTTTATTCTGACCGATCCCTCACCTTGTCTCCCCCTCTATCCTGACATTCACAATCCTGTCTCCCCCTCTATCCTGACGGATTCCTCACCCTGCCTCTCCCTCAATCCGGACAGATTGCCCACCCTGTCTCCCCATCTATCCTGACAGTTTCCTCACCCTGTCTCCCCATCTATCCTGACAAATTCCCCAAACAGTCAACCCCTCTGTCCTGACAGATTCCTCATCCTGTCTCCCACTCTATCCTGACGGATTCCTCATCCAGTATCCCCTGCTATACAGAAAGATTCCTCCCCCTGTCTCCGCCTCTATCCGGACAGATTCCTCACTCTGTCTCCCCCTCTATCCTGACAAATTCCCCAAACAGTCAACCCCTCTGTCCTGACAGATTCCTCATCCTGTCTCCCACTCTATCCTGACGGATTCCTCATCCAGTATCCCCCGCTATACAGAAAGATTCCTCCCCCTGTCTCCCCCTCTATCCTGACAGATTCCTCACCCTGACTCCCCCTCTATCCTGACAGATTCCTCACTCTGTCTCCCCCTGTACCCTGACAGATTCCTCACCCTGTTGCCCCCTCTGTCGTGACAGATACCTCACCCTGTCCCGCCCTCTTCCTGACAGATACCTCACGCTGTCTTCCCCTCTATCCTGACAGTTTCCTCACCCTGTCTCCCCCTCTATCCTGTCAAATTCCCCAATCAGTCTCACCCTCTGTCCTGACAGATTTCTCATCCAGTATCCCCCGCTATACAGAAAGATTCCTACCCCTGTCTCCGCCTCTATCCGGACAGATTCCTTACACTGTCTCCCCCTCTATCCTGACGGATTCCTCACTCTGTAGCAACCTCTATCCGGACAGATTCCTCACCCTGTCTCCTCTTCTATCCTGTCATTCCTCACCATGTCTCCCCGTCTATCCTGACCGATCCCTCACCTTGTCTCCCCTTCTATCCTGACAGATTCCTCACCCTGTCTCGTCCTCTATCCTGACAGATTCCTCACCCTGTCTCCCCCTGTACCCTGACAGATTCCTCACCCTGTCTCCCCCTCTATCTGACAGATTCCGCACCCTTTCTCCCCCTCTATCGTGACAGATTCCTCGTTCTGTCTCCCCCTCTATCCTGACAGATTCCTCACCTTGTCTCCCCCTCTATCCTGACAGATTCCTCACCTTGTCTCCCCCTCTATCCTGACAAATTCCTCACCCTGTCTCCCCCTTTATCCTGACAGATTCCTCACCTTGTCTCCCCCTCTATCCGGAGAGATTGCACACCTTGTCTCCCCCTCTATCCTGACAGATTCCTCGCCCTGTCACCCCCTCTATCCTGACAGATTCCTCACCCTGTCTCTCCCTCTATGCAGACGGATTCCTCATCCTGTCTCCTCCTCTATCCAGACGGATTTCTCACCCTGTCTCCCCCTCTATCCAGACAGATTCCCTCCCCCTGTCTCCGCCTCTATCCGGACAGATTCCTTACACTGTCTCCCCCTCTATCCTGTCAGATTCCTCAACCTTTCTACCCCTCTGTACTGTCAGATTCCTCACCCTTTCTCCCACTCTATCGTGACAGATTCCTCGCTCTGTCTCCCCCTCTATCCTGACAGATTCCTCACCTTGTCTCCCCCTCTATCCTGACAGATTCCTCACCCTGTCTCCTCCTCTATCCAGACGAATTCCTCACCCTATCTCCCCCTCTATCCTGATGAATTCCTCACCCTGTCTCCCCCTCTATCCAGACAGATTCCTCGCCGTGTCTCCGCGTCTATCCTGACAGATTCCTCACCCTGTTTCCTTCTCAATCCTGACATTCCTCAATCTGTCTCCCCCTCAATCATGACAGATTCTGCACCCAGTCTCCCCCTCTATCCTGACGGATTCCTCACTCTGTAGCAACCTTTATCCGGACAGATTCCTCACCCTGTCTCCTCTTCTATCCTGTCATTCCTCACCATGTCTTCCCGTCTATTCTGACCGATCCCTCACCTTGTCTCCCCCTCTATCCTGACATTCACAATCCTGTCTCCCCCTCTATCCTGACAGATTCCTCACCTTGTCTCCCCCTCTATCCTGACAGATTCCTCACCCTGTCTCCTCCTCTATCCAGACGAATTCCTCACCCTATCTCCCCCTCTATCCTGATGAATTCCTCACCCTGTCTCCCCCTCTATCCAGACAGATTCCTCGCCGTGTCTCCGCGTCTATCCTGACAGATTCCTCACCCTGTTTCCTTCTCAATCCTGACATTCCTCAATCTGTCTCCCCCTCAATCATGACAGATTCTGCACCCAGTCTCCCCCTCTATCCTGACGGATTCCTCACTCTGTAGCAACCTTTATCCGGACAGATTCCTCACCCTGTCTCCTCTTCTATCCTGTCATTCCTCACCATGTCTTCCCGTCTATTCTGACCGATCCCTCACCTTGTCTCCCCCTCTATCCTGACATTCACAATCCTGTCTCCCCCTCTATCCTGACGGATTCCTCACCCTGCCTCCCCCTCAATCCGGACAGATTGCCCACCCTGTCTCCCCATCTATCCTGACAGTTTCCTCACCCTGTCTCCCTCTCTATCCTGACAAATTCCCCAAACAGTCAACCCCTCTGTCCTGACAGATTCCTCATCCTGTCTCCCACTCTATCCTGACGGATTCCTCATCCAGTATCCCCCGCTATACAGAAAGATTTCTCCCCGTGTCTCCCCCTCTATCCTGACAGATTCCTCACCCTGACTCCCCCTGTACCCTGACAGATTCCTCACCCTGTTGCCCCCTCTGTCGTGACAGATACCTCACCCTGTCCCGCCCTCTTCCTGACAGATACCTCACGCTGTCTTCCCCTCTATCCTGACAGTTTCCTCACCCTGTCTCCCCCTCTATCCTGTCAAATTCCCCAACCAGTCTCACCCTCTGTCCTGACAGATTTCTCATCCTGTCTCCCACTCTATACAGAAAGATTCCTCCCCCTGTCTCCGCCTCTATCCGGACAGATTCCTTACACTGTCTCCCCCTCTATCCTGACGGATTCCTCACTCTGTAGCAACCTCTATCCGGACAGATTCCTCACCCTGTCTCCTCTTCTATCCTGTCATTCCTCACCATGTCTCCCCGTCTATCCTGACCGATCCCTCACCTTGTCTCCCCTTGTATCCTGACATTCACAATCCTGTCTCACCCTCTATCCTGACAGATTCCTCACCCTGTCTCGTCCTCTATCCTGACATTACTCAAACCTGTTTCCCCCTCTATCCTGACAGATTCCTCACTCTGTTTCCCCCTGTATCCTGACATCCCTCACCCTGTCTCCGCCTGTATCCTCACAGATTCCTCACCATGCTTCCCCCTCTATCCAGACATTCCTCACCCTGTGTCCCCCTCCATCCAGACGGATTCCTCACGCTGTCTCCTCCTCTATCCAGACGGATTCCTCACTCTGTCTCGCCCTCTATCCTGACGAATTCCTCACCCTGTCTCGCCCCCTATCCAGACAGATTCCTCCCTGTGTCTCCGCGTCTATCCTGACAGATTCCTAACCCTGTTTCCCCCTCAATCCTGACATTCCTCACCTGTCTTCCCCCTCTATCCTGAAAGTTTCCTCACCCTGTCTCCCCCTCTATCCTGACAAATTCTCCTACCAGTCAACCCCTCTGTCCTGACAGATTCCTCATCCTGTCTCCCACTCTATCCTGACGGATTCCTCATCCAGTATCCCCCTCTATACAGAAAGATTCCTCCCCCTGTCTCAGCTTCTATCTGGACAGATTCCTCACCCTGTCTCCCCCTCTATCCTGACAGATTCCTCACCTTGTCTTCCCCTCTATCCAGACAGTTTCCTCACCCTGTCTCCCCCTCTATCCTAACAGATTACTCACTCTGTCTCCCCCTGTATCCTGACAGATTCCTCGCCCTGTCTCCCCCTCAATCCGGACAGATTCCTCACCCTGTGTCGCCCTCTGTTCTGACAGATTCCTCACCCTGTCTCCCACTCTATCCAGACAGATTTCTCCCCGTGTCTCCCCCTCTATCCTGACAGTTTCCTCACCCTGTCTCCCCCTGTATCCTGACAGATTCCTCACCCTGTTGCCCCTTCTGTCGTGACAGATACCTCACCCTGTCCCGCCCTCTTCCTGACAGATACCTCACGCTGTCTCCCCCTCTATCCTGACAGTTTCCTCACCCTGTCTCCCCCTCTATCCTGACAAATTCCCCAACCAGTCTCACCTTCTGTCCTGACAGATTCCTCTTCCTGTCTCCCACTCTATACAGAAAGATTCCTCCCCCTGTCTCCGCCTCTATCCGGACAGATTCCTTACACGGTCTCCCCCTCTATCCTGTCAGATTCCTCAACCTTTCTCCCCCTCTATACTGTCAGATTCCTCACCCTTTCTCCCACTTTATCGTGACAGATTCCTCGCTCTGTCTCCCCCTCAATCCGGACAGATTCCTCACCCTGTGTAGCCCTATATCCAGACAGATTGCTCACCCTGTCTCCCCCTCTATCCAGACGGATTCCTCATCCTGTCTCCTCCTCTATCCAGACGGATTCCTCACCCTGTCTCCCCCTCTATCCTGATGAATTCCTCACCCTGTCTCCCCCTCTATCCAGACAGATTCCTCGCCGTGTCTCCGCGTCTATCCTGACAGATTCCTCACCCTGTTTCCTTCTCCATCCTGACATTCCTCAATCTGCCTCCCCCTCAATCCTGACAGATTCCGCACCCAGTCTCCCCCTCTATCCTGACGGATTCCTCATCCTGTCTCCCCCTCTATACAGAAAGATTCCTCCCCCTGTCTCCGCCTCTATCCGGACAGATTCCTTACACTGTCTCCCCCTCTATCCTGACGGATTCCTCACTCTGTAGCAACCTCTATCCGGACAGATTCCTCACCCTGTCTCCTCTTCTATCCTGTCATTCCTCACCATGTCTCCCCATCTATTCTGACCGATCCCTCACCTTGTCTCCCCATCTATCCTGACATTCAAAATCCTGTCTCCCCCTCTATCCTGACGGATTCCTCACCCTGTTGCCCCCTCTGTCGTGACAGAGACCTCACCATGTCCCGCCCACTTCCTGACAGATACCTCACGCTGTCTTCCCCTCTATCCTGACAGTTTCCTCACCCTGTCTCCCCCTCTATCCTGTCAAATTCCCCAACCAGTCTCACCCTCTGTCCTGACAGATTTGTCATCCTGTCTCCCACTCTATACAGAAAGATTCCTCCCCCTGTCTCCGCCTCTATCCGGACAGATTCCTCACCCTGTCTCCACTTCTATCCTGTCATTCCTCACCATCTCTCCCCGTCTATCCTGACCGATCCCTCACCTTGTCTCCCCTTCTATCCTGACAGATTCCTCACCCTGTCTCCCCCTCTATCCTGACAGATTCCTCACCCTGTCTCCCCCTCTATCTGACAGATTCCGCACCCTTTCTCCCCCTCTATCCTGACAAATTCCCCAAACAGTCAACCCCTCTATCCTGACAGATTCCTCACCTTGTCTCCCCCTCTATCCTGACAAATTCCTCACCCTGTCTCCCCCTTTATCCTGACAGATTCCTCACCTTGTCTCCCCCTCTATCCGGAGAGATTGCACACCCTGTCTCCCCGTCTATGCAGACAGATTCCTCGCCCTGTCACCCCCTCAATCCGGACAGATTCCTCACCCTGTGTAGCCCTATATCCTGACACATTCCTCACCTTGTCTCCCCCTCTATCCTGACAGATTCCTCACCCTGTCTCCCCCTCTATCCAGACGGATTCCTCACCCTGTCTCCCCCTCTGTCCAGACAGATTCCTCCCCGTGTCTCCCCCTCTATCCTGACAGATTCCTCACTCTGTCTCCCCCTGTATCCTGACAGATTCCTCACCCTGTTGCCCCCTCTGTCGTGACAGATACCTCACCCTGTCCCGCCCTCTTCCTGACAGATACCTCACGCTGTCTTCCCCTCTATCCTGACAGTTTCCTCATCCTGTCTCCCCCTCTTTCCTGACAAATTCCCCAACCAGTCTCACCTTCTGTCCTGACAGATTCCTCTTCCTGTCTCCCACTCTATACAGAAAGATTCCTCCCCCTGTCTCCGCCTCTATCCGGACAGATTCCTTACACGGTCTCCCCCTCTATCCTGTCAGATTCCTCAAACTTTCTCCCCCTCTATACTGTCAGATTCCTCACCCTTTCTCCCACTCTATCGTGACAGATTCCTCGCTCTGTCTCCCCCTCTATCCTGACAGATTCCTCACCCTGTCTCCCCCTCTATCCTGACGAATTCCTCACCCTGTCTCCCCCTCTATCCAGACAGATTCCTCGCCGTGTCTCCGCGTCTATCCTGACAGATTCCTCACCCTGTTTCCTTCTCAATCCTGACATTCCTCAATCTGTCTCCCCCTCAATCCTGACAGATTCTGCACCCAGTCTCCCCCTCTATCCTGACGGATTCCTCACTCTGTAGCAACCTTTATCCGGACAGATTCCTCACCCTGTCTCCTCTTCTATCCTGTCATTCCTCACCATGTCTTCCCGTTTATTCTGACCGATCCCTCACCTTGTCTCCCCCTCTATCCTGACATTCACAATCCTGTCTCCCCCTCTATCCTGACGGATTCCTCACCCTGCCTCTCCCTCAATCCGGACAGATTGCCCACCCTGTCTCCCCATCTATCCTGACAGTTTCCTCACCCTGTCTCCCTCTCTATCCTGACAAATTCCCCAAACAGTCAACCCCTCTGTCCTGACAGATTCCTCATCCTGTCTCCCACTCTATCCTGACGGATTCCTCATCCAGTATCCCCCGCTATACAGAAAGATTCCTCCCCCTGTCTCCGCCTCTATCCGGACAGATTCCTCACTCTGTCTCCCCCTCTATCCTGACAAATTCCCCAAACAGTCAACCCCTCTGTCCTGACAGATTCCTCACCCTGTCTCCCACTCTATCCTGACGGATTCCTCATCCAGTATCCCCCGCTATACAGAAAGATTCCTCCCCCTGTCTCCCCCTCTATCCGGACAGATTCCTCACCCTGACTCCCCCTCTATCCTGACAGATTCCTCACACTGTCTCCCCCTCTATCCGGACAGATTCTGCACCCAGTCTCCCCCTCTATCCTGACGGATTCCTCACTCTGTAGCAACCTCTATCCGGACAGATTCCTCACCCTGTCTCCTCTTCTATCCTGTCATTCCTCACCATGTATCCCCGTCTATTCTGACCGATCCCTCACCTTGTCTCCCCTTCTATCCTGACAGATTCCTCACCTTGTCTCCCCCTCTATCCTGACATTCACAATCCTGTCTCCCCCTCTGTCCTGACGGATTCCTCACCCTGCCTCCCCCTCAATCCGGACAGATTGCCCACCCTGTCTCCCCATCTATCCTGACAGTTTCCTCACCCTGTCTCCCTCTCTATCCTGACAAATTCCCCAAACAGTCAACCCCTCTGTCCTGACAGATTCCTCATCCTGTCTCCCACTCTATCCTGACGGATTCCTCATCCAGTATCCCCCGCTATACAGAAAGATTCCTCCCCCTGTCTCCCCCTCTATCCGGACAGATTCCTCACCCTGTCTCCCCCTCTATCCTGACAGATTCCTCACTCTGTCTCCCCCTGTACCCTGACAGATTCCTCACCCTGTTGCCCCCTCTGTCGTGACAGATACCTCACCCTGTCCCGCCCTCTTCCTGACAGATACCTCACGCTGTCTTCCCCTCTATCCTGACAGTTTCCTCACCCTGTCTCCCCCTCTATCCTGTCAAATTCCCCAACCACTCTCACCTTCTGTCCTGACAGATTTCTCATCCTGTCTCCCACTCTATACAGAAAGATTCCTCCCCCTGTCCTAGCCTCTATCCGGACAGATTCCTTACACTGTCTCCCCTTCTATCCTGACATTCCTCACCCTATCTCCCCTTCTATCCTGACAGAATTCTCACCTTGTCTCCCCCTCTATCCTGACAGATTCCTCACCCTTTCTCCCCCTCTATCCTGACAGATTCCCCACCTTGTCTCCCCCTCTATCCTGACAAATTCCTCACCCTGTCTCCCCCTTTATCCTGACAGATTCCTCACCTTGTCTCCCCCTCTATCCGGAGAGATTGCACACCCTGTCTCGCCCTCTATGCAGACAGATTCCTCGCCCTGTCACCCCGTCGATCCGGACAGATTCCTCACCCTGTGTAGCCCTATATCCTGACAGATTCCTCACTGTGTCTCTCCTTCTATGCAGACGGATTCCTCATCCTGTCTCCTCCTCTATCCAGACAGATTCCTCAACCTTTCTCCCCCTCTATACTGTCAGATTCCTCACCCTTTCTCCCACTCTATCGTGACAGATTCCTTGCTCTGTCTCCCCCTCTATCCTGACAGATTCCTCACCTTGTCTCCCCCTCTATCCAGACGGATTCCTCATCCTGTCTCCTCCTCTATCCAGACGGATTCCTCACCCTATCTCCCCCTCTATCCTGATGAATTCCTCACCCTGTCTCCCCCTCTATCCAGACAGATTCCTCCCCGTGTCTCCGCGTCTATCCTGACAGATTCCTCACCCTGTTTCCTTCTCAATCCTGACATTCCTCAATCTGTCTCCCCCTCTATCCGGACAGATTCCTCACCCTGTCTCCTCTTCTATCCTGTCATTCCTCACCATGTCTTCCCGTCTATTCTGACCGATCCCTCACCTTGTCTCCCCCTCTATCCTGACATTCACAATCCTGTCTCCCCCTCTATCCTGACGGATTCCTCACCCTGCCTCTCCCTCAATCCGGACAGATTGCCCACCCTGTCTCCCCATCTATCCTGACAGTTTCCTCACCCTGTCTCCCTCTCTATCCTGACAAATTCCCCAAACAGTCAACCCCTCTGTCCTGACAGATTCCTCATCCTGTCTCCCACTCTATCCTGACGGATTCCTCATCCAGTATCCCCTGCTATACAGAAAGATTCCTCCCCCTGTCTCCGCCTCTATCCGGACAGATTCCTCACCTTGTCTCCCCCTCTATCCTGAGAGGTTCCTCACCCTGACTCCCCCTCTATCCTGACAGATTCCTCACTCTGTCTCCCCCTGTACCCTGACAGATTCCTCACCCTGTTGCCCCCTCTGTCGTGACAGATACCTCACCCTGTCCCGCCCTCTTCCTGACAGATACCTCACGCTGTCTTCCCCTCTATCCTGACAGTTTCCTCACCCTGTCTCCCCGTCTATCCTGTCAAATTCCCCAACCAGTCTCACCCTCTGTCCTGACAGATTTCTCATCCAGTATCCCCCGCTATACAGAAAGATTCCTCCCCCTGTCTCCGCCTCTATCCGGACAGATTCCTTACACTGTCTCCCCCTCTATCCTGACGGATTCCTCACTCTGTAGCAACCTCTATCCGGACAGATTCCTCACCCTGTCTCCTCTTCTATCCTGTCATTCCTCACCATGTCTCCCCGTCTATCCTGACCGATCCCTCACCTTGTCTCCCCTTCTATCCTGACAGATTCCTCACCCTGTCTCGTCCTCTATCCTGACAGATTCCCTCCCCCTGTCTCCGCCTCTATCCGGACAGATTCCTTACACGGTCTCCCCCTCTATCCTGTCAGATTCCTCAACCTTTCTACCCCTCTATACTGTCAGATTCCTCACCCTTTCTCCCACTCTATCGTGACAGATTCCTCGCTCTGTCTCCCCCTCTATCCTGACAGATTCCTCACCTTGTCTCCCCCTCTATCCTGACAGATTCCTCACCCTGTCTCCTCCTCTATCCAGACGAATTCCTCACCCTATCTCCCCCTCTATCCTGATGAATTCCTCACCCTGTCTCCCCCTCTATCCAGACAGATTCCTCGCCGTGTCTCCGCGTCTATCCTGACAGATTCCTCACCCTGTTTCCTTCTCAATCCTGACATTCCTCAATCTGTCTCCCCCTCAATCCTGACAGATTCTGCACCCAGTCTCCCCCTCTATCCTGACGGATTCCTCACTCTGTAGCAACCTTTATCCGGACAGATTCCTCACCCTGTCTCCTCTTCTATCCTGTCATTCCTCACCATGTCTTCCCGTTTATTCTGACCGATCCCTCACCTTGTCTCCCCCTCTATCCTGACATTCACAATCCTGTCTCCCCCTCTATCCTGACGGATTCCTCACCCTGCCTCTCCCTCAATCCGGACAGATTGCCCACCCTGTCTCCCCATCTATCCTGACAGTTTCCTCACCCTGTCTCCCCATCTATCCTGACAAATTCCCCAAACAGTCAACCCCTCTGTCCTGACAGATTCCTCATCCTGTCTCCCACTCTATCCTGACGGATTCCTCATCCAGTATCCCCTGCTATACAGAAAGATTCCTCCCCCTGTCTCCGCCTCTATCCGGACAGATTCCTCACTCTGTCTCCCCCTCTATCCTGACAAATTCCCCAAACAGTCAACCCCTCTGTCCTGACAGATTCCTCATCCTGTCTCCCACTCTATCCTGACGGATTCCTCATCCAGTATCCCCCGCTATACAGAAAGATTCCTCCCCCTGTCTCCCCCTCTATCCTGACAGATTCCTCACCCTGACTCCCCCTCTATCCTGACAGATTCCTCACTCTGTCTCCCCCTGTACCCTGACAGATTCCTCACCCTGTTGCCCCCTCTGTCGTGACAGATACCTCACCCTGTCCCGCCCTCTTCCTGACAGATACCTCACGCTGTCTTCCCCTCTATCCTGACAGTTTCCTCACCCTGTCTCCCCCTCTATCCTGTCAAATTCCCCAATCAGTCTCACCCTCTGTCCTGACAGATTTCTCATCCAGTATCCCCCGCTATACAGAAAGATTCCTACCCCTGTCTCCGCCTCTATCCGGACAGATTCCTTACACTGTCTCCCCCTCTATCCTGACGGATTCCTCACTCTGTAGCAACCTCTATCCGGACAGATTCCTCACCCTGTCTCCTCTTCTATCCTGTCATTCCTCACCATGTCTCCCCGTCTATCCTGACCGATCCCTCACCTTGTCTCCCCTTCTATCCTGACAGATTCCTCACCCTGTCTCGTCCTCTATCCTGACAGATTCCTCACCCTGTCTCCCCCTGTACCCTGACAGATTCCTCACCCTGTCTCCCCCTCTATCTGACAGATTCCGCACCCTTTCTCCCCCTCTATCGTGACAGATTCCTCGTTCTGTCTCCCCCTCTATCCTGACAGATTCCTCACCTTGTCTCCCCCTCTATCCTGACAGATTCCTCACCTTGTCTCCCCCTCTATCCTGACAAATTCCTCACCCTGTCTCCCCCTTTATCCTGACAGATTCCTCACCTTGTCTCCCCCTCTATCCGGAGAGATTGCACACCTTGTCTCCCCCTCTATCCTGACAGATTCCTCGCCCTGTCACCCCCTCTATCCTGACAGATTCCTCACCCTGTCTCTCCCTCTATGCAGACGGATTCCTCATCCTGTCTCCTCCTCTATCCAGACGGATTTCTCACCCTGTCTCCCCCTCTATCCAGACAGATTCCCTCCCCCTGTCTCCGCCTCTATCCGGACAGATTCCTTACACTGTCTCCCCCTCTATCCTGTCAGATTCCTCAACCTTTCTACCCCTCTGTACTGTCAGATTCCTCACCCTTTCTCCCACTCTATCGTGACAGATTCCTCGCTCTGTCTCCCCCTCTATCCTGACAGATTCCTCACCTTGTCTCCCCCTCTATCCTGACAGATTCCTCACCCTGTCTCCTCCTCTATCCAGACGAATTCCTCACCCTATCTCCCCCTCTATCCTGATGAATTCCTCACCCTGTCTCCCCCTCTATCCAGACAGATTCCTCGCCGTGTCTCCGCGTCTATCCTGACAGATTCCTCACCCTGTTTCCTTCTCAATCCTGACATTCCTCAATCTGTCTCCCCCTCAATCATGACAGATTCTGCACCCAGTCTCCCCCTCTATCCTGACGGATTCCTCACTCTGTAGCAACCTTTATCCGGACAGATTCCTCACCCTGTCTCCTCTTCTATCCTGTCATTCCTCACCATGTCTTCCCGTCTATTCTGACCGATCCCTCACCTTGTCTCCCCCTCTATCCTGACATTCACAATCCTGTCTCCCCCTCTATCCTGACAGATTCCTCACCTTGTCTCCCCCTCTATCCTGACAGATTCCTCACCCTGTCTCCTCCTCTATCCAGACGAATTCCTCACCCTATCTCCCCCTCTATCCTGATGAATTCCTCACCCTGTCTCCCCCTCTATCCAGACAGATTCCTCGCCGTGTCTCCGCGTCTATCCTGACAGATTCCTCACCCTGTTTCCTTCTCAATCCTGACATTCCTCAATCTGTCTCCCCCTCAATCATGACAGATTCTGCACCCAGTCTCCCCCTCTATCCTGACGGATTCCTCACTCTGTAGCAACCTTTATCCGGACAGATTCCTCACCCTGTCTCCTCTTCTATCCTGTCATTCCTCACCATGTCTTCCCGTCTATTCTGACCGATCCCTCACCTTGTCTCCCCCTCTATCCTGACATTCACAATCCTGTCTCCCCCTCTATCCTGACGGATTCCTCACCCTGCCTCCCCCTCAATCCGGACAGATTGCCCACCCTGTCTCCCCATCTATCCTGACAGTTTCCTCACCCTGTCTCCCTCTCTATCCTGACAAATTCCCCAAACAGTCAACCCCTCTGTCCTGACAGATTCCTCATCCTGTCTCCCACTCTATCCTGACGGATTCCTCATCCAGTATCCCCCGCTATACAGAAAGATTTCTCCCCGTGTCTCCCCCTCTATCCTGACAGATTCCTCACCCTGACTCCCCCTGTACCCTGACAGATTCCTCACCCTGTTGCCCCCTCTGTCGTGACAGATACCTCACCCTGTCCCGCCCTCTTCCTGACAGATACCTCACGCTGTCTTCCCCTCTATCCTGACAGTTTCCTCACCCTGTCTCCCCCTCTATCCTGTCAAATTCCCCAACCAGTCTCACCCTCTGTCCTGACAGATTTCTCATCCTGTCTCCCACTCTATACAGAAAGATTCCTCCCCCTGTCTCCGCCTCTATCCGGACAGATTCCTTACACTGTCTCCCCCTCTATCCTGACGGATTCCTCACTCTGTAGCAACCTCTATCCGGACAGATTCCTCACCCTGTCTCCTCTTCTATCCTGTCATTCCTCACCATGTCTCCCCGTCTATCCTGACCGATCCCTCACCTTGTCTCCCCTTGTATCCTGACATTCACAATCCTGTCTCACCCTCTATCCTGACAGATTCCTCACCCTGTCTCGTCCTCTATCCTGACATTACTCAAACCTGTTTCCCCCTCTATCCTGACAGATTCCTCACTCTGTTTCCCCCTGTATCCTGACATCCCTCACCCTGTCTCCGCCTGTATCCTCACAGATTCCTCACCATGCTTCCCCCTCTATCCAGACATTCCTCACCCTGTGTCCCCCTCCATCCAGACGGATTCCTCACGCTGTCTCCTCCTCTATCCAGACGGATTCCTCACTCTGTCTCGCCCTCTATCCTGACGAATTCCTCACCCTGTCTCGCCCCCTATCCAGACAGATTCCTCCCTGTGTCTCCGCGTCTATCCTGACAGATTCCTAACCCTGTTTCCCCCTCAATCCTGACATTCCTCACCTGTCTTCCCCCTCTATCCTGAAAGTTTCCTCACCCTGTCTCCCCCTCTATCCTGACAAATTCTCCTACCAGTCAACCCCTCTGTCCTGACAGATTCCTCATCCTGTCTCCCACTCTATCCTGACGGATTCCTCATCCAGTATCCCCCTCTATACAGAAAGATTCCTCCCCCTGTCTCAGCTTCTATCTGGACAGATTCCTCACCCTGTCTCCCCCTCTATCCTGACAGATTCCTCACCTTGTCTTCCCCTCTATCCAGACAGTTTCCTCACCCTGTCTCCCCCTCTATCCTAACAGATTACTCACTCTGTCTCCCCCTGTATCCTGACAGATTCCTCGCCCTGTCTCCCCCTCAATCCGGACAGATTCCTCACCCTGTGTCGCCCTCTGTTCTGACAGATTCCTCACCCTGTCTCCCACTCTATCCAGACAGATTTCTCCCCGTGTCTCCCCCTCTATCCTGACAGTTTCCTCACCCTGTCTCCCCCTGTATCCTGACAGATTCCTCACCCTGTTGCCCCTTCTGTCGTGACAGATACCTCACCCTGTCCCGCCCTCTTCCTGACAGATACCTCACGCTGTCTCCCCCTCTATCCTGACAGTTTCCTCACCCTGTCTCCCCCTCTATCCTGACAAATTCCCCAACCAGTCTCACCTTCTGTCCTGACAGATTCCTCTTCCTGTCTCCCACTCTATACAGAAAGATTCCTCCCCCTGTCTCCGCCTCTATCCGGACAGATTCCTTACACGGTCTCCCCCTCTATCCTGTCAGATTCCTCAACCTTTCTCCCCCTCTATACTGTCAGATTCCTCACCCTTTCTCCCACTTTATCGTGACAGATTCCTCGCTCTGTCTCCCCCTCAATCCGGACAGATTCCTCACCCTGTGTAGCCCTATATCCAGACAGATTGCTCACCCTGTCTCCCCCTCTATCCAGACGGATTCCTCATCCTGTCTCCTCCTCTATCCAGACGGATTCCTCACCCTGTCTCCCCCTCTATCCTGATGAATTCCTCACCCTGTCTCCCCCTCTATCCAGACAGATTCCTCGCCGTGTCTCCGCGTCTATCCTGACAGATTCCTCACCCTGTTTCCTTCTCCATCCTGACATTCCTCAATCTGCCTCCCCCTCAATCCTGACAGATTCCGCACCCAGTCTCCCCCTCTATCCTGACGGATTCCTCATCCTGTCTCCCCCTCTATACAGAAAGATTCCTCCCCCTGTCTCCGCCTCTATCCGGACAGATTCCTTACACTGTCTCCCCCTCTATCCTGACGGATTCCTCACTCTGTAGCAACCTCTATCCGGACAGATTCCTCACCCTGTCTCCTCTTCTATCCTGTCATTCCTCACCATGTCTCCCCATCTATTCTGACCGATCCCTCACCTTGTCTCCCCATCTATCCTGACATTCAAAATCCTGTCTCCCCCTCTATCCTGACGGATTCCTCACCCTGTTGCCCCCTCTGTCGTGACAGAGACCTCACCATGTCCCGCCCACTTCCTGACAGATACCTCACGCTGTCTTCCCCTCTATCCTGACAGTTTCCTCACCCTGTCTCCCCCTCTATCCTGTCAAATTCCCCAACCAGTCTCACCCTCTGTCCTGACAGATTTGTCATCCTGTCTCCCACTCTATACAGAAAGATTCCTCCCCCTGTCTCCGCCTCTATCCGGACAGATTCCTCACCCTGTCTCCACTTCTATCCTGTCATTCCTCACCATCTCTCCCCGTCTATCCTGACCGATCCCTCACCTTGTCTCCCCTTCTATCCTGACAGATTCCTCACCCTGTCTCCCCCTCTATCCTGACAGATTCCTCACCCTGTCTCCCCCTCTATCTGACAGATTCCGCACCCTTTCTCCCCCTCTATCCTGACAAATTCCCCAAACAGTCAACCCCTCTATCCTGACAGATTCCTCACCTTGTCTCCCCCTCTATCCTGACAAATTCCTCACCCTGTCTCCCCCTTTATCCTGACAGATTCCTCACCTTGTCTCCCCCTCTATCCGGAGAGATTGCACACCCTGTCTCCCCGTCTATGCAGACAGATTCCTCGCCCTGTCACCCCCTCAATCCGGACAGATTCCTCACCCTGTGTAGCCCTATATCCTGACACATTCCTCACCTTGTCTCCCCCTCTATCCTGACAGATTCCTCACCCTGTCTCCCCCTCTATCCAGACGGATTCCTCACCCTGTCTCCCCCTCTGTCCAGACAGATTCCTCCCCGTGTCTCCCCCTCTATCCTGACAGATTCCTCACTCTGTCTCCCCCTGTATCCTGACAGATTCCTCACCCTGTTGCCCCCTCTGTCGTGACAGATACCTCACCCTGTCCCGCCCTCTTCCTGACAGATACCTCACGCTGTCTTCCCCTCTATCCTGACAGTTTCCTCATCCTGTCTCCCCCTCTTTCCTGACAAATTCCCCAACCAGTCTCACCTTCTGTCCTGACAGATTCCTCTTCCTGTCTCCCACTCTATACAGAAAGATTCCTCCCCCTGTCTCCGCCTCTATCCGGACAGATTCCTTACACGGTCTCCCCCTCTATCCTGTCAGATTCCTCAAACTTTCTCCCCCTCTATACTGTCAGATTCCTCACCCTTTCTCCCACTCTATCGTGACAGATTCCTCGCTCTGTCTCCCCCTCTATCCTGACAGATTCCTCACCCTGTCTCCCCCTCTATCCTGACGAATTCCTCACCCTGTCTCCCCCTCTATCCTGACAGATTCCTCACCCTGTTTCCTTCTCAATCCTGACATTCCTCAATCTGTCTCCCCCTCAATCCTGACAGATTCCGCACCCAGTCTCCCCCTCTATCCTGACGGATTCCTCACCCTGTCTCCCCCTTTATCCTGACAGATTCCTCACCTTGTCTCCCCCTCTATCCGGAGAGATTGCACACCCTGTCTCCCCCTCTATGCAGACAGACTCCTCGCCCTGTCACCCCCTCAATCCGGACAGATTCCTCACCCTGTGTAGCCCTATATCCTGACAGATTCCTCACCCTGTCTCCCCCTCTATCCAGACGGATTCCTCATCCTGTCTCCTCCTCTATCCAGACGGATTCCTCACCCTGTCTCCCCCTCTATCCTGATGAATTCCTCACCCTGTCTCCCCCTCTATCCAGACAGATTCCTCCCCGTGTCTCCCCCTCTATCCTGACAGTTTCCTCACCCTGTCTCCCCCTGTATCCTGACAGATTCCTCACCCTGTTGCCCCCTCTGTCGTGACAGATACCTCACCCTGTCCCGCCCTCTTCCTGACAGATACCTCACGCTGTCTCCCCCTCTATCCTGACAGTTTCCTCACCCTGTCTCCCCCTCTTTCCTGACAAATTCCCCAACCAGTCTCACCTTCTGTCCTGACAGATTCCTCTTCCTGTCTCCCACTCTATACAGACAGATTCCTCCCCCTGTCTCCTCCTCTATCCGGACAGATTCCTTACACGGTCTCCCCCTCTATACTGTCAGATTCCTCACCCTTTCTCCCTCTCTATCGTGACAGATTCCTCGCTCTGTCTCCCCCTCAAACCTGACAGATTCCGCACCCAGTCTCCCCCTCTATCCTGACGGATTCCTCACTCTGTCGCAACCTCTATCCAGACAGATTCCTCATCCAGTATCCCCCGCTATACAGAAAGATTCCTCCCCCTGTCTCCGCCTCTATCCGGACAGATTCCTCACACTGTCTCCCCCTCTATCCTGACAGGTTCCTCACCCTGACTCCCCCTCTATCCTGACAGATTCCTCACTCTGTCTCCCCCTGTACCCTGACAGATTCCTCACCCTGTTGCCCCCTCTGTCGTGACAGATACCTCACCCTGTCCCGCCCTCTTCCTGACAGATACCTCACGCTGTCTTCCCCTCTATCCTGACAGTTTCCTCACCCTGTCTCCCCCTCTATCCTGTCAAATTCCCCAACCACTCTCACCTTCTGTCCTGACAGATTTCTCATCCTGTCTCCCACTCTATACAGAAAGATTCCTCCCCCTGTCTCCGCCTCTATCTGGACAGATTCCTTACACTGTCTCCCCCTCTATCCTGACGGATTCCTCACTCTGTAGCAACCTCTATCCGGACAGATTCCTCACCCTGTCTCCTCTTCTATCCTGTCATTCCTCACCATGTCTCCCCATCTATTCTGACCGATCCCTCACCTTGTCTCCCCCTCTATCCTGACATTCACAATCCTGTCTCCCCCTCTGTCCTGACGGATTCCTCACCCTGCCTCCCCCTCAATCCGGACAGATTGCCCAACCTGTCTCCCCATCTATCCTGACAAATTCCCCAAACAGTCAACCCCTTTGTCCTGACAGATTCCTCATCCTGTCTCCCACTCTATCCTGACGGATTCCTCATCCAGTATCCCCCGCTATACAGAAAGATTCCTCCCCCTGTCTCCGCCTCTATCCGGACAGATTCCTCACACTGTCTCCCCCTCTATCCTGACAGATTCCTCACCCTGACTCCCCCTCTATCCTGACAGATTCCTCACTCTGTCTCCCCCTGTACCCTCACAGATTCCTCACCCTGTTGCCCCCTCTGTCGTGACAGATACCTCACCCTGTCCCGCCCTCTACATGACAGATACCTCACGCTGTCTTCCCCTCTATCCTGACAGATTCCTCATGCTATCTCCCCCTCTATCCTGACATTCCTCACCTTGTCTCCCCCTCTATCCTGACATTCCTCACCTTGTCTCCCTCTCTATCCTGACAAAATCCTCACCCTGTCTCCCCCTCTATCCTGACAAATTCCTCACTCTGTCTCCCCCTGTATCCTGACATCCCTCACCCTGTCTCCGCCTGTATCCTCACAGATTCCTCACCCTGTCGCCCCCTCTATCCTGACAGATTCCTCACCCTGTCTCCTCCTCTATCCTGACAGATTCCTCCCTGTGTCTACGCGTCAATCCTGACAGATTCCTCACCCTTTCTCCCCCTCTATCTCTACAGATTCTTTGCTCTGAATCCCCCTCTATCCTGAAAGATTCCTCACCCTGTCTCCCCCTCAATCCTGACAAATTCCCCAACCAGTCAACCCCTCTGTCCTGACAGATTCCTCATCCTTTCTCCCACTCTATCCTGACGGATTCTTCATCCAGTATCCCCCTCTATACAGAAAGCTTCCTCTCCCTGTCTCCGCCTCTATCCGGACAGTTTCCTCACACTGTCTCCCCCTCTATCCTGACAGATTCCTCGCTCTGTCTCCCCCTCTATCCTGACAGATTCCTCACCTTGTCTCGCCCTCTATCCTGACAGATTCCTCACCCTGTCTCCCCCTCTATCTCTACAGATTCTTCACTCTGTCTCCCCCTCTATCCTGACAGATTCCTCACCCTGTCTCCCCCTTTATCCTGACAGATTCCTCACCTTGTCTCCCCATCTATCCGGAGAGATTGCACATCCTGTCTCCCCCTCTATCCTGACAGATTCCTCCCCGTGTCTCCGCGTCTATCCTGACAGATTCCTCACCCTGTTTTCCCCTCAATCCTGACATTCCTGAATCTGTCTCCCCCTCAATCCTGACAGATTCCTCACCCTGTCTCCCCCTCTATCCTGAACAGATTCCCCAACCAGTCTCCCCCTCTATCCTGTCAAAATCCTCACCCTGTCGCCCCCTCTATCCTGACGGATTCCTCACCTTGTCTCCTCCTCTATCCTGACAGATTCCTCACTCTGTTTCCCCCTCTACGCTAACTGATTCCTCACTCTGTCTCCCCCGTATCCTGACATCCCTCACCCTGTCTCCGCCTGTATCCTCACAGATTCCTCACCATGCTTCCCCCTCTATCCAGACATTCCTCACCCTGTCTCCCCCTCCATCCAGACGGATTCCTCACCCTGTCTCCTCCTCTATCCAGACGGATTCCTCACCCTGTCTCGCCCTCTATCCTGACGAATTCTTCACCCTGTCTCGCCCTCTATCCTAACAGATTACTCACTCTGTCTCCCCCTGTATCCTGACATCCCTCACCCTGTCTCCCCCTGTATCCTGACAGATTCCTCGCCCTGTCTCCCCCTCTATCCTGACAAATTCCTCACTCTGTCTCCCCCTGTATCCTGACATCCCTCACCCTGTCTCCGCCTGTATCCTCACAGATTCCTCACCCTGTCGCCCCCTCTATCCTGACAGATTCCTCACCCTGTCTCCTCCTCTATCCTGACAGATTCCTCCCTGTGTCTACGCGTCAATCCTGACAGATTCCTCACCCTTTCTCCCCCTCTATCTCTACAGATTCTTTGCTCTGAATCCCCCTCTATCCTGAAAGATTCCTCACCCTGTCTCCCCCTCAATCCTGACAAATTCCCCAACCAGTCAACCCCTCTGTCCTGACAGATTCCTCATCCTTTCTCCCACTCTATCCTGACGGATTCTTCATCCAGTATCCCCCTCTATACAGAAAGCTTCCTCTCCCTGTCTCCGCCTCTATCCGGACAGTTTCCTCACACTGTCTCCCCCTCTATCCTGACAGATTCCTCGCTCTGTCTCCCCCTCTATCCTGACAGATTCCTCACCTTGTCTCCCCCTCTATCCTGACAGATTCCTCACCCTGTCTCCCCCTCTATCTCTACAGATTCTTTGCTCTGTCTCCCCCTCTATCCTGACAGATTCCTCACCCTGTCTCCCCCTTTATCCTGACAGATTCCTCACCTTGTCTCCCCATCTATCCGGAGAGATTGCACATCCTGTCTCCCCCTCTATTCAGACAGATTCCTCCCCGTGTCTCCGCGTCTATCCTGACAGATTCCTCACCCTGTCTTCCCCTCAATCCTGACAGATTCCTCACCCTGTCTCCCCCTCTATCCTGACAGATTCCCCAACCAGTCTCCCCCTCTATCCTGTCAAAATCCTCACCCTGTCGCCCCCTCTATCCTGACGGATTCCTCACCTTGTCTCCTCCTCTATCCTGACAGATTCCTCACTCTGTTTCCCCCTCTACGCTAACTGATTCCTCACTCTGTCTCCCCCTGTATCCTGACATCCCTCACCCTGTCTCCGCCTGTATCCTCACAGATTCCTCACCATGCTTCCCCCTCTATCCAGACATTCCTCACCCTGTCTCCCCCTCCATCCAGACGGATTCCTCACCCTGTCTCCTCCTCTATCCAGACGGATTCCTCACCCTGTCTCGCCCTCTATCCTGACGAATTCTTCACCCTGTCTCGCCCTCTATCCTAACAGATTACTCACTCTGTCTCCCCCTGTATCCTGACATCCCTCACCCTGTCTCCCCCTGTATCCTGACAGATTCCTCGCCCTGTCTCCCCCTCAATCCGGACAGATTCCTCACCCTGTGTCGCCCTCTGTTCTGACAGATTCCTCACCCTGTCTCCCACTCTATCCAGACAGATTTCTCCCCGTGTCTCCCCCTCTATCCTGACAGTTTCCTCACCCTGTCTCCCCCTGTATCCTGACAGATTCCTCACCCTGTTGCCCCTTCTGTCGTGACAGATACCTCACCCTGTCCCGCTCTCTTCCTGACAGATACCTCACGCTGTCTTCCCCTCTATCCTGACAGATTCCTCACCCTGTCTCCCCCTCTTTCCTGACAAATTCCCCAACCAGTCTCACCTTCTGTCCTGACAGATTCCTCTTCCTGTCTCCCACTCTATACAGAAAGATTCCTCCCCCTGTCTCCGCCTCTATCCGGACAGATTCCTTACACGGTCTCCCCCTCTATCCTGTCAGATTCCTCAACCTTTCTCCCCCTCTATACTGTCAGATTCCTCACCCTTTCTCCCACTTTATCGTGACAGATTCCTCGCTCTGCCTCCCCCTCTATCCAGACAGATTGCTCACCCTGTCTCCCCCTGTATCCAGACGGATTCCTCATCCTGTCTCCTCCTCTATCCAGACAGATTCCTCACCTTGTCTCCCCCTGTATCCAGACGGATTCCTCATCCTGTCTCCTCCTCTATCCAGACGGATTCCTCACCCTGTCTCCCCCTCTATCCTGATGAATTCCTCACCCTGTCTCCCCCTCTATCCAGACAGATTCCTCGCCATGTCTCCGCGTCTATCCTGACAGATTCCTCACCCTGTTTCCTTCTCCATCCTGACATTCCTCAATCTGTCTCCCCCTCAATCCTGACAGATTCCGCACCCAGTCTCCCCCTCTATCCTGACAGATTCCTAACGCTGTCTCCCCGTCTGTCCTGACATTCCTCACCCTGTTCCCCCTCTGTCCTGACAGATTCCTCCCTGTGTCTACGCGTCTATCCTGACAGATTCCCCACACTGTCTCCCCCTCTATCCTGACGGATTCCTCACTCTGTCTCCCCCTCTATGCTGACAGATTCCTCACCCTGTCTCCCCCTCTATCCTGACGGATTCCTCACTCTGTCTCCCCCTCTATGCTGACAGATTCCTCACCCTGTCTCCCCCTCTATCCTGACGGATTCCTCACTCTGTTTCCCCCTCTATGCTGACAGATTCCACACTCTGTTTCCCTCTCTATGCTAACAGATTCCTCACTTTGTCTCCCCCTGTATCCTGACATCCCTCACCCTGTCTCCCCCTCTATCCTGACGGATTCCTCACCCTGTCTCCCCCTCTATCCTGACGGATTCCTCACCCTGTCTCCCCCTCTATCCTGACGAATTCCTCACCCTGTCTCACCCCCTATCCTGACAGATTCCTCCCTGTGTCTCCACGTCTATCCTGACAGATTCCTCACCCTGTTTCCCCATCAATCCTGACATTCCTCACCCTGTCTTCCCCCTCAATCCGGACAGATTGCCCACCCTGTCTCCCCCTCTATCCTGACAGTTTCCTCACCCTGTCTCCCCTTCTGTCCTGACAGATTCCTCATCCTGTCTCCCCCTCTATCCTGACGGATTCCTCTCCCAGTCTCCCCCTCTATATGGAAATATTCCTCCCCCTGTCTCCGCCTCTATCCGGACAGATTCCTCACCCTGTCTCCACCTCTATCCAGACGGATTCCTCACCCTGTCTCCCCCTCTATCCTGACGAATTACTCACCCTGACTCCCCCTCTATCCAGACAGATTCCTCCCCGTGTCTCCGCGTCTATCCTGACAGATTCCTCACCCTGTTTCCCCCTTAATCCTGACATTCCTCAATCTGTCTCCCCCTCAATCCTGACAGATTCCGCACCCAGTCTCCCCTTCTATCCTGACAGATTCCGCACCCAGTCTCCCCCTCTATCCTGACAGATTCCTCACCCTGTCTCCTCTTCTATCCTGTCATTCCTCAGCATGTCTACCCGTCTATCCTGACCGATCCCTCACCTTGTTTCCCCCTCTGTCCTGACATTCCCCATACTGTCTCCCCTTCTGTCCTAACAGATTACTCACTCTGTCTCCCCCTGTATCCTGAGATCCCTCACCCTGTCTCCCCATCCATCCTGACATTCCTCACATTGTCCCCCTTTCTATTCTGACAGATTCCTCACCCTGTCTCCCCCTCCTCCTGACAGATTCCTCACTCTGTCTCCACGTCTATCCTGACAGATTCCTAACCCTGTTTCCCCCTCAATCCTGACATTCCTCACCCTGTCTTCCCCCTCTCTACAGATGGATTCCTCACCCTGTCTCCCCCTCTATCCTGACAGTTTCCTCATCCTGTCTCCCCCTCTATCCTGACAGTTTCCTCATCCTGTCTCCCCCTCTATCCTGACAGATTCCTCACCTTGTCTCCCCTTCTATCCTGACAGTTTCCTCACCTTGTCTCCCCCTCTATCCGGAGAGATTGCACACCCTGTCTCCCCCTCTATGCAGACAGATACGCCACCCAGTCTGCCCCTCTGTCCTGACAGTTTCCTCACCCTATCTCCCCCTCTATACTAACAGATTACTCACTCTGTCTCCCCCTGTATCCTGACATCCCTCACCCTGTCTCCCCCTCTATCCTGACAGATTCCTCATCCTGTCTCCCCCACTGTCCAGAAGGATTCCTCACCCTGTCTTCTCCTCTATCCAGATGGATTCCTCATCCTGTCTCCCCCTCTATCCTGATGAATTACTCACCCTGTCTCCCCCTCTATCCTGATGAATTACTCACCCTGTCTCCCCCTCTATCCTGACACATTCCTCCCTGTGTCTCCACGTCTATCCTGACAGATTCCTCACCCTATTTCCCTATCAATCCTGACATTCCTCACCCTGTCTTCCCCCTCTCTACAGACGGATTCCTCACCCTATTACCCCTCAATCCGGACAGATTGCCCACCCTGTCTCCCCCTCTATCCTGACAGTTTCCTCACCCTGTCTCCCCTTCTGTCCTGACCGATTCCTCATCCTGTCTCCCACTCTATCCTGACGGATTCCTCTCACAGTCTCCCCCTCTATATGGAAATATTCCTCCCCCTGTCTCCGCCTCTATCCGGACAGATTCCTCAACCTGTCTCCACCTCTATCCTGACAGATTCCTCACCCTGTCTCCCCCTCTATCCTGACAGACTCCTCACTCTGTCTCCCCCTCTATCCCGACGAATTCCTCACCCTGACTCCCCCTCTATCCAGACAGATTCCTCCCCGTGTCTCCGCATCTATCCTGACAGATTCCTCACCCTGTTTCCCCCTTAATCCTGACATTCCTCAATCTGTCTCCCCCTCAATCCTGACAGATTCCGCACCCAGTCTCCCCTTCTATCCTGACAGATTCCGCACCCAGTCTCCCCCTCTATCCGGACAGATTCCTCACCCTGTCTCCTCTTCTATCCTGTCATTCCTCAGCATGTCTACCCGTCTATCCTGACCGATCCCTCACCTTGTTTCCCCCTCTATCCTGACATTCCCCATACTGTCTCCCCTTCTGTCCTAACAGATTACTCACTCTGTCTCCCCCTGTATCCTGAGATCCCTCACCCTGTCTCCCCATCCATTCTGACATTCCTCACATTGTCCCCCTTTCTATTCTGACAGATTCCTCACCCTGTCTCCCCCTCTATCCTAACAGATTACTCACTCTGTCTCCCCCTGTATCCTGAGATCCCTCACCCTGTCTCCCCATCCATTCTGACATTCCTCACATTGTCCCCCTTTCTATTCTGACAGATTCCTCACCCTGTCTCCCCCTCCTCCTGACAGATTCCTCACTCTGTTTCCCCCTCTATCCTAACAAATTCCTCACTGCGTCTCCCCCTGCATCCTGACATCCCTCACCCTGCCTCCCCCTCTATCCTGCCATCCCTCACCCTGCCTCCCCCTCTATCCTGCGATTCCTCACCGTATCTTCCCCCCCACTACAGATGGATTCCTCACCCTGTCTCCCCCTCAATCCGGACAGATTGCCCACCCTGTCTCCCCTTCTATCTTGACAGTTTCCTCATCCTGTCTCCCCCTCTATCCTGACAAATTCCCCAACCAGTCTCCCCCTCTATCCAGACAGATTCCTCCCCGTGTCTCCGCGTCTATCCTGACAGATTCCTCACCCTGTTTCCCCCTCAATCCTGACAGATACCTCACCCTACCTCCACACATATCCTGACATTTGTCACCATGTCTTACCCCTCTATGCGGACAGATTCCTCACCTTGTCTCCCCCTCTATCCTGACAGTTTCCCCACCCTGTCTCCCCCTCTATCCTGACAGATTCCTCACCCTGTCTCCCCCTCAATCCGGAGAGATTCCTCACCCAGTCTCTCCCTCTGTCCTGACAGATTCCTCACCCTGTCTCCATCTCTATCCTGACAGATACCTCACCCTGTCTCCCCCTCTGTCCTGACATTCCCCACCCTGTCTCCCCCTCTATCCTGACAGGTTCCTCACCCTATCTCCCCATTTATCCTGACTTTCCTCACATTGTCCCCCCCTCTATCCTGACAGATTCCTCAGCTGTGTCCCCCTCAATCCTGACGGATACCTCACCCTGCCTTCCCACATATCCTGACATACGTCACCATGTCTTACGCCTCTATGCGGACAGATTCCTCACCTTGTCTCCACCTCTATCCTGACATTCCCCACCCTCTCTCCCCCTCTATCCTGACAGATTCCTCACCCTGTCTCCCCCTCTGTCCTGACATTCCCCACCCTGTGTCCCCCTTTATCCTGACAGATTCCTCACCCTGACTCCCCCTCAATCTGGACAGATTCCTCACACTGTGTTGCCCTCTGTCCTGACAGATACCTTACCCTGTCTCCCCCTCTACCCTGACAGATTCCCCACCCAGTCTCCCCTTCTATCCAGACATATTCCTCACTCTGTCTCACCCTCTATCCTGACAGATTCCTAACGCTGTCTCTCCGTCTATCCTGACATTCCTCACTTCGTCTCCCCCTCTATCCTAACCGATTCCTCACCCTGTCTCCCCATCTATCCTGACATTCCTTACCCTGTTCCCCCTCTATCCTGACAGATTCCCCACCCTGTCTCCCCCTCTATCCTGACGGATTCCTCACCCTGTCTCACCCTCTATCCTGACAGATTCCTCACCCTGTCGCCCCCTCTATCCTGACATTCCTCACTTTGTCTCCCCCTCTATCCTGACAGATTCCTCACCCTGTCGCCCCCTCTATCCTGACATTCCTCACTTTGTCTCTCCCTCTATCCTGACAGATTCCTCACTCTGTTTCCCTCCCTATGCTAATAGATTCCTCACTCTGTCTCCCCATCTATCCTGACATTCCTCACCCTGTCTCCGCCTCTATCCTGACAGATTCCTTACCCTGCCTCCTCCTCTATCCTGACATTCCTCATCCTGTCAACCCCTCTATCCGGACAGATTCCTTACACTGTCTCCCCCTCTATCCTGACAGATTCCTCACCCTGTTTCCCCATCTATCCTGACATTCCTCACCCTGTCTCCCCCTCCTCCTGACAGATTCCTCACTCTGTTTCCCCCTCTATCCTAACAGATTCCTCACTGCATCTCCCCCTGCATCCTGACATCCCTCACCCTGCCTCCCCCTCTATCCTGCCGTTCCTCACCCTGTCTTCCCCCACTCTGCAGATGGATTCCTCACCCTGTCTCCCCCTCTATCCTGACAGTTTCCTCATCCTGTCTCCCCCTCTATCCTGACAGTTTCCTCATCCTGTCTCCCCCTCTATCCTGACAAATTCCCCAACCAGTCTCCCCCTCCGTCGTGACAGATTCGTCATCCTGTCTCCCACTCTATCCTGACGGATTCTTCACTCAGTCTCCCCCTCTATACAGAAAGATTCCTCCCCCTGTCTCCCCCTCTATCCTGACAGATTCCTCACCCTATCTCCCCCTCTATCCTGACAGATTCCCCAACCTGCCTCCTCCTCTATCCAGACGGATTCCGAACCCTGTCTCCCCCTCAATCCGGACAGATTGCCCACCCTGTCTCCCCTTCTATCCTGACAAATTCCCCAACCAGTCTCACCCTCTGTCCTGACAGATTCCTCACTCTGTTTCCCCCTGTATCCTGACATCCCTCACCCTGTCTCCGCCTCTATCCTGACAGATTCCTCACCCTGCCTCCCCCTCTATCCTGTCATTCCTAACCCTGTCTCCCCCTCTATGCAGACAGATTCCTCCCCATGTCTCCGCGTCTATCCTGACAGATTCCTCACCCTGCCTCCCCCTCAATCCTGACAAATACCTCACCCTACCTCCACACATATCCTGACATTTGTCACCATGACTTACCCCTCTATGCGGACAGATTCCTCCCCCTGTCTCCCCCTCCATCCTGACGGATTCCTCACCCAGTCTCCCCCTCTATACAGAAAGATTCCTCCCCCTGTCTCCCCCTCTATCCTGACATATTTCTCACCCTGTCTCTCCCTCTATCCTGACAGATTCCTCACTCTGTTTCCCCCTCTATGCTAACAGATTCCTCACTCTGTCTCCCCTTTGTATCCTGACATCCCTCACCCTGTCTCCTCCTCTATCCTGACAGATTCCTCACCCTGCCTCCCCCTCTATCCTGACATTCCTAACCCTGTCTCCCCCTCTATCCACTCAGATTCCTCCCCTGTCTCCACGTCTATCCTGACAGATTCCTCACCTTGTCTCCCCCCTCAATCCTGGCATTCTTCAATCTGCCTTCCCCTCAATCCTGACAGATACCTCACCCTACCTCCCCACATATCCTGACATTCGTCACCATGTCTTACCCTCTATGCGGACAGATTCCTCACCTTGTCTCCCCCTCTATCCTGACATTCCCCACCCTGTCTCCCCCTCTATCCTGACCGATTGCTCACCCTGTCTCCCCCTCTGTCCTGGCAGATACCTCACCCTGTCTCCCCTCTATGCTGACAGATTCCTCACCCTTTCTCCCCCTCTATCCTGACAGATCCCTCACCCTGTCTCCACCTCTATCCTGACAGATTCCTCACCCTGCCTCCCCCTCTATCCTGACATTCCTAACCCTGTCTCCCCCTCTATCCACTCAGATTCCTCCCCGTGTCTCCGCGTCTATCCTGACAGATTCCTCACCCTGTCTCCCCCTCAATCCTGACAGATACCTCACCCTACCTCCCCACATATCCTGACATTTGTCACCATGTCTTACCCTCTATGCGGACAGATTCCTCACCTTGTCTCCCCCTCTATCCTGACATTCCCCACCCTGTCTCCCACTCTATCCTGACAGATTCCTCACCTTGTCTCCCCCTCTGTCCTGGCAGATTCCTCACCCTGCCTCCCCCTCTATCCTGACATTCCTAACCCTGTCTCCCCCTCTATCCACTCAGATTCCTCACCCTGTCTCCCCCTCTGTCCTGACAGATTCCTCACCCTGTCTCCCCTCTATGCTGACAGATTCCTCACCCTGTCTCCCCCTCTGTCCTGACAGATTCCTCACCCTGTCTCCCCCTCTGTCCTGACAGATACCTCACCCTGTCTCCCCTCTATGCTGACAGAATCCCCACCCAGTCTTCCCCTCAATCCGGAAGATACCCCTCCCATTCTCCCCCTCTATCCAGACATTCCCCACCCTGTGTCCCCCTTTATCCTGACAGATACCTCACCCTGTCTCCCCTTCTATCCGGAGAGATTGCACACCCTGTCTCCCTCTCTATCCTGACAGATTCCCCAACCAATCGCCCCCTCTATCCTGACAGATTCCCCAACCAGTCTCCCCATCTATCCTGACATTCCTCACATTGTCCCCCCACTCTGTCCTGACAGGTTCCTCATCCTTTCTCCCCCTCTATCTTGACAGATTCCTCACCCTGTCTCCCGCTCTGTCCTGACTGATTCCCCAACCAGTCTCCCCCACTATCCTGACAGGTTCCTCACCGTGTCTCCCCATCTATCCTGACATTCCTCACATTGTCCCCTGCTCTATCCTGACAGATTCCTTACCATGCCTCCCCCTCTATCCTAACAGATTCCTCACTGCATCTCCCCCTGCATCCTGACATCCCTCACCCTGCCTCTCCCTCTATCCTGCCGTTCCTCACCCTGTCTTCCCCCACTCTGCAGATGGATTCCTCACCCTGTCTCCCCCTCTATCCTGACAGTTTCCTCATCCTGTCTCCCCCTCTATCCTGACAAATTCCCCAACCAGTCTCCCCCTCCGTCGTGACAGATTCCTCATCCTGTCTCCCACTCTATCCTGACGGATTCTTCACTCAGTCTCCCCCTCTATACAGAAAGATTCCTCACCCTGTCTCCCCCTCTATCCTGACAGATTCCTCACCCTGTCTCACCCTCAATCCTAACAGTTTCCTCACCCTGTCTCCCCGTCTATCCTGACAGATTCCCCAACCTGTCTCCTCCTCTATCCTGACGGATTCCGAACCCTGTCTCCCCCTCAATCCGGACAGATTGCCCACCCTGTCTCCCCTTCTATCCTGACAGTTTCCTCACCCAGTCTCCCCCTCTATACAGAAAGATTCCTCCCCCTGTCTCCCCCTCTATCCTGACAGCTTACTCCCCCTGTCTCCCCCTCTATCCTGACAGATTTCTCACTCTGTCTCCCCCTGTATCCTGACATCCCTCACCCTATCTCCGCCTCTATCCTGACAGATTCCTCACCCTGTCTCTCCCTCTATCCTGACAGATCCCTCACCCTGTCTCCTCCTCTATCCTGACAGATTCCTCACCCTGCCTCCCCCTCTATCCTGACATTCCTAACCCTGTCTCCCCCTCTATCCACTCAGATTCCTCCCCTGTCTCCGCGTCTATCCTGACAGATTCCTCACCTTGTCTCCCCCCTCAATCCTGGCATTCTTCAATCTGCCTTCCCCTCAATCCTGACAGATACCTCACCCTACCTCCCCACATATCCTGACATTCGTCACCATGTCTTACCCTCTATGCGGACAGATTCCTCACCTTGTCTCCCCCTCTATCCTGACATTCCCCACCCTGTCTCCCCCTCTATCCTGACCGATTCCTCACCTTGTCTCCCCCTCTGTCCTGGCAGATACCTCACTCTGTCTCCCCTCTATGCTGACAGAATCCACACCCAGTCTTCCCCTCAATCCGGGCAGATTCCCCACCCATTCTCCTCCACTATCCTGACATTCCCCACCCTGTGTCCCCCTTTATCCTGACAGATACCTCACCCTGTCTCCCCCTCTATCCGGACAGATTGCCCACCTTGTCTCCCTCTCTATCCTGACAGATTCCCCAACCAATCTCCTCCTCTATCCTGACAGATTCCCCAACCAGTCTCCCCATCTATCCTGACATTCCTCACATTGTCCCCCCCTCTATCCTGACAGATTCCTCACCCTGTCTCCCCCTCTATCCTGACAGATTCCTCACCCTGTCTCCCCCTCAATCCTGACATTCGTCAATCTGTCTCCCCCTCAATCCTGACAGATTCCTCACCCTGTCTCCCGCTCTGTCCTGACTGATTCCCCAACCAGTCTCCCCCACTATCCTGACAGGTTCCTCACCGTGTCTCCCCATCTATCCTGACATTCCTCACATTGTCCCCTGCTCTATCCTGACAGATTCCTTACCATGCCTCCCCCTCTATCCTAACAGATTCCTTACCATGCCTCCCCCTCTATCCTAACAGATTCCTCACTGCGTCTCCCCCTGCATCCTGACATCCCTCACCCTGCCTCCCCCTTTATCCTGCCATTCCTCATGCTGTCTTCCCCCTCTCTACAGATGGATTGCTCACGCTGTCTCCCCCTCTATCCTGACAGTTTCCTCACCCTGTCTCCCCCTCTATCCTGACAAATTCCCCTACCAGTCTCCCCCTCTGTCCTGACAGATTCCTCACCCTGTCTCCGCCTCTATCCTGACAAATTTCTCACCCTGTCTCCGCCTCTATCCTGACAGATTCCGCACCCTTCCTCCCCCACTATCCTGACATTCCTAACCCTGACTCCCCCTCAATCCACTCAGATTCCTCCCCCTGTCTCCGCGTCTATCCTGACAGATTCCTCAATCTGTCTCCCCCTCAATCCTGACAGATACCTCACCCTACCTCCCCACATATCCTGACATTCGTCACCATGTCTTACTCCTCTATGTTGACAGATACCTCACCCTGTCTCCCCCTCTATCCTGACAGATACCTCACCCTGTCTCCCCTCTATGCTGACAGAATCCCCATCCAGTCTTCCCCTCAATCCACACAGATTCCCCACCAATTCTCCCCCTCTATCCTGACTTTCCCCACCCTGTGTCCCCCTTTATCCTGACAGATACCTCATGCTGTCACCCCCTCTATCCTGACAAATTGCCCAACCAGTCACCCCCTCTGTCCTGACAGATTCCTCATCCTCTCTCCCCCTCTATCCTGACAAATTCCCCACCCAGTCTCCCCCTCTATCCTAACAGATTTCTCACTCTGTCTCCCCCTGTATCCTGACATCCCTCACCCTGTCTCCGCCTCTATCCTGAGAGATTCCTCACCCTACCTCCCCACATATCCTGACATTCGTCACCATGTCTTACCCCTCTATGCGGACAGATTTCTCACCTTGTCTTCCCCTTTATCCCGACAGTTTCCCCACCCTGTCTCCCCCTCTATCCTGACAGATTCCTCACCCAGTCTCTCCCTCTATCCTGACAGATTCCTCACTCTGTTTCCCCCTCTATGCTAACAGATTCCTCACTCTGTCTCCCCTTTGTATCCTGACATCCCTCACCCTGTCTCCTCCTCTATCCTGACATTCCTAACCCTGTCTCCCCCTCTATCCACTCAGATTCCTCCCCTGTCTCCACGTCTATCCTGACAGATTCCTCACCTTGTCTCCCCCCTCAATCCTGGCATTCTTCAATCTGCCTTCCCATCAATCCTGACAGATACCTCACCCTACCTCCCCACATATCCTGACATTCGTCACCATGTCTTACCCTCTATGCGGACAGATTCCTCACCTTGTCTCCCCCTCTGTCCTGGCAGATACCTCACCCTGTCTCCCCTCTATGCTGACAGAATCCACACCCAGTCTTCCCCTCAATCCGGGCAGATTCCCCACCCATTCTCCTCCACTATCCTGACATTCCCCACCCTGTGTCCCCCTCTATCCTGACAGATACCTCACCCTGTCTCCCCCTCTATCCTGACATTCCCCACCCTGTGTCCCCCTTTATCCTGACAGATACCTCACCCTGTCTCCCCTTCTATCCGGAGAGATTGCACACCCTGTCTCCCTCTCTATCCTGACAGATTCCCCAACCAATCGCCCCCTCTATCCTGACAGATTCCCCAACCAGTCTCCCCATCTATCCTGACATTCCTCACATTGTCCCCCCACTCTGTCCTGACAGGTTCCTCATCCTTTCTCCCCCTCTATCTTGACAGATTCCTCACCCTGTCTCCCGCTCTGTCCTGACTGATTCCCCAACCAGTCTCCCCCACTATCCTGACAGGTTCCTCACCGTGTCTCCCCATCTATCCTGACATTCCTCACATTGTCCCCTGCTCTATCCTGACAGATTCCTTACCATGCCTCCCCCTCTATCCTAACAGATTACTCACTGCATCTCCCCCTGCATCCTGACATCCCTCACCCTGCCTCCCCCTTTATCCTGCCATTCCTCATGCTGTCTTCCCCCTCTCTACAGATGGATTCTTCACCCTGTCTCGCCCTCAATCCGGACAGATTGCTCACCTTGTCTCCCCCTCTGTCCTGACAGATTCCTCACCCTGTCTCGTCCTCTATCCTGACATTCCCCACCCTGTCTCCCCCTCTATCCTGACAGTTTCCCCACCCTGTCTCCCCCTCAATCCGGAGAGATTCCTCACCCTGTCTCTCCCTCTGTACTGACAGATTCCTCACCCTGTCTCCCCCTCTATCCTGACAGATACCTCACCCTGTCTCCCCTCTATGCTGACAGAATCCCCACCCAGTCTTCCCCTCAATCCGCACAGATTCCCCACCAATTCTCCCCCTCTATCCTGACTTTCCCCACCCTGTGTCCCCCTTTATCCTGACAGATACCTCACGCTGTCACCCCCCTCTATCCGGACAGATTGCCCACCCTGTCTCCCCCTCTATCTAACAGTTTCCTCACCCTGTCTCCCCCTCTGCCCTCACATTCCCCACGCTGTCTCCCCCTCTATACTCACAGATTCCTCACCCTGTCTCCCCCACATATATCCTGACATTCCACACCCTGTCTCCCCCTCTCTACAGATGGATTCCTCACCCTGATTCCCCCTCAATCCGGACAAATTCCCCAACCAGTCTCCCCCTCTATCCTGACAGATTCCTCACCCAGCTCTCCCTCTGTACTGACAGATTCCTCACCCTGTCTCCATCTCTATCCTGACAGATACCTCACCCTGTCTCTCCCTCTATACTGACAGATTCCTCGCCCTGTCTCCCCCTCGATCTTGACAGATTCCTCACCCTATCTCCCCCTCTATCCTGATAGATTCCTCACCCTTTCTCCCCCTCGATCTTGACAGATTCCTCACCCTGTCTCCCCCTCTATGCTGACAGATTCCTCACCCTGTCTCCCCCTCTATCTTTACAGATTCCTCACCCTGTCTCCCCCTCTATGCTGACAGATTCCTCACCCTGTCTCCCCCTCAGTGTCCTGACAGATTGCTCCAAGGGTTCTTCACCCTGTTCTGTTCTGTATCCTGACTGATTGCTCCATGGATTATTCATCCTGTCTCCCCCTCTATCCTGACCGATTGCCCAATGGATTCTTCTCCCTCTGTCTCTCTCAGTATCCTAACAAATTCCCCCATGGATTGTTCACCCTGTCTCCCTCTCACTATCCTGACAGATTGCTCCTTTGTTTCTTCACCCTGACCTGTCCTCTATCCTGACAGATTGCTCCATGAATTCTTCACCCTGTCTCCCTCTCAGTTTCCTGACACATTGTTCCATGGATTCTTCACCCTGTCTCCCCCTCAATTTCCTGACAGGTTGCTCCATGGTTTCTTTACCCTGTCTATCCCTCGATTCTAACAGATTGCTCCATGGAATCTTCACCCTGTCTCCCCCTCTATCCTGACAGATTGCTCCATGAATTCTTAACCCTGTCTCCCCCTCAGTTTCCTGACAGGTTGCTCCATGGTTTCTTTACCCCGTCTATCCCTCTATTCTAACAGATTACCCCATGAATTCTTCACCCTATCTCTCCCTCATAATCCTCACAGTTTACCCCATGAATTCTACACCCTGTCTCCCCCTCAGTTTCCTGACTGATTGCTCCCTGGATTCTTCACCCTGACCTATCCTCTATCCTGACAGATGCTCCATGGATTCTGCACCCAGTCCCCTATTCCCCACAACACCCCATTCCATCAGCCCCCAAATATAGGCTCCAGTGAATTAAACTAACCTGCTTCAGCATTGGGTCCTGACTCTAAATTCAGCTGTTGTAGTGAGGTGCTGCTTTTGATAGTCCAAGTGTGAAATTGGTGAACACAACTTTGAGATGAGCCACAGCACTAACTGACACTTCACTGAAAAAAGCCAGAAGATTGGCTTCTGTGTGGATTGGAAGTGAGCATCTCCCCTGAAGTCAGGTCAATGCATGTTCTCAAGTTCGCATCCTTTGAACATCACTGGTGTGTGTCGCTGTCACTGGGACAGCTATGTGATCTTCCCCATTCCTACCCCCAGACTTTGCTTCATTCACGCAAAATGTTGCAGCTTAATTATCATTCCCAGCACTTTTGAATCCCACTTGTCATTTTTTTAAATAAACAATGCCAATGAATTTTGTGGGAATGCTCATTGAAAATCAGGACATGTTAATGTTTGAGGGAAATTTACAGTGTAAGTGAACTAAAAACATTTATAACACCAAAATTTAAAAATAAGTAGTATTAAAATCATAAACATTAATAAAAGGGTGTGTAAATGGCAAATTAATTTTAATATTGACATGGGAGGTGGTATATTTTGATGGGGGGGGGATAAGGGATCCATGTACTCCTTGGAAAATAAGAATCTAAATGGGATAAAGAAGCAAAGGGATTTATGTACAGATATACAAATCATCAAAAGAAGCAATGCAAGCCCATTAAATTCAAAACTCACTGGGGTTCATTTTTAGAGGAATATAATTGAAAAGGAGGTAAGTTTTGTTAAACTTTGGTTTGACCCATTCTACTGTATACATTTCTAGTCTCCAGACAACACACGCTGGTAGGTGCAAAAATGATTTACAAGGTTGTTACCAGAACTGAGGGTTTATAATTATCAGGAAAGACTGTACTCTCTAGAAAAAAAGATGGAGAGGTGACCAAACAGACACCATTAAATTTTGTAAGGGTTTGATGTGGTAGAGGCAGAGGAGTTGTTTCCTTACTGTAATTAACATAAATGTCAGGTAGTCACTAGTAAATCCAATGAGGAATTCTGAAGAAACATCTTTGCCCAGTTTGGTCAGAATGTGGAATTACCACAACAGGAATAGTTAAGGCAAATAGCATAGATGCATTTAAAGGAAGCTAGATAAGTACATGAAGGAGAAAAGTATAATGATATGTGGATGAGGTTGGATGAAGTAGGGTGGGAGGAGGCTTTTGCAGAGCATGACTAATGGCATCTTTATTTTCTGTAATTTCTTTGTAACCCTAACCTTGTCACTTGTTTATTCACTTTATGCACAGTTTCAATGTCCTTCCTGTAGTGTGGAGCCTAGAGCTGCACACAGCACTCAGTGTAATCTAATTAAGGCTCTTTATATACACATTTAACATTTTCCCTGCAAGCAAAATACTGTGGATGTTGGAAGTCTGAAATAAAAACAGAAAATGCTAGAAAAACTCACATTTCTACCTCTCTTCAACTCTGAAGAAGAGTCACACTGGCTCTAACATTAACATTTCTCTCTCCCTGAATGCTGCCAGACCTGCTGAGTTTTTCCAGCATGTTATGTTTTTATGCCTGCTATTGTGTATTCTGTTCCTCTGGAAATGAACCCTTATATGTTTTTGTTCTCTTTAAAGCATTATCAACCAATGTGATTTACATCATTGTAAATGCTGTGTAATTCTATGTAAGGGAACATGCAGTTCAATGAAATATAGACATGGATAGAAATGGATTGTAATTGCAGTAAGAGATTACACGTCGGAGCTTGATAACTATGACAAAATGATGGAAGGATAAGTGGAAATAAAAATATCAGCGCAGAAAGAAAATTAAATAGAACTGTAGAAAGAAAGAATTTAAATTTATATAACAACTTTTATGCACTCAGGACACCCCTGCAGGTAAATTGCATTTCACTACAACCACTGGTTTTGTAGTCAAACATGATAGCCAGTTTGTGTACAATAAAGTTTCAATAACCTCAAGTGGGAAACGAGAACAATTAATGTTTTTGGTTGTAGGCAGGAAATCTCCCTGATCCTATGCCATCAACTCTGGTGTTTCCCAAGGATTTATCCTTGGCCCTCTGTTATTTCTCATTTACATACTATGACATCACTTGAAAACGTTGTCTGTTCCCACATGTACATTGACGACACCTCACCACCACTTCTTTCGACTCCTCCATTGCTGCTAAATTGTCAGACTACTTGCCCAAAATCCAGTCCTGGATGAAGAGAAATTTTATCCAACTGAACCGAAGCCATTGTTTTCAGTCCCTGCCACAAACTCCATTCCCAAACCATCATGCTCCCCGGCAATTTCCTGAGGCTGAGCCAGGCTGTTCACAACCTTGCCATATTTGACTCTGAGATGAGCTTCTGACCATCTATCCACCCTGTCTATTTCTACCTTCATAATATTGCCCACTCTCTCTCTGCCTCATATTGCTGCTGAAACCCTCATCCATGCTTTTGTTACCTCTAGACTTGACAATTCCAATGCACACTCATCTGGCCTCCCACTTTCTACCCTCTGAAAATTTGAGTTCATCCAAAGCTCTGCTGCCATGTCCTAAGTCACACAAAGTGCTGTTCACCTATCAGTCCTGAGTTCGCTGTGCTCCATTGACTGGCTCCCAGTTAAGCAATGCTTCGATTTTAAAATCCTTACCCTTGTTTTTGAATCCCTTCATGACCTTGTCTCTCCCTGTCTTTGTAATCTCTTCCAATCCTAAAACCATACAGGACATGGGCATGTCTCCAATTCAGACCTCTTAAGCATCCACAATTCTAATCACTCCAATAATGGAGGCTCTGCTTTTAGCTGCCCAGGCCCTAAGCTCTGGAATTCACTCTCTAAACTTCTTCGCTTCTCTCGTTCTCGTTCCTCTTTTAAAAAAGGACACTCATTAAAGCCTATTACTTTGGCAAACATTTTGGCCACTAGTCCTATTTTTTCTCTATATAGCTCAGTGTCAAATTTTGCATCATGCTCCTGTGAAGCACCTTGCAATGTAAAACAGCATTAAAGGCAGCACAATATATAAATGCAAATTCTTGTTGATGTTGGTTGAGGCAGGAATGTTGGCCAGAATATTGGAAGAAATCCATGTGTATCCATGGTGCGGGTGGTTGAAGATTGTGTGGCTGGGATGTTTGGTGGGTTGTGATTGTTTAGGACTGATCTGTGATTATAGACAGTGAAAAATAGAAAACTTAAGAAAAGGAAGAGCAATAAAAACGGCAAACAAAGCCAAGAACCATCTAGGTTTAAAAATAAATGGATCAGAATGTCAATTGAATATTAGCAATTTGCAGGAGTGTGGGAGCAGGTCTGGTGATTTGTTTGATTGGGTGGGGCGAAGGGAGGGGTGCTCATACATGCACGCTGGGAACCTAATAAGGAATTTGAGTTAGGAAAATAGGTACACTAAAAGAATGATATCTGTATTGAAAGAGGTTTGAGTGAACAATGCCAGTGGGACAGAGGAGGTGTCCTGTGGTTCTAATGTATAGTGTTGCTAACAGTTGTCACGATAATATCTGATTGTGGGTTGTGGAGTCCAGTATTAGATACTATATGGTACTCTGCACTAGATATATGGGGTCACCTGACCTGGGGGTTGAAGGTCAGACAGCACATTTTGGAGCCTATCTTGATCGAGCTCAGATACTGCAGATATGTGTTCATGTTAGGAAAATGTATTATCAGTAAAGTTAGCTCAACTACAATGTAGACGGGTGTGCATCATTAAAAAAAGAAACAAGACAACAATGAGACAGATTTTATAAGAACTGTGGTACCAAGCAAGTAATATTATTAGAGACATTTAATTAATTAGCATTGGGAGTCATCCTGGGATCTCAGAGTGGAGTCCAGAGTCTGACTGCAATAGGATGGTATCATCAAGTCTAACAGTACTTCACAGAATCACAGAATAGTCACAGTGCAGAAGGAGGCCATTCGGCCCATTATGTCTGCACTGGTCCTGTGAGCATTTTAGCTCAGGAGATTGGCACATGCCAATCTCCTGCCTTTTCCCTGTAATCCTGCACGTAGTTTCTATTTAGGGGAGGCGATGGCATAGTGGTATTGTCACTGGTCTAGTAATCCAGAGACCCAGGGTTCCTCTGGGGACCCAGGTTCGAATCTTGCCGCGGCAGATGGTGGAATTTGAATTCAATAAAAATTTGGAATTAACAGTCTAATGATGACCATGAAATCATTGTCAATGTTGTAAAAACCCATCTGGTTCACTAATATCCTTAGAGATTCCAGGAAATCTGTCATCCTTACCTGATCTGGCCCACAAGTGACTCCAGACCCACAACAATTTGTTGGCTCTTAAATGCCCTCTGAATAAGCTAGCAAGCCACTCAGTTGTAAGAAACCACTACAAAGTCACAAAAAAGGAATGAAACTGAACAGACCACGCAACAGAAACCTAGGCACCAGAAATGACAATGGCAGTCGCAGCCCTGTTGACCCTGCAAAGTCTTCCTTACCAACATCTGGGGGCTACTACCAAAATTGGGAGAGCTGTCTCACAGACTAGTCAAGCAACAGCGTGACATAATCGTCCTCATGGAATCGTACCTTACAGATAATGTCCCAGACTCAACCATCACCATCCCTGAGTATGTCCTGTCCCACCGGCAGGGCAGACCCAGCAGATGTGACAGCACAGTGGTATACAGTTGGGAGAGAGTTGCCCCAGGAGTCCTCAACATCGACTCTGGACCCCTTGAAATCTCATGCCATGAGGTCAAACATGGGCAAGGAAACCTCCTGCTGATTACCGCATACCGCCCTCCCTCAGCTGATGAATCAATGCTCCTCCATGTTGAACATCACTCGGAAGAAGCACTGAGGGTGACAAGGGCACAGAATGTACTCTGGGTGGGGGGACTTCAATGTCCAGCACCAAGAGTGGCTCGGCAGCACTGCTACTGACCGAGCCCTAAACGACATAGCTGCTAGACTGGATCTACGGCAGGTGGTGAGACAACCAACAAGAGGGAAAATCATACTTGACCTCATTCTCACCAACATGCTTGCTGCAGATGCATCTGCCCACGACAGTATCAGTAGGAGTGACAACCGCACAGTCCTTGTGGAGACGAAGTCCTGCCTTCACATTGAGGATGCCCTCCATCGTGTGGTGCAGCACTACCACTGCTAAATGGGATAGATTTCAAACAGATCTAGCAACTCAAGACTGGGCATCCATGAGGCGCTGTGGGCCATCAGCAGCAGCAGCAGAATTGTACTCGAAACAATCAGTAACCTCATGGCCCAGCATATCCCCCACTCTACCATAACCATCAAGCCAGGGAATCAACACTCTTTCAATGAAGACTGCATGAGGGAATGCCAGGAGCAACACCAGATATGCCTAAAAATGAGGTGTCAACCTGGTGAAGCTACAACACAGGAGTACTTGTGTGCTAAAACGGCAGAGGCAGCAAGTGATAGATCTAAGCGATCCTACAGCCAGTGGATCAGATCTAAGCTCTGCAGTCCTGCCACATCAAGTCGTGAATGGTGGTGGACAATTAACTCACTGGAGGAGGAGGAGACTCCACAAATATCCCCATCCTCAACGATGAGGGAGCCCAGCACAACAGTGCAAAAGTTAAGGCTGAAGCATTCGCAACAATCTTCAGCCAGAGGTCCCGAGTGGATGATCCATCTCGGCCTCCTCTGGAGGTCCCCAACATCACAGATGCCGGTTTTCAGCCAATTTGATTCACTCCACATGATATCAAGAAACGGCTGAAGGCACTGGATATTGCAAAGGCTATGGGCCCTGACAATATTCCGGCAATAGTACTGAAGACTGGTGCTCAGAACTTGCCGCGCCTCTAACCAAACTGTTCCAGTACAGCTACAACACTGGCATGTGGAAAATTGCCGAGGTATGTCCTGTGCACAAAAAGGACAAATCCAACCTGGCCAATGACTGCCCCATCAGTCTACGCTCGGTCATCAGTAAAGTAACGGAAGGGATCATCAACAGGGATTTGAAGCGGCACTTGCTTAGTAATAACCTGCTCACTGAAGTCCACTTTGGATTCCGCCTGGGCCACTCAGCTTCTGACCTCATTACGGCCTTAGTTCAAACCTGGACAAAAAAGCTGAACTCCTGAGGTGAGGTGAGAGTGACTGCCCTGACATCAAGGCAGCATTTGACTGAGTGTGGCATCAAAGAGCCCTAGCAAAACAGGAGTCATTGGGAACCAGGGGGAAGACTTTCTGCTAGTTGGAGTCATACCTAGCACAAAGAAGACGGTTGAGGGTGTTGGAGGTCAGTCATCTCAGCTCCAGGACATCACTGCAGGTGTTCCCCAGGGTAGTGTCCTAGGCCCAACCATCTTCAGCTGCTTCATCAATGATCTTCCTTCCATCATTAGGTCAGAAGTGGGGATGTTCACTGATAATTGCACAATGTTCAGCACCATTCACGGCCCCTCAGATACTGAAGCAGTCCATATCCAAATGCATCAAGACCTGGACAAGATCCTGACTTAGGCTGACAAGTGGCAAATAACATTCGAGCCACACAAGTGTCAGGCAATAACCATCTCCAACAAGAATCCAACCATCACCTCTGGATGTTCAATGGCATTACCATCACTGAATCCCCTACCATCAACATCCTGGGGGTTACCATTGACCAGAAACTGAACTGGACTAGCCATATAAATACTGTGACTACAAGAGCAGGTCAGAGGCTAGGAATCATGCGACGAGTAACTCACCCCTGGACTCCCCAAAGCCTATCCACCATCCAATCTACAAGGTACAAGTCAGGAGTGTGATGGAATACTCCCCAATTGTCCGAGTGCAGTTCCCACAACACTCAAAAAGCTTGACACCATCCAGGACAAAGCAGTCCGCTTGATTGGCACCACATCCACAAACATTCACTTCCTCCACCACCAACGCACAGTAGCAGCAGCATATACCATCCACGAGATGCACTGCAGGAATTCACCAAGGCTCCTTAGACAGCACCTTTCAAACCCATGACCACTACTATCTAGAAAGACAAGGACAGCAGATAGATGGGAACACCACCACCTGGAATGTCCCCTCCAAGCCACTCACCATCCTGACTTGGAAATATATTGTCGTTCCTTTACTGTCAATGAGTCAAAAACCTGGACTCCCTTCCTAACAGCACTATGGGTGCCCCTACACCACATGGACTGCAGCAGTTCAAGAAGCCAGGTCACCACCATCTTCTCAAGGAAAACTAGGGATGGGCAATACATGCTGGCCCAACCAGAGAAGCCTATCCAATGTCCCCTTGAATGCCTCTATTGAACCTGCTTCCACCACACTTCCTAGGCTGTGCATTCCAAACCCTAACTACTTGCTGTGTGAATTTTTTTTTCTCACCTCGCATTTGCTTCTTTTGCAAGACATTTTAAAACTGTGCCCTCTGGTTCTCGATCCGTCTATGAGCAGGAAGTTTCTCCCCATCTACTCTGTCCAGACCCCTTGGGATTTTGAAAACTTCTATCAAATTTCCTCTTAGCCTTCTCCTCTCCAAGGAAAACAATCCCAACTTTCCCAATCTTTCCTCATATCTGAAGTGTTTCATCCCTGGAACCATTCTTGTAGACCTCTTCTGCACTCTCTCCTATGCGTTCACAATTTTCCTATAGTATGGCGTCCAGAACTGTACACAATTCTCCAGCTGAGGTCTAACCAGTCTTATATAAGTTCATCAAAACCTCCCTGCTCTTGTACTCTATGCCCCTACTAATGAAGCCTAGAATACTGTATGCTTTAGCAACAGCTCTCTCTACCAGTCCTGCCACCTTTTATGACTTATGTACATATACACCCAGGTTTCTCTGGTCCTGCACTTCCTTTAGAATAGTATCTTTTATTTTATACTGTATCTCTATGTTCTTTGTACCAAAGATTATCACCTCACACTTCTCTGCATTGAACTTCATCTGCCACCCATCTGCCCACTCCATCAATGTGTCAATGTCCTTTTGAAGCTCTACACTGTCCTCCTCACAGTTTAGAATTCTCCCAAGTTTTGTGTTGTCTGCAAACTTTCAAATTGTCCTTTGCACACCAAGATCTAAATAATTTATATATATTAGGAAAAGCAAGGGTCCCAATACCAACCCCTGGGGAACTTCACTACAAACCTCCTTCTAGCCTGAAAAATATCCATTAATCATCACTCTCTGTTTCCCATCCCTCAGCCAATTTTGTATCCATGTTGCTACTGTCCCTTTTATTCCATGATCGATAATTTTCCTCACAAGCCTGTTGTGTGGCACTGTATCAAATGCCTTCTGGAAGTCCATATACAGCACATCAACGGCCTTGCCCTCATCAACCATCCCTCTTACCTCTTCAAAAAACTCCCAACAAGTTAGTTAGGCACAATTTTCCTTTAACAAATCCATGCTGACTCTTCCGATTCAATCCACATTTTTCCATGTGACTATTAATTCTATCCTGAATAATTGTTTCTAGAAGTTTCCCCACCATTGAAGTTAAACGGACTGATCTGTAATTGCAGGGCAGATCTTTATATCCTTTTTGAATAAGGGCGCAATGTTTGCAATTCTCCAGTCCTCTGGCACCTCCCCTGAATCCAGGGAACATTGAAAGCTTATTGTCAGTGCCTCTGCAATTTCCACTCTCACTTCCTTCAATATTCTTGAATGCATCTCATCCAGTCCTGGTGCCTTATCAACTTTAAGTACTGACAGCTTATCAAATATCTCCTCATTAATTTTAAACCCTTCTAGTGACTGAGTTTCCTCCTCTGTCACCATGGCCTCGGCAGCATTTACCTTATAGGTAAAGACAGGTGTAAAGTATTCATTTAACACTTCAGCCATGCTTCTTGCCTCAATGTGTAAATCCCTTTTCCGGCCTAAATGGCCCTACTGCCCCTTCTGCCACCCTTTTACTGTTGGATGTTCTTAGAATACTTTGGGATTTCCTTTTATGTTAGCTGCCAGTCTTTTTTCATAATCCCTCTTTGCTTCTTGTGTTTGCTTTCTCATATCCCTTCTGAACTTTCTGTATTTGGCTTGGTTCTCAATTGTATTTGCTACCTGACAACAGTCATAAGCACACTTTTTCTTCTTTAACTTAATTTCTATCTCCTTTGACATCCAGGGAGCTCTGGATTTGTTTGTCCTATGCTTCCTTTTTGTGGGAACATACCTGGATTGTGCCCAAACCATCTCCTCTTTGAAGGTAGCCCATTGTTCAGCTACTGTTTATCCCATCAACCTTTGATTCCAGTCTATCTGACCCAGCTCCATTTTTAGAACCATAGAAAAGTTACAGCACAGAAGAAGGCCATTTGGCCCATCTTGCCCATACCAGCCCAAGGACACCCAGGTGTCCTTTCTAATCCCACCTTCCTGTACCCGGCCCATAGCCCTGCAGTTTACAGCACTTTGGTGCAGATCCAGGTACTTTTTAAAAGAGTTTAAAGTTTCTGCCTCTACCACCAACTTGGGCAGCGAATTCCAGACACCCACTACCCTCTATGTAAAAAAGTTTTCCCTCATGTCCCCCCTACACCCTCTGCCACTTATTTTGAATCTACGTCCCCTGGTTCTAGAACTCTCCATCAAGGGGAACAATTTTATCCTGTCCACTCTATTCCCCTCATAATTTTGTACACCTCAATCAAGTCACCTCTCAGCCTTCTTTGTTCCAGGGAAAATAAGCCCAACCTATCCAATCTCTCCTCATAGCTACACTTTTCTAACCCTAGCAACATTCTAGTAAACCAACTCTCCAGAGCTATTATTTCTTTCCTGTAAACCAGAACTGCACACAATATTCTAGTTGTGGCCTCACCAGTGTTTTATACAATTCCAACATTATATCCTTACTTTTATGTTCTATACCTCTGCCAATGAAGGAGAGCATTCCATATGCGTTCTTTACAACCTTGTCTACTTGAACTGCTGCCTTCAGGGACCTGTGTACTTGTACACCAAGATCTCTCACTTCATCTACCCGTCTTAGTATATTTCCATTTAATGTGTAATCCCTGTAACTGTTTGACCTCCCTAAATGTATGACCTCACACTTCTCTATGTTAAAATCCATCTGCCAGTTTATCACCCACTCCACCAACCCATCTATATCATTTTGGAGATTATGGCTATCCTCTACACTATCCACTCCTCAGCCAATCTTTGTGTCATCTGCAAATTTCCCAATCATGACCCCACGTTCATGTCCAAATTGTTAATATATAACACAAGCAGCAAGGGTCCCAACACCGAGCCCTATGGAACACCACTTGAGACAACTTTCCATTCGCAAGGGTATCCATCGACCATTACCCTTTGTTTCCTGTTACAAAGCCAACCTTTTATCCAGTTTGCCACATTACCCTGAATCCCATGGGCTTTTACTTTCCTGACCAATCTGCCATGTGGAACCTTGTCAAATGCCTTGCAAAAATCCATGTACACAGCATCCACTGCACTACCTTCATCAACCCTTCTTGTCACTTCCTCAAAGAATTCAATCAAATTTATGAGGCAAGACCTTCCTTTAGCAAATCCATGCTTACCATCCCTGACTAGTCCATGCCTTTCCACATGACATTTAATCCTATCTCTCAGGATTGATTCTACTAATTTGCTCACCACTGAGGTAAGACTAACTAGCCTATAATTGTTTGGCATTTTCTTTGATCCCTTTTTAAACAATGGAACTACGTTTGCATTTCTCCAGTCCTCCGGTACCTCCCCTGTATCAATGAAGATTGGAAAATCATTCTCAGAGCATCTGCTATCTCCTCCCTGACTTCCTTCAGCAGCCTCAGAAACAATCCATCTGGCCCTGGTGACTTATCAACTTTCAAGGATTTCAACCATTCGAGTACTTCCTTTCTCTTTATGACTATCCTGTCCAATATCTCAGTGTTCCTCCTGGCCTACTATTTCTACATTCTTGTCCCATTGAAATCCGCTCTTTGCCAGTTGATTCTTACTCTGCATTGACCAATGTCGTTTTTCACCATAATCCTAAACTTTATGATACAATGATCACTGTCCCCTAAATGTACCCCTGCTGTCACTTGATCTACTTGGCCCACCTCATTCCCAAGAACCAGGTCTAGCAGTGCCTCCTTTCTTGTTGGACTGAACACATACTGCTGTAGGAAATTCTCCTGAACACAATCTAGGAACGCTTGTCCCTCACTGTCCCTTACACTACCACTATCCCAGTCTATATATGGGTAATTAAAGTCCCCCATTATAACTAAGCTACAATGTTTACACCTCTAATTTCCATGCAGATTTGTTCTTGTACTTTGAAGAACAGGAATTGGGGTACAGGCTTACGTCAGAGAGAATTTCTAGAAACACTGGGGCAAATCCTGGGATCATGAATTACTAGAAGAGAGGTTGTGGAAGCAGTGGTCCTTGGATCTGGGGCAATTCTCTGGTCTGGGAGCAAAAGGAAGGGTTTGGGGTCAGGAAGCACTGCTCTTGAGGTCCCAGGGTAGTGTCATGGATAGAATTTATATGTTCCTTTTTATTGCCCAAGATCAATACATTTGTGTGTAAAAGATGTGTTTTCTTCTCTCAGAGTGATTGTACCAATTTAAGTAATCCCAACGGCAAGCATTTTCTGAGTTTAAAGAAGTTATTTATTATCACACACTTGTCTCAGATGTTTAAAAAAGTGAAGTCTCACTTGTTCAACTCACACACACAAAGCTTTATAAAGATGAAGTTAAAACAATGCAACTACAATTTAGGATTGCTTCAGCCTCTTTGGTGGCACGCCCTGTAGTTTTAGATGAGTTGATTGTGAGTTAAAGTTAACGTCATGTAAAGCGGAGGATTCTCAGTAAGCTGTGAGGCTTCTTGAAGTCGAACGTCTAGGATATTGGATCTTAGGTGAAATCAATGTTGGAACATATGTGGTGGGGGCAGGGGTGTCATCCTCCCACTGTCAAGGTATTACTGTTTATTACTTTGGCTGCTTAGATGACTTGCAGCTGGTTCGCTGGGTTTCTGATGGAACTCTGCTTTTAAAATAAAGAGAATTTCTGCAGATAAGAAAATGGCTTCCTCGACATGCGGCTTGTACAAGTTCAGAGTCTTTTCTCCAAGACGCATTAGTGAGTCGATTGCACATCCTTTGTTGTTGTTTGACACCCTGAAATTCACCCAGTCTAGTTTGGATGAGGGACCATCATAATACAATGGAAGGTCGATGGGATCCATTCACATTCATCTAACACACATTGGGTTTCGATGTTTCTTTTGGCCATAGTGAAACAGAAAGGCCAGAACACAATAGTTCTTTTGTTGATGCATCATCCTTAAACAAAAAGGGATGTATGAATTCCCGGAGGTCAGTGAATGTCCATATGTAATTAGATACTTCCTTGATACTCAGGACTTTTGGGAGCTTGAAGTGCAAATGGTCACATGCTTTGCAGTGGCCATTTTAATAGTCTATGCTCAAAATTTTAAAGTATTAACTGAAAGTTCATAATACAATCAAACATGACAGTAGTCTGGGGTGTTTGTGAACAATGGAAGCGGGGGCGGGGGGTGGGGGATGTACATCTGGGATTAAGAGGCTGCGGAGTCCAGCATCTCAAGTCCTTCAGGGTGCAGGAAGAACCATGGTGGGAGGGCTTTGGTGTCAGAATCTGATCGTACTGTTGGAGTTGGGGGTAGAGGGTCTGGCACCTTGAAAAAGGAGGAAGATTCAGTAAAATAGGGCTCACAGTGCCCTTGCAATCTTTTGAACTGTGCAGCATCTTCCCAAGCTTTCCCTGCCCTCAGCTGGAATTTGCCTTTATGCAGTTAGTACATGATTAGAGTGTTTGGTAACTTATAGACTGGGGTTTCCATTTCTGTGCTTACCATAGCTTTCCACCTGTTAAAACGAACAGATGGTAATTGCTTTGCTGCTGAGCAAAAAGCATGGAAAACCCCAGCTGTACTTTTCTAAATAAACACAAATTTCCATTTACTCAGTTTATCTCAGAATACAGTTTCTAAGTTCTTTTACAAAAGTTAGGATGAAAGGTTGACTATCATTACAAAAAAAAAAAATCCTCTAACTGAATTTGAAGCCAAAAGAGAAAAGGAATGGAGAAATGGGATCAGAGGGAACGAAACTATAATGCTTTTCACCTTTACCACAGAGAGGAAAAAACACATTCTTGACCTAGCCAGGTGTTTTTTAGCAGGGTCACATAAAATATGATGGGTGGCTAGTCCACCCCCGACTCATAATACGGTCCCCATAATAGTAGGTGGGCGGGTGCTGATTTTGCCATTTATAAATAAATAATTAATGGGCAATTGAGCTTGTTAACAAACCAACTGACCCAAATAATACACTGTCCATGCCGTAAAATGGAGTGGGTAGGTGGGCGAAATTCAGAAGGTCATTTTTTAAGTTACTTTGTGGAAAAATAGAAAGGAATGGCCGGGGGGCGGGGGATACATTTTTTTGAGGGTGCCCCGTGCATATTGGGGGCACCACTCCTGATCTTGAAAACACACTCCCCACCCATCTCACCATCCTCCCTAGAGGCTCCCTGATTCCTTCCCACCTAAAAACCAGTGACTTACCCTAGTCCAGGATCCATCAATGTTTTCCGTGCCTCCTCGCAGTCTCAACAGCGCTCAGTGATTGGCCAGAAGCTCTCAAAGGCAGGACTTCCTCCCACTGAAGTCTGACTTACCTGCTTAAGGCCATCCGCAGCTTGTTATTGCTGTCGGAAGGCTTTGTTGAGCATTGGTCAATGCAGCACCGAGTTTCCTTCCGGGCAGGAGTCGGGGTGGCAGGATTGGCCAGAAATATACACCCATCCCCTCCCACCCTGTAAAATTTGTCCCATAATAAAATGGAAACCATTTCACACATGCCGATCACACAAAAATAGATGGCATTGTAAAAAAAGTGTGGATGGAAGCAGAAAATTAGAGATATTGATAAATTAAGTGGCCAAAACTATAGCAAATGGATTTCAATGTAGGCAAATGTAAGGGCATCCAATTTGGACCTAAAAAGGATAGAACAGAGTACTTTCTAAATGGTGAAAAGCTAATAATAGTGAAGGTGCAAAGAGACTGGAGGATCCAAGTACATAGCTCATTAAAATGTCATGGGACATGTAGAGAAAATAATCAGAGAGGGAAATGGAATGCTCTCCTTTATATACAGAGGAATAGAAAACAAATGGATAAAAAGTTAAAACATTAAACTTTTATTTTGCTAGCTGTACAAAGTTCTTGTTAGACCCACCTTAAAAACTGTCAGCAGGTTTGGGCACCACACTTTAGGAAGGGTCTATTGGTGTTGGAGGGAGTGCAGCATAGGTTTCCCAGAATGAAACCTGGACTCCAATGATTAAGTTTCAAGGAAAGATTATAGTCATAGAGGCCTATAGCATAGAAAAAAGGCCCTTTGGCCCATCAAGTCTACACTGGTCAAACAAGTACCTAATTATTCTAATCCCATTTTCCAGCACTAGGCCCATAACCTTGGCTTCACAAGTGCAATCCAAAACTTCTTAAATGTTAATAGGATTTCTGCCTCTAACACCCTTTCAGGCAGTGAGTTCCAGATTCCCACCACCCTCTGGGTGAAAAAATTCTTCCTCACATCCCCTCTAAACCTCTTACCCCTTACCTTAAATCTGTGCCCCCTGGTTATTGATCCCCCTACCAAAGGGAAAAGTTCCTTCCTGTCTACCCTATCTATGCCCCTCAATTTTATTCACCTCAAATCATGTCCCCCCCTCAATCTCCTCTGCTCCAAGCAAAATAACCCCGGTCTAACCAATCTCTCCTCATAAGTAAAACTCTCCAGCCCAGGTAACATCCTGGTAAATCTCCTCTGCACTCTCTCTAGTGCAATCACATCCTTCCTATAATGCGGATTCCAGAACTGCACGCAATACTCTGGCAGTGGCCTAACCAGCATTTTATACAGTTCCAGCATAACCTCCCTGCTCTTATATTCTATGCCTTGGCTAATAAAGGCAAGTATCCCATATGCCTTCTTAACCACCTTGTCTACCTGTCCTGCTACCTTAAGGGAAGGTGGACACGTACACCAAGGTCCCTTTGATCCTCAGTACTTCCCAGGGTCCTACCATTCATTGTGTATTCCCGTGCCTTATTTGTCCTGCCCAAGTGCATCACCTCACATTTATCCAGATTAAATTCCGCTTGCCACTGATCAGCCCATCTGACCAGCCTGTCTATATCCTCCTGTAATCTAAGACTATCCTCCTCACTATTTACCACCCCACCAATTTGTGTCATCCGCGAACTTACTGATCAACTCTCTTACATTCAAGTCTAAATCGTTTATACATACCACAAACAGCAAGGGACCCAACACCGATCCCTGTGGAACCCCACTAGACACAGGCATCCAGTCACAAAAACATCCCTCGACCATCACCCTCTGCTTCCTGCCATTCAGCCAATTCTGGATCCAATTTGCCAAGTTGCCTTGGATCCCATGGGCTCTTACGTTCATTAAGAGTCTCCCACGCAGGACTCTATCAAAAGCTTTGCTGAAGTCCAAGTGGACTTCCAAGTACATCAAATGCATTGCCCTCATCTACACACTTGGTCACCTCTTTGAAAAATTCAATCAAATTAGTCAAACATAACCTCCCCTTAACAAAACCATGCTGACTGTCCTTGATTAATCCATGCCTTTCCAAGTGTAGATTAATTCTGTCCCTCCGAATTGCTTCCAATAGTTTCCCCATCACTGAAGTTAGACTGACTGGCCAGTAGCTCCCTGGTTTATCCCTTCCTCTCTTCTTGAATAACGGTACCACATTGGCCGTCATCCAGTCCTCTGGCACCTCTCCTAGCCACCAGAGGTATTGAAAATTGTTGCCAGCGCCACTGCTATCTCCTCCCTTGCACACTCAACAGCCTGGGATATATTTCATCCGGGCCTGGAGATTTATCAACTTTTGAGCCTGCCAGACCACTTAGAACCTTTCTACGCTAATTTCTTTAATTATAATCACATAATGCCTGATTTCCATACCTACATCATCCCTCTGACTTGTGAATACAAAGTATTCATTTAAAACCCTACCTACATCTTCCAGCTCCACACACAAATTACCACTATGGTCCTTAATGGGCCCTACTCCTTCCTTAGTTAACCCCTTACTCTTAATGTACTTGTAAAATAACTTTGGATTTTTCTTTATTTTACCTGCCAATGTTTTTTCATGCTCCCTTTTTGCTCTCCTAATTTCCTTCTTAAGTTTACCCCTACACATTCTATACTCCTCTTGGTCTTCCATTGTTTTGCGATCTCTGTATCTGCCATAAGCCTCCCTTTTTCTGTTTATCCAATCCTATCTATCCTTGACATCCAGGGTTCCCTGGATTTTTTGGTCCCACCCTTTGTCTTTACTGAAATATATTGGCCCTGCACTGTCCCTATTTCCTTCTTGAATGAGTCCTACTGCTCTGACGCAGAGTTACCTAAAAATAACTGCTCCCAGTCCACTCTGGCCAAATCATATCTGATATTAAAATCACCCTCCCCCCAATTTAGAACTCTGATTTCTGGCCCATCCTTGTCCTTTTGCATAACAACCTTGAAGCTAACGGAGTTATGATCACTATCTGCAAAATGCTCCCCCACTGATACCTCTACCACTTGCCCGGCTTCATTCCCTAAAATTAAGTCCAGGACTGCCTCCTCTCTTGTAGGGCCTTCTATGTACTGGCTTAAAAAGCTCTCCTGGGTGCATTTTAAGAATTCCACTCCCTTTAAACCTGTCACACTATGACTAACCCAGTTAATGTTGGGGAAGTTGAAATCCCCCACCATTACTACCCTATTATTTTTATACTTCTCCAAAAGTTGCTGACATACCTGCTCTTCTATTTCTCTCTGACTGTTTGGGGGCCGATAGTACACTCCCAGCAATGTGATTGCTCCTTTTGTGTTTTTCTGTTCTACCCATATGGCTTCATTTGAGGAGCCTTCTAAGATGTCACCCCTCCTTACTGCTGTAATTGATTCCTTGATCAGTATTGCAATACCCCCTCCTCTTTTGCCTCCTGCCCTGTCTCACCTGAAGACCCTATATCCTGGAATATTGAGCTGCCAATCCTGCCCCTCTCTCTGTGACAGCATTGACATCATACTTCCATGTGTTAATTTGTGCCCTCAACTCATCTGCCAGACTCCTTGCATTAAAATAAATACCATCCAACCTTGCCAAACTCCCTTGTGCCTTAACTGGCCTATAAATTTTGTAAAAAAACAGAATTACCTGGAAAAACTCAGCAGGTCCGGCAGCATCAGCGGAGAAGAAAAGAGTTGACATTTCGAGTCCTCATGACCCTTCCACAGAACTGTTTCGCAGAGAGGAAAAAAACTTCCAGGTAGGCATTTCTTGAAGAGGAGTGGCAGTCAATTAAACACAGATAAAAACAAAAAACTGCGGATGCTGGAAATCCAAAACAAAAACAGAATTACTGGAAAAACTCAGCAGGTCTGGCAGCATCGGCGGAGAAGAAAAGAGTTGACGTTTTGAGTCCTCATGACTATAAATTTTGTGCCTTCCAGACTCATTTGCTCTCTTCTAATTTTGGCTGTGCATCTCCCCCTGCTGAACCTCCTCTCAGGATCCCATCCCCCTGCCAAGTTAATTTAAACCCTCCCCAACAGCACTAGCAAACCTCCCTCCCATTCTGGTTCAGGTGCAAACCGTCCGCCTTGTCCCACCGCCCCCAGAAACGGTCCCAATGTCCCAGAAATCTAAAGCCCTCCCTCCTGCATCATCTCCCCAGCCACCCATTCATCTGGACTAACCTCATTTCTAGAATCACTAGCACGTAGCACCAGAAGTAATCCAGAGATTACTACCTTTGAGGTCCTGCTTTTTTAACCTGTTTCCTAGCTCCCTAAACTCTACTTGCAGGACCTCATCCCTCTTTCTGCCCATGTTGTTGGTACCAATATGTACCATGACCTCTGTCTGTTTGCCCTCCCCCTTTAGAATGCCCTACAGCCAGTGACATCCCTGACCCTGACACTAAGGAGGCAACACACCATCCTGGAATCATGTCTACGGCCGCAGAAATGCCTGGCTGTTCCCCTTACTATCGAGTCTCCTACCACTATTGCTCTTTCCCTCTTTTTCCTCCCCACTGTGCAGCTGAGCCACTCACAGTGCCATGAGCGTGGCTGCACTCCCCAGCGGAACCGTCACTCTCACCGTTTTCCAACATAGAAAAATAGTTCTTCAGCGAGATGCACCCTGGGAATTTCCTGACTACCTGCCTGACACATTTCTTCTGACTGATGGTCACTGTGCACTTCCGTCAGCTTTGGGGTGATTACGTCTAAAAACATGCTACCCACGAAACTCTCAGCCTCGCGGATGCACTTCAGTGCCTCCAGCTGCCGCCTCAAGCTCCGAAACTCGGAGCTCAAGTAACTGCAGCTGGTGGCACTTCTTGCACATGTGGTCGCTCAGAGCGGAAGCAGCGACACCGGCGGCGGGAGACGCTCCCCAGCTCGGGGTGATTGGATCAAAGTTTAAGATGTCAAGGGGAACAGATTGAGTATTGAATCATAAAATTGTTACAACACAGGAGGCCATTTAATCCATGGTATCCATGCTGACTCTGCAAGAACAACTCAGCTAGTCTCACTCCCCTGCCTTCTCCCTGCAGCCCTGTCAATCTTTTCTACTTAGATATGTGGCGGGAGAGACTAGCAGGACCTCAGTGAACCGACTTCTGGCTTTGGAACAGGGCTGGATGTTGGGCCCTGCCCACTGCAGAACATCACTTGTAGAACAGTGGGTCCCCACCAGCAGAGGCTGTTGGCCAGGGAGAACGACTGGCAGGGAATTCGGTCAGCCCTGTTGGCCCTCTTTGGGACAAGAAGGGATGCCCTCGGCAGGTTGAGGGTGAAGCCTGAAGCGTGGGCTGAAAGCAGAGTGTTGCAGAGTCTGGAGCCCAGAGTGTGGGCTGGGGAGGCCAGAAACCAGAAAGTGAGGAGAGCAGGCAGCAGCAAGAAGCAGAAGTCCACAGCTGCTGAGTCATGGCGTCAAGGACCCCTAGCCATGAATATGACAGATCGTAGCCGCCGACAGTGGCTGGAGCACCTGGAAGTGGCAGTGGAGTGGGCGAACAACTGCTGAAGATCTATGCAGGCCTCTTGGATAGCACTCCTGAGCTCGAGAGGCCTCAAGAACAGGGACATTCCCTTTGTGTCTGAGAGACAAAGTAACCTAGGTCACGTAGTTATGGGAAGTTAGCAGTAGGAGCTCCACCAACTGAACTCTGCTACCCAGATCTCTCAATGGTATTCCATTGGATCTTGAGTATCAGCCATGAGCATCCATTGCAAATAATTTTTTCATTTAAATTATGGTTTTCCATTAACATTTCTCAAGATTTGATGCCAGTGTAATAAAAGATCCTAGTTTTATAACTTTCACACAGTCAGTGTGCTTGAAACTCTCATTATAGCTAATTATCCAATTCCTTTTTGAAGGTCACAATTGAATCTGCCTCCACATGCTCAGGCGGTATATCCAGATCCAAACTACTCATTGTGTTAAAAAAAAACCTCTTCCTCATATCAACTTTGGTTCTTTTGTCCTTCACATTATATCGGTGTCTCTCGTTCTCGATCTTTCCACCAATGGGAACAGTTTCTCCCTATCTACACTGCCCAGACCCTTCATGATGTTGAAAACCTCCTTCAAATATCCTTTCAACCTTCCCTCAGAAGAACAGCCCAGCTTCTCTAATCTATCCAAGTAACTGAATCCCTTGTAAAGCTTTTCTACACCCTAACACCTTGACATTGTTCCTAAAATGCAGAATTGGGCTCAGTACTCTAGTTGAGGCAGAACCAGTAGTGTTCTATAAATGTTATTTATAATTCCCAATGATTTGTGTCAGGTTCCTCTACTTCCTTTTAGAATTGTACCCTTTATTTTAAATTGTCTGTTCTCATTCTTCCTACCAAAATGAATAATTGTAATTTTCTGGTTTGGATTAAATTGCATCTGCCAATTGTCTGCCCATTCCACCAACCTGTCTATGTCCTTTTGAAATTTATCACTATCCTCCTCATTGAGTTCACAATACTTTCAAGCTTTGTCATCCACAAATGTTGAAATTGTGCCCTGCACAAAGGGTAGTAAAAGGAGGAGTGGAGTCTCTTAGGGCCCTAAAAGGGGATTTATACATGGAGGCAGGGAGCATGACTGGGTACTAAATGAGTACCCAAGTTGCAGTTATTAATATGCATCAAGAAAAGCAAGGGTCCTAACACCAGTGCTCCATTCTGAAAAATAACCATTCACCACTACTGCCTGTTTTCGGTCACTCAGGCAATTTCATATCCATGCTGATACAGTCCCTTTTATTCCATGGATGGTAATTTTGCTGACAAGCCTGTTATATGGCACTTTATCAACTGCTTTTTGGAACTCCATCTACACCACATCAACCCTCCCTGTTAACTCCAAAACTCAAGCAAGTTAAACAAACATTTGCTCTTAACAGATCTGTGATAGTTTTCCTTGATCACCACTTGTGCAAGAGACTGTTAACTTTGTCCCAGATTATTGTTTCTAAAAGCTTTCCCACCACTGGGATTAAACTGGCTGGCCTGTAATTATGGGGCTTATCTTTACACCCTTTAGTGTCAGAGTCATAATAACACAGTAAGAGGCTGTTTGGTCCATCAAGTCTATGCTGCCTGTCTGTGGAGCAGTCCAATCAGTCCCATTCCCCAGCTCTATCCCTGTATCTTTAAGTTTTTCCCTCAAGGCCCATGCAATTTCTATTTGAAATCATTCATAGTTTCCACGTCTGCCGCCCTTGTAGACGTTGAGTTCCAGGTCATTACTTTTTAGACAATGATGTAACATTTGTAATTCTCCAGTCCTCTGACCCCACCCATTTATCTAAGGAATATTGAATGATAATGGCCAGTGCCTCTGAAATTTCCACCCTTCCTTCAGTAACCATGAATGCATTTCATCTGATCTTGGTGACTTATCTAAGATTTTGGCCCAGTGATAATGAAGGAACGGCGATACATATCAGAGTAAGGATAATGAATGGTTTCGAGAGGAATTTGCAGATGTTGGTGTTCCCATATGTCTGCTGCCCTTGTCCTTCTAGATGGTAGTGGTTTTGGGTTTGGAAGGCACTGCCTAAGGATGCTTGGTGAGTTTTAGCAGTGCATCTTGTAGATGGTACACACTGCTGCTACTACTGTGTGTAGGTGGTGGAGTAAGTGAATGTTTATGGATGGGGTGCCAATCAAGTTTCTTTGTCCTGGATGGTGTCAAGCTTCTTGAGTGTTGTGGGAGGTGCATTCATCCAGGCAATTGGAGAGTATTCCATCACACTCCTGACTTTTCCTTGTAGATGGTGGACAGGCTTTGAGAAGTCAAGAAGTGAGTTACTCACCGCATGACTCCTAGCCTCTGACCTGCTTTTGTAGCCACAGTATTTATATGGCTAGCGCAGATCAGTTTCTGGTCAATGGTAACCTCCAGGATGTTGATGGTGTGGGAATCAGTGATGGTAATGCCATTGAATGTCAAGGCGTGACGGAGATGGTCATTGCTTAACACTTGTCTGGTGCAAATGTTACTTTCCACTTGTCAGCCCAAGCCTGGATATTGCTGCAGTTGGACATGGACTGCTTCAGTATCTGAGGAGTCATGAATGGTGCTGAATGTCACACAATCATTGGTGAACATCCCCACTTCTGACCTTATGATAGAAGGAAGGTCATTGATGAAGCAGCTGAAGGTGGTTAGGCCTAGGACACTACCCTGAGGAACTCCTGCAGTGATGTCCTGGATCTGAGATGAGTGACCTACCTTTCCGCTTTGTGGGAATGACCATAAGACATAGGAGCAGAAATTAGGCCATTCAGCCCATCGAGTCTGCTTTGCCATTTAATCATGGCTGATAAGTTTCTCAACCCCATTCTCCCCGTAACCTTTGATCCCCTTACCAATCAAGAACCTATCTATTTTGGTCTTAAATACACTCAATGACCTGGCCTCCACAGCCTTCTGTGGCTATGAATTCCATAGATTCACCACTCTCTGGCTAAAGAAGTTTCTCCTCCTCTGTTCTCAAAGGTCCCTTTACTCTGAGGCTGTGCCCTTGGGTCCTAGTCTCTCCTACTAATGGAAACATCTTCCCCACGTCCACTGTATCCAGGCCTTTCAGTATTCTGTAAGTTTCAATCAGATCCCCCCTCATCCTTCTAAACTCCATCGAGTATAGACCCAGAATCCTCAAATGTTCCTCATATGTTAAGTCTTTCATTCCTGGGATCATTCTTGTGAACCTCCTCTGGACCCTCTCCAGGGCCAGCACATCCTTCCTGAGATACGGGGCCCAAAATTGCTCACAATATTCTAAATGTGGTCTGACCAGAGCCTTATAAAGCCTCAGCAGCACATCCCTGCTTTTATATTCTAGTCCTCTCGAAATAAATGCCAACATTGTATTTGCTTTCCTAACCACCGACTCAACCTGCAAGTTAACCATAAGAGAATCCTGGACTAGGACTCCCAAGTCCCTTTGCACTCCAGACTTCTGAATTCTCTCTCCATTTAGAAAATAGTCCATGCCTCTATTCTTCCTACCAAAGTGCATGACCTCACAGTTCCCCACGTTGTATTCCATCTGCCACTTCTTTGCCCATTCTCCTAACCTGTCCAAATCCTTCTGCAGCATCCCCACCTCCTCAATACTACCTGTCCCTCCACCTATCTTTGTATCATCTGCAAACTTAGCCAGGATGCCCTCAGTTCCTTCATCTAGATCATTAATGTATAAAGTGAAAAGTTGTGGTCCCAACACTGACCCGTGCGGAACTCCACTAGTCACCGGCAGCCATCCTGAGAAGGACTCCCTTATCCCCACTCTCTGCCTCCTGCCAGACAGCCAATCTTCTAGCCATGCTAGTACCTTGCCTCTAACACCATGGGCTCTTATCTTACTGAGCAGCCTCCTGTGCGGCACCTTGTCAAAGGCCTTCTGGAAGTCCAAGTAGATAACATCCATTGGCTCTCCTTTGTCTAACCTACTCATTACCTCCTCAAAGAATTCTAACAGATTTGTCAGGCATGACCTCCCCTTGATGAAACCATGCTGACTTTGCCCGATTTTACCATGCACTTCCAAGTATTCTGAAATCTCATCCTTAATAATGGACTCTAAAATCTTACCAATGACCAAGGTCAGGCTAAATCAGCCTATAATTTCCCGTTCTCTGCCTCACTCCCTTCTTAAACAGGGGTGTTATGTTAGCGATTTTCCAGTCCTCTGGGACCCTCCCTGACTCCAGTGATTCCTGAAAGACCGTCACCAGCGCCTCCACTATCTCTTCGGCTGTCTCCTTCAGAACTCTGGGGTGTAATCCTTCTGGTCCAGGTGATTTATCCACCTTCAGACCTTTCAGTTTTCCTAGCACCTTCTCCTTGGTAATGGCCACCATACTCACCTCTGCCCCGACTCTCTTGAACTTTGGGGATGTCACTCGTGTCTTCCACTGAAGACTGACGCAAAGTACCTACTCAGTTCCTCCGCCATTTCTTTGTTCCCCACTACCACTTCTCCAACGTCATTTTCCAGCAGCCCAATGTCCAAATTTGTCTCTCTCTCTTACCCTTTATATATCTAAAACTCTTGCAATCTTCCTTTATATTACTGGCTAGTTTACCCTCATATTTAATCTTCTCCCTCCTTATTTCTTTTTTAGTTGTCCTCTGTTCGTCTTTGCAGGCTTCCCAATCCCCTGGTTTCCCACTGCTCTTCGCCGCATTGTATGCTTTCTCTTTAGCTTTTATGCTGTCCCTGACTTCCCTTGTCAGCCATGGTTGCCTTGTCCTCCCTTTAGTATGCCTCTTCCTACGGATGAATTTTTGCTGTGCCTCCCAAATTACTCCCAGAAACTCCTGCCATTGCTGTTCCACTGTCTTTTCTTCTAGGCTCATCTCCCAGTCAATTCTGGCCAGCTCCTCCCTCATGCCTCTGTAGCTGCCTTTATTCAACTGTAATAATGTTACATCTGATTCCAGCTTTTTCCTCTCAAATTGCAGAGTAAATTCTATCATATTATGGTCACTTCATCCTAAGGGTTCCTTCACCTTAAACTCCCTTATCAAATCTGCCTCATTACACATCACTAAATCTAGAATTGCCTGTTCCCTAGTGGCCTCCACCACAAACTGCTCCAAAAAGTCATCTCGTAGACATTCCACAAATTCCTTTTCTTGGGATCCACTACCAACCTGATTTTCCCAGTCTACCTGCATATTGAAATCCCCCATGATCACTGTAACCTTGCCTTTGTTACACACCTTTATCTCCTAGTGTATCTTGTACCCCACATCCTGACTACTGTTTGGAGCCCTGTACATAACTCCCATTATGGTTTTTTTTAAACCTTTGCAGTTCCTCAACTCTACCCACACAGATTCTACATCTGACCATACATCATTTCTTGCTATCAATTTAATTTCATTTCTTACTAACAAAGCAACCCCACCCCCTCTGCCAACCTGCCTATCTTTGATAGGATGTATATCCTTGGATATTTAGCTCCCAGTCCTGATCCCCTTGCAGCCATGTCTCCGTGATGCCCACCACATCATACCTGCCAATTTCAATCTGCGCCACAAGCTCATTTACCTTATTTCATATACTGCGTGCATTCAGATACAGCAACTTCAGTTCTGTATTTCCTGTCCCCTTTCTCATTGTCGTCCCTTTATCTGATGTGCTTGAAGTTAGATTCCTGGCCCTTTCCAAACACTGTCCTATTTTGTGTTCTGCAGACTTTAATAGCCTCTCCTGGGCTCTCCTTTTTGTTTTTTCATAATTTTCCATGAAGTTGAATCCACCCCCCCGCTAACCTGCTGCTTTGTTTCCCATTAGTCATAGGTCTTGGAGTTTTACCCTTCCTTCCCCCCACCCCTCCCTCCGGCAACTCCTGAACACAGGATCCCTCTACCTGCCTCACTTGCAGTCACACCCTGCTGACCGTGACCACTGACCGAACTTGAGGTACTTAATCTACCGGGTGTGACCGCCTCCTGAAACAAAGTGTCCAGATAACTCTCCCCCTCCCGGATGTGCCGCAGCGTCCGGAGCTCGGACTCCAGCTCATCAATTCTGAGCCGGAGTTCCTCCAGCAACCAACACCTGCAGATGTGGTCACTGCGGCTCGCAATGGGATCTGCCAGCTCCCACATCATATAGCTACAGCACATCACCTGCCCAGCCATCTCGACTTAGATAATTAATTTATTAATTAGCTTTGCAGTGTTTTTTTCAAATTTGGTGCAGATTTCCTCCAACTAATCAGGTCACAGCTTTCCTGTGATGTCACTTTCAGTTTTGGCTTCAGTTACTCTGTGCCCCAAGGTTACTGCTCCGGTGTTCCTCCCTCAGTCTGCTCCCTGGAGACAAGGCCGCGAATCCTCGAGGTAAGCTAGATTTATACTCACTGCTCCTGTGTGCCTCCCTCCAAGTCTGCTCCCAGGATTTACTCACCAATCAGCTGCTTTTTCTTTAAAATCCACTTTCAGAAGAGTGTCCCTCGCAGGTCTGGTGCACTCCTGAAGGCACTGCCTCTTCCTCTCTCTTTTTAGGTTTGGGGAGGAGGGAGTGATGTAAACACTACAGCAAATGTAATGTTTGGGGCTATTCCATTCTTTGACAGTGGGTCCTCCTCAATTCCCTCCTGAGTCATGGTGACTGCGATGACTTCTCCCAGAATGCTTCAGTCACTTCTCACCAGTGCCCTCTTTTGGATGGACCTTGGCTGTACTCATTATCTCCTCTTTAAAGGCAGCCTGTTGATCAGTTATAGTTCTGTCTGCCAATCTTTGATCCCAATTTACCTGGGCCAGATCCATTCTTACCCTATTGAAGTTGGCCTCCCCCAATTAATTATTTTTATTCTGAATTGCCCCTTGCCCTTTTCCATAGCCAACCTAAACTTCATTGTCACTAACTGACCCACATCATTCTCCAGATCCAGCTTCTTCATTGAACTGGAAACACATTGTATTCAGAAGAAATTTCAACATCAGTCTAGAAACTATTGCCCATCTCTGCCGATTGCACTCTTACTCTTCAAGTCTATGTTAGAATTATTAAAGCCTCCCATTATAACTTCTGTAATTCTTGCACCTCTCCTTAATTACCTTGCAAATTTGTTGTATATATTTCCCAATAGTTGGTGGCCTATAGAGTGCACCCAGCATTCTAATGATACCTTTATTGTGAATAGATCTAACCAAACCAATTTCACCCTTGATCCCTCTAGGACGTCCTCTGTCTCCAGCACTAATGTTCTTCTTAATCGATAGTGCTACTCCTCTTCCTTTCTTTCCTTCCCTACCTTTCCTGAACACCTCGTATCCTTGTACTAGTCCTGCTCATTTGAGCCAGGTCTCCATTATCACTATCATTTTATTTCCACATTGCGATCTATGCCTGCAGCTCACCAACCTTATTTACCACAGTACACACATTCATTTCCATGCATATTAAACCTAATTTAGACCATATTATATTCCCTCTTACTCTGGACTCATCTCATACCTTACTCTTCCCTACTCTAGTGCTATCTGTCTCCCAGTATTCTATGCACCTTGGTTTTTCCTCTTACATTGCCTTCTGTTTCCCACATCCCTGCAAGCTAGTTTAAACCCCCACCCCCTCACCCCCGCCAATAGCACTAGAAAAAAATCACTGTTCTTGCAGAGTTCTGCTCTGTTCAGGTGCAACCCTGCCTGTACAGGTTACATCTCTCCCAGAACCAGTCCCAATTTTCCAGGTATTTAAAATCTTCCATTCTGCACCATCTCTCCAACCACACATTCATCTGCTCTATCCTCCTATTTCTGTACTAACTTATACATGGTACTAGGAGTAATCCAAATATTACGCTGCCTTCGTTGCGAGGAGACTCCCAAGTTATGGAAAATGATCCACATTTTACTTTTACTCTGCTTTCTTACCTTTACGCCACTATCAGCACTTTTATTAGCCTTTACCAGCACCATTAACACTCCCTTTGTCCTTTAGTTCATCTCTTTTGTCAATCTCTCCTTTGTCCCCACCTTTCGTTGGCCTTCTATCCAGCTTCACTTGCTCCACTCACCCACCCCTTAAACAGTATGAATTTCATCACATTTCTACTTCTCTTTAGCTCTGAAGAAGGGTCATACGGACTCAAAACGTTAACTGTTTCTCTCTCTCTCCACAGATGCTGCTAGACTTGCTGAGTTGTCAGCATTTTCTGTTTTTTTTTCAGAATTACAGCATTGGCAGTATTTTGCTTTTATCACTTTTTCCAGGATCTCGTCGTTGATCTTGATTGATGGGGGAAGGTCTTTAGCTGTAGGAGCTGGTTGGACCCTAGTTTTTCCTGCATTACATGAAAAGGTCAATTTTCTCATATGCTTTGGAGAAGCAGTTAATGATGACCGGGAGATCAGTTTTTGAGAGAGCAACCAGAACTGACCAGAGTACACCAAGTGTGGTCCAACCAAGGTTTGATACAAGTTTAGCATAATTTCACTACTTTAATTCCAACCCTCTATAAACAAACTTTTGGTTGGTTTGCTATTGTTTTGCCTTATAAACCTGCATCAGTACTTTTACAATGTGTGTATTTGTACTCCCAGTCCCTTGTCCTGCTATTAACACATTCTGCTTTCTTACCTTTATGCCACCATCAGCACCTCCTTTAGTCCTTACACTACAAAGATGTCTTTCCATCCATGACATCTTTGTCAATTTCTCCTTAGCCTCTACGTATCGCTGACCTTCTTTCCAGCTTCACCTGCTCTATCCCCTTTAACAGTATAAATTTCACCACATTTCTATTTCTCTTTAGCTCTGAAGGGTCATACAGACTCAAAATGTTAACTGTTTCCCTTTCACACAGATGCTGTCAGACCTGAGTTTTCCAGCATTCTGTTTTTATTTCAGATTTCCAGCATCTGCAGTATTTTGCTTTTACCTTTGCTCTTCTACCCCATTTAAGCATTTAAATCATTTACCCCCTTATTTTCCCTCCCTCATATTTATGTTGAAATTTGTTTTCCACTTATACCCATTGAGTGTTTATTAACCTCTTGTAATTTGTTCCAACCCTCAGTATTGATTATCCGCCAATTTGGTGTTGTCTGCAAATTTAGAAACCATGGCCAGAATTTTCACTACGACGGAGAGCCTGACCCCATAGAGAAAATGGCAGATGTGCCAGGAAATCGGAAGTTCCGCCCCCAAACAAAGCATCTACTATTTTCACAGGAGTGGGAATTGGCCCGTGGTCAAGATTTGCATATGTGCATTTTACATAGGTGGCTGTCCATATAAAATCAGCAGCTACCTCTACTTTTCAGACATCTGTGAGATCAAAATCTGAAAAGTCACATGCAGAGTAAACCTGGTAGGAGCAGGTCTGAAATTTGTGCTTGTCTTTGGATAGCCAGGGTACTCTTTGGAGAGGTGCAGGTAGCCCTGTGGAATTTGCTTTAAATTTGTCTTAACTGCCCCAGAATTGGCAAAAACTCGATTCAAACTGTCCTGTTTTAACCCAATGGTATAGGAGAGGGGTTTGTTCACAGGACAGTAGTTTTGTTGCCCCTCCTGACTCGTGCATCCAGATGCCAGGAAGAACTTCGTGCTTGAGAAGGACAGTACGCTTTGTGCAAAAGGAAGATACAATTTGGGCATGGTACCTTTACACATAGATGCCATAGAAACCAGTCAATGAGCAGCCAGAGCAAGGGCAGAAGGTCAGGAGGAAGAGGTAGTGCCACATGCACCAGGAAGGAGGAGAGGCAAGGGTGCCTGTGGGGAAAAGGTGTATAGACCTAAGACATCATACCTCAATATGATGGATGAGTGCAACTCCTACAACACTCAAAAAGCAGTGTGTACCATCTACCAGAGGCAGCAACTCACCGACGCTCCTTCAACAACACCGTCCAAACCCACGATTTCTACGAGCTGGAAGAACAGGGGCAGCAGCTGCAGGGGAATATCTCTCCTGGCAAGTTCCCCTCTAAATCACATACCATCCTGACTTGGAAACATATCGCCTTCACTGTTCCTGGGTCAAAATTGTTGAACTCCCTCCCAAACAGTACTATGGGTGTACTGACAGTACATGGATTGCAGTGGTTTAAGAATGTGGAAAATTCCCTCTTCTCCAGCCCTCACTGCTCTTCCAATTACAAATTTTCCTCTCTTCCATCCTTACTGTTCCTCTAATCACAATTATACTTTTTCCCACCTCTCTCCAGCCATTCACACTTTTGCCTTTGGGATTTGATGGTCAGCCCAGTCTTCTCTTGAATTTGCCGTTGTGAGAAGCCTGTCTATTACATTTCAGATTATTGCATGGCTGTTTCCAAAACAGCATATCAACAATCTTCACAAGGACTATCCCACAATGGATCAAGCTGCCGAAGGAAATAGTCACTGCACATCATTGGAAATCTCCAAGAATCTTCTTTAGATTATTTTCATTTATATGTTTCTAGTACCAGGACGTTAACAGGCCATGCCTGGTTTAACTAGCACTATCTGCATAAATGTTGGTGGAATACAGATGTTGGTCTGTGATGCTGTCACAACTAAAGCAATAGCAGAAGAGACCATGTGCATCTTAAGTGAAAAATTGATTTGCTGCCGTTTTACTCAACAAATTGTGTAGCAATAAAAGTAGAACTGTTCTGAAAGTATGTGTGACAAATGGTGCACATTGGTTGCAAGACTTTTCATAGAAACATAGGAAATAGGAGCAGGAGTAGGTCATTCAGCCCTTTGAGCCTGCTCTGCCATTCATATGATCATGGCTGATTCTCTCTCTCAAAGCCACACTCCTGCTCTCTCCCTGTACCCCTTGATGCCTTTAGAGTCCAGAAATCTATGTATTTCTTTCTTAAATATATTTAGTGACTTGGCCTCCACAGCCTTCTGTGGTAGAAAATTCCACATGTTCACCACCTTCTGAATGAAGATGATTATCCACATCTCAGTCCTAAACAGCCTACCCTGCATCCTGAGACAGTGACTCCTTGTTCTAGACCCCCCAGCCAGAGAAAACATCATCCCTGCATCCAGTCTGTCCAGCCCTGTCAGAATTTTATACATTTCAATGAGATCCCCTCTCATTCTTCTAAATTCCAGTGAATACAGGTCTAGTCAACCCAATCTCTCCTCGTATGACAATCCTGCCATCCCAGGAATCAGTCTGGTGAACCTCTGCTGCACTCCCTCTATGGCAAGTATATCCTTTCTTGGGTAAGGAGATCAAAACTTCACACAATACTCCAGGTGTGGTCTCACCAAGGCCCTGTATAGGTGTAGTAAGACATCCTTGCTCCTGTACTGAAGTCCTCTTGTAATGAAGGCCAACATACCATTTGCCTTCTTAACTGCTTGCTTCTCCTGCATGCTTGCTTTCAGTGACTGGTGTACGAGGAGCTGATCCCTTTGAACATCAACATTTCCCAATCTATCACCATTTAAATAATGCTCTGTTATTCTGTTTTTCCTACCGAAGTGGATAACTTCACATTTATCCATGTTATACTGCATCTGTCATGTATTTGCCCAGTCACTCAACTTGTCTAAATCACCTTGAAGCCTCTTAACACCCTCCTCATCCCTCACAGTACATGTCCCATAGCTCATCTTAGCAGCAAGCATTTTTACAACTTCAAACTTATGAAAGAAAATTTTGGGGGAATTCCAGGAAAGGTCAATTTTGTAATGGGACAACATATTTGTGATTATGGTAAATTGCAGATGACTATACCCTTGCTTATTGTTGTAAAACAATAACCATTCAATTCACTGTGACCATTGACATGAAAGATGTAACAATAAAATATTAAACATCACAACATAAGAAATAGGGTCAAGAATGGGAATTTGGTTCATCATATTTGCTTCAATAAAACATTGCTGATCTTCTACCTCAGCTGCACATTCCCGCACTATCCACATATCCCTTGGTTCCCTTAGTACTGAAAAATACATCAATCCTAATTTGAATATACTCAATGATTGAGTATCCACTACTCTCCACAGTAGAGAATTCTAAAAGTGAAAGAATCTTTCCACATTTTAATCCTAAATGACTGACTCTTTATTCTGAGACTGTGACCCCTAGTTCTAGACTCCCCAGTAAGGGGAAACATCCCCCAGCATCTATTCTGTTAAGCCTCATAAATATTTATATTTTTCAATGAGATCACATCCCATTCTCCCAAACTCCAGACAATATAGACAAAAAATGCTGGGAAAACTTAGCAGAACCCAGAAGAATCTGAAGAAGAGTCATATTGGACTTGAAACGGTATTTCTGTTTCTCTCTTCACAGATGCTGCCAGACCTGCTGACCCAGTGCTTTTTGTTTTTATTTCAGATTTCCAGCATCTGCAGTATTTTGCTTTTATTGCAAATAATACAGGCCTAGACTACTCAACATCTCCTTAGAGGAGAATTCCCTCTTTCCCAAGAATCAACCTAGTGACTCTCCATTGCAGTCCCTGCAAGTATATTATTTCTGAGGTAAGGAGACTAAAACTACACAACACTCCAAGTGTGATGTCACTTTCAGCCTCTATACAATTGCTGTAAGACTTCTTGACCCTTATACCCCAATTCATTTGTAATGAAGGCTAACATACCATTTACTGTCCAAATTGCTTGCTGTACTTGCATGTTAACTTTGTGATTCATGTACAGGGATACCCAGGGTGCTCTGAATACTAACATCTCCCAATCTCTCAACATTCAAAAAAGTTATTTACTTACTATTTTTCCAACCAAAATGAATGTCTTCACATCTCTCCACATTATATTCCAACTGTCAAGGTTCTTGCCCACTCACTTAGCCTGCCTATATCCTTTTGGAGCCTCTTTGTTTTTCCTCACAGCTTACTTCCCCACATAACTTTGTATCATTAGCAAAGCTGGATGCATTGCAATTGGCCATTGATACACTGGTTGATTGTAAATAGCTGAGGTGCAAGCAGTGATCTTTGAGGTTCTTAAAGTTTTGAGTATATATAATAACCTGTTTAGTCAGACATATTAATTATAAATACTGCGGCTCTGATAGCAGGTCAGAGACTAGGAACATTACAGCAAGTTACTCACCATCTGACTCCTCAAAGCCTGTCCACCATCTACAAGCCACATATCAGGAGTGTGATGGAATACTGTCCACTTGCCCGGAAGATATAGATGGAATAGTCAAATGGGCAGATAAGTGGCAGATGGAATTTAACCCTGAAAAGTGTGGGGAGATACACTTTGGAAGGAGTAATTGGACAAGGAAGTATTCAATGAACAGCATGACACTAGGAAGTTCTGAGGAACAAAAGGACCTTGGCGTGTGTGTCCACAGATCTCTGAAGACAGAGGGGCATATTAGTGGGGTGGTGAAAAAGGCAAATGGGACACTTGCCTTTATCAATTGAGGCATAGATTACAAAGTAGGGAGGTCATGATGGAGTTGTATAGAACCTTGGTGAGGCCACAGCTGGAGTACTGTGTGCAGTTCTGGTCGCCACATTATAGGAAGGATGTGATTGCACTGGAGGGGGTGCAGAGGAGATTCACCAGGATGTTGCCTGGGATGAAACATTTAAGTTATGAAGAGAGGTTGGGTAGATTTGGGTTGTTTTCGTTGGGGCAGAGAAGACTGAGGGGTGACCTGATTGAGGTGGACAAGATTATGAGGGGCATGGACAGGGTGGATAGGGAGCAGCTGGTCCCCTTAGTTGAAGGGTCAGTCACAAGGGAGCATAAGTTCAAGGTGAGGGGCAGGAGGTTTAGGGGGGATGTGAGGAAAAACTTTTTTATCCAGAGGGTGGTGACGGTCTGGAATGCGCTGCCTGGGAGGGTGGTGGATGCCTCACATCCTTTAAGAAGTACCTGGATGAGCATTTGGCACATCATAACATTTAAGGCTATAGGCCAAGTGCTGGTAAATGGGATTAGATAGGTAGGTGAGGCATTCCTCACACATTGGTGCAGACTCAGTGGGCCAAAGGGTCTCTTCTGCACTGTGTGATTTTGTGATGCGTGCCACTGAAACCACATTCAAGAAGCTTGACATCATCCAGAACAAAGCAGCCCACTTGATTGGCACCCCATCTACAAACATTCACTCTGTCTACCACAGATGCACAGTAGCAGCAGGTGTACCATCTGCAAGATGCACTGCAGGAACTCACCAAGGCTCCTTAGACAGCGCCTTCCAAATCCACGACTGCTACCATGTCGAAGGACAAGGGCAGCAGATATATGGGAACACCACCACCTGGAAGATCCCCTCCAAGACGCTCATCATCCTGACTTGGAAATATATCGCCGTTCCTTCACTGTCACTGGGTCAAAATCCAGGAACTCCCTTCTAACTGCACTGTGGATGTACCTACACCACATGGACTGCAGCGGTTCAAGAAGGCAACTCACCACTATCTTTTCAAGGGCAATTAGGGATGGTCAACAAATGCTGGCCCAGGCAGTGATGCCCACATCCCACAAATAAATTAAAAAAGAATCATCCTAACATTTTCAATCATACCTGCGTGTTATTATCTAAGCTATATCAATCTACATGTATATATTTACTTTTGATTAAGTCCCGCCAGTTCCTGTTTGTAAGGTTAAGGGATTTGATTCCTCTCTGGGCCTACTTAGCATTTCCCAGTTCCCAGTAGCACCAGATTGCCAAGCTAACCTCCCTTGGACTGTTCCCACAGCAATCACTCTGACCCCTTTTAAAGAATATTATCTTTGCAGGAACTAAAGCAATGTTCCTGGCAGATCAGAAATTCATTTTAATTTGGATTAGCATACAGAACATTTTGCTGGAAGAAGTTTAAAGAAAGAAAGACATGTATTTATACAGCCTTTTACAGCCTTGAGATATCCCAGCCCATGAAATAGCTTTGAAGCATAGTAAATGTTGTAATGTAGGAAACACTACAGCCAATTTACGCACAACACAACCCCACAAACATCAATATAATGACCATACAATCTCTTTTAGTGCTGCTGATTGGCGGATAAATATTCAGCTGGGAGATCTCCACTGCTGTTCCGCAAAATAGTGACCATGGGAGCTTTCACCTCCATCTGAGAGGGCAGCCTTGGTTTTGTGCCTCATCTGAAAGACAACATCTCTAACAGTGCAGCACTCCCTCAATAGCGCACTGGAGTATCAGTTTAGATGTTTTGCTCAAGCTCCTGGAGTTGGACTACAACCAAAAACCTTCTGACTCAGAGGCGGGAGTTTAGCCACAGTTCACATTTAAATTTGCTGTTGGTATTTCCGGAAAAAGCCCTACAAGAAATAACAAGCATATAGGTTCTGATGAATGTCACAGACAAGAAACATTAACTTTGTTTCTCCAAAGACGCTGCAAGATCTGCTGAGTATTTCAGATTTCCAGCATCCGCAGTATTTTACTTTTGTATAAGTTTATTCATTTCAAGCAAGCGTCATTAAAACTCGTGAAGTTACAACTTCAAAATGTAACTCTTGAGAAAACCTTACACAGAGTAAAGTATTTGAACATTTATGTGGTCGTTGTGAACACAGGTTGACCAGAGTAAATGAATGCCAGAGCAAGTTTTCAACTGATATACAACACAAAATTCAAAGAACCGTCTTCAGCCTGGAATGAAGGTGAAGCTCCAACAACTCATCGACACCAACACCCATCCAGGATCCTCCACCCCTGCCTGTTCCTCTGTCCCCACCCTGTCCTCACTATACCCCCTGACCTTGCCCTCTCCGACGCTGAACATTCAGTGCTCAGCAAAGGCCATTTCACACCTTTCCTATTTTCACTTAGCTCTGTTGAAGGGTCATTCGGACTCGAAACGTCAACTGTGCTCTTCTCCGCTGATGCTGCCAGACCTGCTGGGTTTTTCCAGCTTTAAAGAGGGCGGGGGGGAGTGTTGTTGGGACAAGCAAGCAGTGATAGGAGCAGATAACCAAAAGATGTCACAGACAAAAGAACAAAGAGGTGTTGAAGGTGGTGATATTATCTAAAAGAATGTGCTAATTAGAGTGGAGAGCAAGACAGGCAAGGTACAGATAGCTCTAGTGGGGGTGGGGTGAAATAAGACTAAAAGGGCATAAAAGATATAGATAAACTATGGGTGGAATACATTTAAAAATAATGGAAATAGGTGGGAAAAGAAAAATCTATATAAATTATTGGAAAAAACAAAAGGAAGGGGGAAGAAACAGGAAGGAGGTGGGGATCGAGGAGGGAGTTCAAGATCTAAAATTGTTGAACTCAATATTCAGACCGGAAGGCTGTAAAGTGCCTAGTCGGAAGATGAGGTGTTGTTCCTCCAGTTTGCGTTGGGCTTCACTGGAACAATGCAGCAAGCCAAGGACAGACATGTGGGCAAGAGAGCAGGGTGGAGTGTTAAAATGGCAAGCGACAGGGAGGTTTGGGTCATGCTTGCGGACAGACCGAAGGTGTTCTGCAAAGCGGTCACCCAGTTTACATTCTGAGTTTTTCCAGTTCTGTTTTTGTTTTTGTTTTGGATTTCCAGCATCTGCAGTTTTTTGTTTTTCTATCTGAAGATGCAATGGCCCATTCAACAACACACTCCTCCCTCTGACTCCGCCCACGCCTTCTGATCCCTCCCCTCGCACTGGCCCCGCCCACGCCCTCATATCCCTCCCCTCGCACTGGCCCCGCCCACGTCCTCTGATACCACCCCTCGCAATGGCCCCGCCCACGCCCTCTGATCCCTCCCCTCGCAATGGCCCCGCCCACGCCCTCTGATCCCTCCCCTCGCAATGGCCCCGCCCACGCCCTCTGATCCCTCCCACTTGGCTTCGCGCTTGATGTATTTGAGATGCCGCATTGTGCGCCTGCGCACATTGATATGGTTCCTGTGCAGAATTGGCGGCTGTTCAGGTTTGTCACCGCGGGAGGGGGATGGACCCGGACCCGGGGTGGGAATCGGGGATCGGGCCCCGGCGATGTGAGGGCCGGATGTCCCGGGAGCGAGAGCAGCCTGGCGGCTCGGGGCAGCTTTATCCGGCTCTCATTAACCAGCTTTAATGTTAACATCCTTATGTTGTTTTAATTTGGATCAAGATGGGGAAAGGCGCTCAGTTAACCTACCCTCTCCCCCCCCCATGCCCCTCCCTCCCCCCAGTCCCCCCCATGCCCCTCCCTCCCCCCAGTCCCCCCCATGCCCCTCCCTCCCCCCAGTCCCCCCATGCCCCTCCCTCCCCCCAGTCCCCCATGCCCCTCCCTCCCCCCATGCCCCTCCCTCCCCCAATCCCTCTCCTCCCCCAGTCCCCCCCATGCCCCTCCCTCCCCCTCCCTCCCCAATCCCTCTCCTCCCCCAGTCCCCCCCAGTCCCCCCCATGCCCCTCCCTCCCCCTCCCTCCCCAATCCCTCTCCTCCCCCAGTCCCCCCCATGCCCCTCCCTCCCCCTCCCTCCCCAATCCCTCTCCTGCCCCCAGTCCCCCCCATGCCCCTCCCTCCCCCTCCCTCCCCAATCCCTCTCCTGCCCCAGTCCCCCCCATGCCTCTCCCTCCCCCTCCTTTCCGCAATCCCTCTCCCCCCCCATGCCCCTCCCTCCCCAATCCCTCTCCTGCCCCCAGTCCCCCCCATGCCCCTCCTTCCCCCAATCCCTCTCCTGCCCCCAGTCCCCCCCATGCCCCTCCTTCCCCCAATCCCTCTCCTCCCCCCAGTCCCCCCCATGCCCCTCCCTTCCGCAATCCCTCTCCTGCCCCCAGTCCCCCCCATGCCCCTCCCTCCCCCAATCCCTCTCCTCCCCCCAGTCCCCCCATGCCCCTCCCTCCCCAATCCCTCTCCTCCCCCCAGTCCCCCCCATGCCCCTCCCTCCCCCTCCCTTCCCCAATCCCTCTCCTGCCCCCAGTTCCCCCTATTCCCTCCCCGAACACCCCTCCCCCAATTCCCCTCCCCCTCCTTCCCCAATTCTCCTCCCCAATCCCTCTCCTGCCCCCAGTCCCCCCCAATGCCCCTCCCGATCCCCCTCCCCCAATTCCCCTCCCCCTCCCTTCCACAATTCCCCTCCCCCTCCCTCCCCAATTCCCCTCCCCAATCCCTCTCCTGCCCCCAATCCCCCTCCCTCCCCCGATTCTCCTCCTTCGATCCCCCCTTGCCCGATACCCCTCGCACGTTGCTCCCCAATTCTCCTCCCCCAATTCCCCTCTCGCCTGCCCCTGATCCCCCTCCCTCTCGTGCCCCCAACCCCCCTCTCTCGCCTGCCCCCGATCCCCCTCCCTTGCCTGCCCCCGATCCCCCTCCCTCGCCTGCTCCCGACCCCCCCTCCCTCTCGTGCCCCCGACCCCCCCTCCCTCTCGTGCCCCCGACCCCCCCTCCCTCTCGTGCCCCCGATCCTCCTCCTCTCCAGTATCTTTCTACTGCCCTACTTGGAAAACTAATATTTAACACTGTCAGTAAAGAAGATCTCCTTTATAACATTTTATATTTACTTTTCCCTGATTTGTCTTCTCTGATGTCGCTAGTTTAATTTGCAGTAACCTGAGTTCATTTTAAACTAATATTTATATCCCTTAACTGGAACTTGTTAAATCTTTCCTTGCATTTCACTTCTTTTGCAGTTGGAATCAATTTTGTTTTTCTCTGTTGCCCATGCTTTTATGGACTTAATGATTAGAATTGCCCATAGTATAAGATGATCTGACCAGTACCTTAACAACCTCCTGACACTTCTGTTGTTCAAGTTACTATTTTATCTGTCCTGACATTTTTATTCTCTCACCACCTTGCATAGACACTGAAAATGATGAGACTGCTGGCACTGTCTTGTTCCTTTCTCAGTCTTCCTTTGTTAATTAAATTCGATTCATGAATTATTATCATGTATATGTTTCAATGAATCAACAACACATTGGGCAATGTTAAATTTTATTTGCCATCTTTCAGCTGTATTGTATAAATGATATGAATCCAGACATAATTCTTTTGTTACATTTTCTTGCCTCTCCCTATTTAAGAACCTTTAATATTTGGTTATCCAGGTTACTAAATGTAAATCAGAAATAACAAATCTCAGTGCTGATCCTTATGAAACTTCAGCCATTTTCCCAGTTAAATATTACGTACCCCATAATTACTCTGTTTTCTCTCTTCCCACCTTCTAAGTTCCAATTTGAATCCTATTGGTGGCATGGGCGTCCAATGATACAGAATGATGGGAAAATACTTGCCATGTCTTCATCAATTCTACAAGGAGTTGTTGGCAGGAGAGAGGCCAAGCAAGGACAGTCAGGAATTGGCAGCTTTGCTTTCTCCCAATGTGTGCATGGAAGATTCAAACCTTCCTCTGGAAACCAATGAATTTATTGAACCAAGTAGCCAAGCTTTTCATTTCCATGGGAGCATATTGACTGTGGATAGTCATGGCATGCCACATGATAGCCACTCAACCACAAATGGCAGTCAGAATGATATCCTGTTGCTTCAGATATCCTTGATTCAGATGATGGGTTCTAAATTACATTCTGAAATACTGAATCAAGATGTCAGAGAATCCTACATGAAGGCGACAAGAGTTTTATTAGAAGATATGGACATTTCATCTAAGCTGGTGAGTGTGATTGGGTATTCTGATAAGAATCATTCTTTTATGTTTTATGATATGAAAGCAGGCCATTCAGCCCAACTAATCAATGCCAGTGTTTATGCTCTGCACAAACCTGCTGCTCCTCTACCCTATCGGCATAATCCTATTCCTTTCTTTATCATGTGTTTATCTAGCTTCCCTTTAAATACATCTATTATTTGCCTCAACTTCCTGTGGTAATGAGTTCCACATTCTCACCACTTTGAGAAAAGAAGTTCCTCCTGAATTCTCTATTGGATTTATTAATGACTATTTATATTTATGGCCCTTAGTTCTGGTTTCCCCCATAAGTGGAAACATCAGTCGTACATCTATCCTATTAAATCCCTTCATAATATTAAAGAGCTCTATCAGGTCACCTCTCAGACTTACCACCTTAAAGGCAAGAACCCCAGTCTGTTCAGCCTTTTCTCATAATTGTACCTGTTTGGTTCTTGTATCATTTTTGTACATCTTTTTTGTACCTTTTCCAGTGTTTCTATGTCCTTTTGCAATACAGAGATATAACTGTGCACTGTACTCCCAAGCCTGATTACGTACTGTGTTATCATTGCTTCCACTAATCACTATTTGAAAGATTATGTTTAGTTATTTTCGTATATTGTTTCTGAGTACGTTGTGGAGCTAATTGCTTTCGGCTGGGGTTAGTACACCACTGACCTGTGAGTCACTTGTGTGAAGTGTAACTGACAATAGATTCACTGCGCTGTGGGCTGTCACTCACTTTGCCATCTAAGCTCTGTGTATGTAAATATTTTTAGCCTTGAATCAATTTAATTTAGAGTTATAGCTCAAGATTTGAAGTGTGAAACTTTGGCACCTTGCTAGACCCCAACCTCAGCTTCCTTTTGCCTGACCATCAAGATCCATTCTTTTACCAAAAATATGTCCTTCTGCTCCTTTCCCACTGAAACTCTAATCTATGTACTCGTCATCTTGAGGCTCGATTTAACCTCCCTCCATCAACTACTCAGCAAAAACTTGTCCTTTCTAAGTGCCACACTCTCATCACCCATTTTCATCATTCGGTTTCAATTTCTCACTCTTGTTTTCAGATGTCTTTATGGACTTGATTCTCCCTGAATGATTTCCTGTTTCCTGATATCCTTGCACACAGTCAAACGCAAACTTCTCCTCATGCCATGCTCCATTATCTTTCAACTCTTACCCTGCTGTGCTCTGAAGTTTTCCATCTGCTCTCCCACATAACTCAAGTCCCTCATCCCTGGTACCATTCTAGTAAACCTCTGCCTTGGCTTCTTCTAATAAAGCCATTACATTTATTAATAAAGCCAGAATTCCTTTATGTTTTTTTTTGACAGCCTTCTATATTATTATCTCCTTCAAAGATTATTGTGTACACAACCCAAGTCTCTCTGTTCCCACATTGTATCATTTACTTCATATTGCCTTTTCTCATCTTTCCTACCAAAATATATCACTTCACACTTCTCTGTGTTGAATTTAATCTGCCACAAATCTTACCATTTCTAGGTTTATGACTTTGTGAAGTCTGCTACTATCCTTTTCAATGCTTACAACATTTCCAAGTTTTGCCAGAGGCCTGAAGCCACATACAGGCCAGACCAGCTGAGGACAGCAGATTTCCCCCCGTAAAGGACATTAGTGTACCAGATGGATTCTTATGACAATATGGTAGTTTCATGGTCAGCATTCCTGAAGCTGCTTTTTATTCCAGATTTACTTATTTAACTGAATTTGAATTCCATTGCTTCATGGTGGGATTTGAACTCATGTCTCTGGATCATTAGCCTCTGAATAACTGGTGCAGTAACATAATGACTATGCTACCATACCTTTTCCTTCCACATTGTCTCTCTAAACTCCCCTTTTGCAGCTACTATGCCTCTTTCTGCCCCTGATGCTTTTGCTATAGGATCAGGGACTTGCTCAGTCACCTTAACTTCTCCCTTCATTATTCAAATTCCTTCTTCAGTCAGATTGTGGTGACAGCTACCAAACCCATGAGTTGGAGAGGGTGAGAAACGCTGTATAATGTGAAGTTATTGAGTGCAATCAATGGGAACAGGATAGAGGCAGCAGAAGTTTTGCCCTGCACCTTGTGGTATTGTAGTTCAGCATTCTGTTTGCTCCACTGCAAAGAATGTAATGCCCATATTGAGTTTCCATCACTTCCAGATATCTTTCAGCCACCCTCCATCTCTTTATGTAAGCGTGTCCACATATTTTTCTTCAGTGTGTGACTTCTTTCTCTGGGAAACTGCACCAACATTGAAATTGTGATTGAAAACAATTTGAGCCATGCCAACATTAAGGACAAGCTTCCCTGGCCAAAAATTAAGATTCTTTTTGTTCCCACTACTTGTTAAGACCTGCCATCTGGAAATTGGATGTTTGGAGCTAAGCTAACCAATCAATACTGCGGAAAAGATTGGTAAAGAAAATAAAAAATGAAAAATTCATGGGTATTATATCGAAAGCATTTCATTAAAATTAAATCCCGATGACCCTGGTTAACAGTGCAGTTTCAACACACTTTTTTTTGGCAGTGATCTATCCCCCTTGCCCATGGTGAAACCAATGTACAAAACTTGGAAACGCTGACACGGCTCCAAAAAATACTTGACAATATTTTTAAAAACAGCATGTCCTGTTCCTCCCTGCTGTTCATTTACTGAGTTTCTTTCTCACTTTGGCACCCAAATGTTCCTAACCACTTCCATTCTCTTTACCTGGTCACTTCTTGCTCTCCTTTTGTTCTGTTCCTTTTGCTTTCGTCCGTTGACTCTTTCTCCATCACATTACCTTCTCTGCCTCTTTTTGTGTGTCTCACTTTTTTCACTTGTCTGTCTTGCCATTTCCTTTTCCTCTCCCATTCTCTTCTTTCATCTCTTCAGTTTTCTATTCTATTCTATTCTGTGGCGCTTCTCTCGTCCGATCATTTTCTGCCTACTTTCTGTCCTCCTCCTTCCCACTTCCTGCCTTTTGCTGTTAACTCTCACCATTGTCTCTTTCTTGCCCCTTGACAACAGTCGGGAGGGAGTTGCCCTGGGAGTCCTCAGCATCGACTCCAGAGCCCATGAAATCTCGTAGCCTCAGGTCAAACATGGGCAAGGAAACCTCCTGCTGATTACCACGTACCGCCCTCCCTCAGCTGATGAATAGGTGCTCCTCCATGTTGAACATCACTTGGAAAAGGACTGAGGGTGGAAAGGGTACACAATGCACTCTGGGTGGGGGGACTTCAATGTCCATCACCGAGTGTGGCTCGATAGCACTACTACTGACCGAGCTGAGCAAATCCTAAATGACGTAGCTGCTAGACTGGGTCTTCGGCAGGTGGTGAGGGAACCAAAAAGAGGGAAAAGCATATTTGACCTCATCATCACCAACCTGCCTGCCGCAGATGCATCTGTCCATGACAGTATCAGTAGGAGTGACCACTGCACAGTTGTTGTGCAGACGAAGTCGTGCCTTCACATTAAGGATAACCTCCATTGTGTTGTGTGGCATCACCACTGTGCTAAACAGGATAGATTTCAAACAGATCTAGCAACTGAAGATTGAGCATCCATGAAGTGCTGTGGGGCATCAGCAGCAGCAGAATTGTACTCGAACAAATCTGTAACTTTATGGCCCAGCATATCCCCCACTCTACCATTACTATCAAGCCAGGGGATCAACCCTGGTTCAATGAAGGGTGCAGGAGGGCAAGCTAGGAGCAGCACCAGGCACACCTAAAAATAAGGCGTCAACCTGGTGAAGCGACAACAAAGGACTACTTGCGTGCCAAACAGCATAAGCAGCAAGTAATAGACAGAGCTAAATGATCCTACAACCAACGAATCAGATCTTAGCTCTGCATTCCTGTCACATCCAGTTGTGAATGGTGGTGGACAATTAAACAACTCACTGGAGGAGGAGGCTTGACAAATATCCCACTCTCAATGATGGAGAGGCCCAGCACATCAGTGCAAAAGATAAGGCTGAAGCATTTGCTACAATCTTCAGCCAGAAGTGCCGAGTGGATGATCCATCTGAGCCTCCTCTGGAGGTCCCTAGCATCACAGATGCCAGTCTTCAGCCAATTCGATTCACTCCATGTGATAAAAAGAAACGGCTGAAGGCACTGGATACTGCAAAGGCTATGGACTCTGACAATATTCTAGCAATAGTACGGAAGACATATGTACCAAAACTTGCCGCGCTCCTAGCCAAGCTGTTCCGGTACAGCTACAACACTGGCATCTACCCGGCTATGTGGAAAACTACTCAGGTATGTCCTGTACACAAAAAGCAGGACAAATCCAACTCAGTCAATTACCACCCCATCAGCCTACTCTCAACTATCAGTAAAGTAACGGAAGGGGTCAACAACAGTGCTATCAAGCGGCACTTGCTTAGCAATAGCCTGCTCACTAACACCCAGTTTGGATTCTGCCAGGTCCACTCAACTCCTGATCTCATTACAGCCTTGGTTCAAACATGGACAAAAGAGCTGAACTCCTGAGGTGAATTGAGAGTGACTGCACTTGACATCAAGAACACATTTGACCCAGTGTGGCATCAAAGACCCCTAGCAAAACTGGAGTCAGTGGGAATCAAGGGGAAAATTCTCTGCTGGTTGGAGTTATACCTAGCACAAAAGAAGATGGTTGTGGTTGTTGGAGGTCAGTCATCTCAGTTGAAGGGACAACACTGCAGGAGTTCCTCAGGGTAGTGTCCTCAGCCCAACCATCTTCAGCTGCTTCATCAATGACCTTCCTTCCTTCCTTCTACCATAAGGTCAGAAGTGGGGATATTCGCTGATGATTGTACAATGTTCAGCATCATTCGCGACTCCTCAAATACTGAAGCAGTCCATGACCAAATGCAGCAAGACCTGGACAATATCCAGGCTTGGGCTGACAAGTGGCAAGTAACATTCCAGCCGCACAAGTACCAGGCAATGACCATCTCCAGTGAGAGAGAATCCAGCCATCGCCCCTTGATGTTCAATGACATTCCCATCACTGAATCTCCTATATCAACACCCTGGGAGTTACCAATGACAAAAAACTGGACTGGACTAGCCATAGTGGCTATAAGAGCAGGTTGGAGGCTGGGAATCCTGCACCGAGTAACTCACCTCCTGACTCCCCAAAGTCTGTCCACTATCTACAAGGCACAAGTCAGAAGTGTGATGGAATACTCACCACTTGCCTCATGAAGCTTGACACTGTCCAGGACAAAACAGCCCACTTGACTGGCACCACATCCACAAACATTCACTCCCTCCACCACGGATGCACAGTAGCAGCAGTGTGTACCATCTACAAGATGCACTGCAGGAATTCACCAAGCTCCTTAGACAACACCTTCCACACCCACGACCACTACCATCTAGAAGGACAAGGGCAGCAGATAGATGAAACACTACCATCTGGAGATTCCCTTCCAAGCCACTCACTTGGAAATATATCGGCCGTTCCTTTACTGTCACTGGGTCAAAATCCTGGAACTCCCTCCTTAACAGCACTGTGGATGTACCTACATGGTTCAAGAAGGCAGCTCACCACCAGCCCCTCTCCCCCACGGGCAGGCGCCCTCTCTCCCTCCCGGCTCGGGGGCGGGCACCCTCCCTCCCTCCCGGCTCGGGGGCGCCCGCCCTCCCTACCTCCCGGCTCGAGGGCGGCCGGCCGCCCTCCCTCCCTCCCGGCTCGGGGGCGGCCGGCCGCCCTCCCTCCCTCCCGGCTCGGGGGCGGCCGGCCGCCCTCCCTCCCTCCCGGCTCGGGGGCGGCCGGCCGCCCTCCCTCCCTCCCGGCTCGGGGGCGGCCGGCCGCCCTCCCTCCCTCCCGGTCGGGGGCGGCCGGCCGGCCCGCCCTCCCTCCCTCCCGGCTCGGGGGCGGCCGGCCGCCCTCCCTCCCTCCCGGCTCGGGGGCGGCCGGCCGCCCTCCCTCCCTCCCGGCTCGGGGGCGGCCGGCCGCCCTCCCTCCCTCCCGGCTCGGGGGCGGCCGGCCGCCCTCCCTCCCTCCCGGCTCGGGGGCGGCCGGCCGCCCTCCCTCCCTCCCGGCTCGGGGGCGGCCGGCCGCCCTCCCTCCCTCCCGGCTCGGGGGCGGCCGGCCGCCCTCCCTCCCTCCCTCCCGGCTCGGGGGCGGCCGGCCGCCCGCCCTCCCTCCCTCCCTCCCGGCTCGGGGGCGGCCGGCCGCCCTCCCTCCCCTCCCTCCCGGCTCGGGGGCGGCCGCCCTCCCTCCCTCCCTCCCGGCTCGGGGGCGGCCGGCCGCCCTCCCTCCCTCCCGGCTCGGGGGCGGCCGGCCGCCCTCCCTCCCTCCCGGCTCGGGGGCGGCCGGCCGCCCTCCCTCCCTCCCGGCTCGGGGGCGGCCGGCCGCCCTCCCTCCCTCCCGGCTCGGGGGCGGCCGGCCGCCCTCCCTCCCTCCCGGCTCGGGGGCGGCCGGCCGCCCTCCCTCCCTCCCGGCTCGGGGGCGGCCGGCCGCCCTCCCTCCCTCCCTCCCTCCCGGCTCGGTGCCGCCCTCCCTCCCTCCCTCCCTCCCTCCTGGCTCGGGGCCGCCCTCCCTCCCTCCCTCCCTCCCGGCTCAGGGGCGGCCGCCCGCCCTCCCTCCCTCCGTCCCTCCCGGCTTGGGCCGCCCTCCCTCCCTCCCTCCCGGCTCGGGGGCGGCCGCCCGCCCGCCCTCCCTCCCTCCCTCCCTCCCGGCTCGGGCCGCCCTCCCTCCCTCCCTCCCTCCCTCCCGGCTCGGGGACGGCCGCCCGCCCGCCCGCCCTCCCTCCCTCCCTCCCTCCTGGCTCGGGGCCGCCCTCCCTCCCTCCCTCCCTCCCGGCTCAGGGGCGGCCGCCCGCCCTCCCTCCCTCCGTCCCTCCCGGCTTGGGGCCGCCCTCCCTCCCTCCCTCCCGGCTCGGGGGCGGCCGCCCTCCCACCCTCCCTCCCTCCCGGCTCGGGGCCGCCCTCCCTCCCTCCCTCCCTCCCTCCCGGCTCGGGGACGGCCGCCCGCCCGCCCCCCTCCCTCCTCCCTCCCGGCTCGGGGGCGGCCGCCCGCCCGCCCGCCCTCCCTCCCTCCCGGCTCGGGGCGCGGCCGCCCGCCCGCCCTCCCTCCCTCCCGGCTCGGGGGCGGCCGCCCTCCCTCCCTCCCTCCCTCCCGGCTCGGGGGCGGCCGCCCGCCCTCCCTCCCTCCCTCCCGGCTCGGGGGCGGCCGCCCCGCCCCGCCGCCTCCCTCCCTCCCGGCTCGGGGGCGGCCGCCCGCCCGCCCTCCCTCCCTCCCGGCTCGGGGGCGGCCGCCCGCCCTCCCTCCCTCCCTCCCGGCTCGGGGGCGGCCGCCCGCCCTCCCTCCCGGCTCGGGGGCGGCCGCCCCTCCCTCCCTCCCGGCTCGGGGGCGGCCGCCCGCCTGCCCTCCCTCCCTCCCTCCCGGCTCGGGGGCGGCCGCCCGCCCTCCCTCCCTCCCTCCCGGCTCGGGGGCGGCCCGCCCGCCCGCCCTCCCTCCCTCCCTCCCTCCCTCCCTCCCGGCTCGGGGCCGCCCTCCCTCCCTCCCTCCCTCCCTCCCTCCCTCCCTCCCGGCTCGGGGACGGCCGCCCGCCCGCCCTCCCTCCCTCCCTCCCGGCTCGGGGGCGGCCGCCCGCCCGCCCTCCCTCCCTCCCTCCCGGCTCGGGGGCGGCCGCCCGCCCTCCCTCCCGGCTCGGGGGCGGCCGCCCGCCTGCCCTCCCTCCCTCCCTCCCCGGCTCGGGGGCGGCCGCCCGCCCTCCCTCCCTCCCTCCCGGCTCGGGGGCGGCCGCCCCGCCCGCCCTCCCTCCCGGCTCGGGGCCGCCCTCCCTCCCTCCCTCCCTCCCTCCCTCCCTCCCTCCCGGCTCGGGGACGGCCGCCCGCCCGCCCTCCCTCCCTCCCTCCCGGCTCGGGGGCGGCCGCCCGCCCTCCCTCCCTCCCTCCCGGCTCGGGGGCGGCCGCCCTCCCTCCCTCCCTCCCTCCCGGCTCGGGGGCCGGCCGCCCGCCCTCCCTCCCTCCCTCCCGGCTCGGGGGCGGCCGCCCGCCCTCCCTCCCTCCCTCTCGGCTCGGGGGCGGCCGCCCGCCCTCCCTCCCGGCTCGGGGGCGGCCGCCCGCCTGCCCTCCCTCCCTCCCTCCCGGCTCGGGGGCGGCCGCCCGCCTGCCCTCCCTCCCTCCCTCCCGGCTTGGGGGCGGCCGCCCGCCCTCCCTCCCTCCCTCCCTCCCTCCCTCCCTCCCTCCCTCCCGGCTCGGGGGCGGCCGCCCGCCCTCCCTCCCTCCCGGCTCGGGGGCGGCCGCCCGCCCTCCCTCCCTCCCGGCTCGGGGGCGGCCGCCCGCCCTCCCTCCCTCCCGGCTCGGGGGCGGCCGCCCCGCCCGCCCTCCCTCCCTCCCGGCTCGGGGGCGGCCGCCCGCCCGCCCTCCCTCCCTCCCGGCTCGGGGCGGCCGCCCGCCCTCCCTCCCTCCCGGCTCGGGGGCGGCCGCCCGCCCTCCCTCCCTCCCGGCTCGGGGGCGGCCGCCCGCCCTCCCTCCCTCCCGGCTCGGGGGCGGCCGCCTGCCCTCCCTCCCTCCCGGCTCGGGGGCGGCCGCCCTCTGTCTTGCATGAGCGTTTGTCCCTTCTCTCATGTCCTCTCTCACCCGCATGCACTCCCTCTCCTCACACGTTTGCCCCCTCTCCTTGCTCGCATGTACGCCACCTCTCTCCTGTTTGCGCACACCCCCCCTCACCTCCCTTCCTCCCTAGCACACTCATCACTCCCATCGCACCATATTTTCATTCCTTAGGCTGAAGAAAGCTGCTCCACCAATCAGAGTCTAGTTCACCCCCACATTTGCTGCTGATTGGCTCACTAGTGGTCCTAGCAACAGCAAATGTAGGAGAGAAGCGGATTGTGATTGGTTGGGGCACTTCTTTGAAGAATCTTCAAATTTACTTAGTGACATTTTGAACACTGCGTCCACAGGCCAGGCAGTGTATTGGATGAGCCTGTTGTAGATGGTACACACTCCTGCCACTATATGTCGTTGGTGGAGGGAGTGAGTGTTGAAGTTGGTGGATGGGGTGATGATCAAGTGGGCTGTTTAGTCCTGGATGGTGTCAAGCTTTTTGAGTATTGTTGGAGCTGCACTCATCCAGACAAGTGGAGAGTATTCCATCACACTCCTGACTTGAGTCTAGTAGACAAGTTTTGGGGAGTCATTCCCAGCCTCTGACTCATCTGGTAACCACAGTATTTATTTGTTGGTCCAGTTCAGTTTCTGGTCAATGGTTATTTAGATGGCTGGTCAAGGGTTAGCCCTCTTCCAATTTGCAAGTTCTACTTTGATTTGTTTCTTGTTCTGTTCTATTACTTATCTAAGCCTTATGACATGATGATCACTCTTACCAAAATGCTTCCCCAATTCCAGAACCAGCAATGCCTCCTTTTCAGTTGGGCTGAGTATGTCCTGAGCACATTTCTGAAATTTCTCCCTTTCCTTCTCCCTTTACTCGAACATTATTGAAATTGATATTTGGGTCATTAAAGTCCCCCAGTTTCGCCGCACAATGGTTCTTTCACATCCCTGTGATTTCCCTGCAGATTTGCTCCTTTGTCCCTTGGTGGCCTATAGAGTCATACTCTTTTTGCTTCTCATCTCCAACGAGCTGGATTCTCTCCTTTTCTCCTCTCTTTTCAACACCTCGTCTTCCCTAATCAGAACTTTCACCCCACCATTTTTAAATTCCCTGTGCTTTCTGAACACTTTGAATCTGTGAATATTAGGCATCCAGTTCTCACCATTCCATTATTACCATTACATCATATTCCCACATGGCTGTTTGCATTTGTATTTTGCACTTATTCACCACATTTTGTGCATTTACGTGAATGCGCTCTAAACCTATCTTTATATTCCTCATAGAACTTCTTAGTGCCCTTCCCAATTTAGTTTAAACTTTCCCCAACCACACTAGTGAACCTCCCTGTCCTATCCTGTTGAGGTGCAAGCTGTCCCTTTGAATTAGTGCCTCTTGCCCCAGACCTGGTCCCAATGCCTCAAGAATCTGAAGCCCATCCACACTCCTGCACCATGCCTCAAGCCACACATTGATCCTTCCTATCTTCCTTTTTCTATTCTCACTGTTGCATGGCACCGGGAGTAATCCAGAGATTATACAATCCTCAAGGTCCTACTTTTTAAACTTACTCCCTAGCTCCTGAAATTATGACTACAGGACCTCAATACCTTCCTAAATTATTCTACAGCCTTGTCATATAGAAAGAGCAATCACAGCTTTATTTTTCATTAATTGCTGCACTCTTGAAATTGAGTGACGTATAATGTATTCCCTCCCCAGCTTCCACTGTTTGGCTGCCCAGACAAGCTGTTGTCTCACTTGGCTGTGAAATGCGTTGCATCACTGATCCTAGTTCAGATTTTGGTGATGGTGAGTGTGAACTGTGGGTACAGTTTGTAAGAAAAGAAGCACTTTACTATTAGATTCAAATGTTGGGTTGATCACATGGCATTTCGTATAGGTAAATATTGTTGCCTCCGTTGTCTGAGGTAGGTTTCTGAAAAAGCACTATTTACAATGCTTGTGCACTTGTGGTTCTATCACACACTTGTGGCTTCTGTCCACAAGAAGAGGGACCCTACTGAGACCAAAAACCATCAAGACATTTCGCTGATACCAGTGGCTGTTAACTTGGATCTTCAGGTTACATTCAACGATATCAGATGCTGTGAAGTCCTGACCTTATGGGTGAGTTTATTTAACCCTTTGGAGACATTCCTAGACTTCCATCACATTTCAGTGTTTTATAAAGAAAGAAAGACAGCCATCTTTCTGACCAGTAGACAAAAATTTACGAACAACTGCAAACTTCCATCAACAGCATTTAAACTCATTAAGTTGGTGTGAAAGAAAGGGTCCATGTTAAACACACCTACATCTTCATAGAATAGCACATTTTCTGTTACATGATGCAGCATAACTTCTGACTTACCATGAACAATGCTACAGGAGGTCTGGTAGTTACAACTATAAAAGGCTTGCACCAATACTACAGGTTTTTTTCAGTCTCGCTATGCAAAATGGGCTACTGTAGTTGCACAACTCAATTTTCTGTGATTGATTCTGAATGCACTGGAATTAGTTAATGAATCAAAAACCCAGATTTTTAAAATTATATTAAAGAAGTAAACTACTCCTTGAAACTTCAGTAGTTGTGCTTCATACTGTTTGTACGCATTCATCTGATAAGTATAATTATGTAATTAATGCTTCATTGTTTAATGTTGAATTAGGGAACGCTGAAATAATTAAATAATTGGCTGCCACTTCTCCTTTAAGCAATCCGTAGATCAATATGAAACACAATCAAGTGCAAATTATGACTGCACTAAAAAAACTTTCAAAAGCAGGTTGGATGGTTTTATAAAGGTTAATGGCTCGCATGAATCAGTACTTTACACAATGCCAATGCTCAGATGGCAGTTTTCCACTGTTGGTGGCGTGGGGGATGGTGGGGGGTGGGGGGCGGGGGCGGTGGGCAGGCTAAAATTATTTTGTAGAAAGTACAGAACTGCCAGTGATAAAGGAGGTTGCCAGTGAGATGATTAGTGAATTAGACTGTTTACAGGGTCAATTATTAATCATGGAACTATAAGCTTTCTGTAATCCCTTATCTGTAGTGAATCATGCAGTGGCTTTTGACCTTTTTATCAACCATTTTGGGAACGAAGGATCCAATTTCTAAATGTAATTACATGTCAGTAGTCCAATCCAATTTTAAATCCATTTTGTAATTTGCACAACAAAATCCCATCATTTAAAATTGCGATGTTTTGATGGCCAGAATTACAAAATAGATTTAAAATTGGATTGGACTACTGACATGTAATTACATTTAGAAATTGGATCCCTTCGTTCCCAATGTGATTGACGTCATCTTCAGCGTCGGTGTGTGGGGCCCACCCCCGTTTGCCGACCTGAAGATTCTGGCCATCAAAACATCTCAATTTTTAACGCAGTGACGTCAGGTGTGTGTCCCGACGTCACTGCGCGTTATTCCGATTTTCAGTTCGGCGGGCACACACTGGAGTTGGCTGCACGCCCACCGAACTGTCAAAGGCCTATTGAGGCTATTTAAATATCAATTGAAATACTTACCGGAGCTGCCCGTCCAATCTTAAGGTTGGTTGGCAGGCGAAGAGCCCAGACGGCCTTCACATTTATCTTGGAACCTCACCCACAAGCGGGATGAGGTTTCATGAAGTGTCTATAAATTGAATAAAACATTTTATTAAAATTCATAGACATGTCCCAGCTCATGTGACACCTTCACAAGAGGGGACATGTCTGAAATTTTTTTTTCTTTATTAAAATTTTTAAAAATCAAACTAATCTCCCTGAGGTAGCTCCGTGCCTCAGGGAGATTTCAGCACTCTTTCATGTGCAAAGGAATGCAGGCCGACTCAGCCTACTCCCCCCGCCTGCACAGGGAACGCTCAGCGCTTCTGAATGCACGTCATGTAAAATAGCGGCGCGTACCCACTCCCACCCAATCCCCCACGACGGGGAGAAAATTCTCCTCATAAGTAGATAGGAAGAAACAGTTTCAACTGGAGGAAAGGTCAGTAACCAGAGTGCACAGATTTCAGATAATTAACAAAAGAAAATTTGTGAGCCTAACTAACAACGGACAGTTGGACTGACAGTCATAGTAGCGAAAATACTTGAGTCCATCTTAGGGATGTGATAACAGGAAGTTTAGCAAATCGCAATATGATTAGACACAGTTAGCAGGGATTTATGAAAGGGAAATCATGTTTGATGAAACTATTAAGAGTTTTTTGAGGATGGAACTAGCAGGGTAGGTAAGAGGAAACCATTGGATGTACATCTGGATTTTCAGAAGGCACTTGATAAAGTACCACATGAAGTGGTAACACAAGATTGGGCTCGTGGGTTTGGAGTAATGTATACCAGCATAGAGAGCAGGAATAAGTAGATCATTTTTGATCACAAGGATCAATGCTTGTGTCTGAGTTATCAATGACTTGGATGAGGGGGATGTGAGTGTAACGTAAGATGATACAAAATTACGTGGAAAATAAGCTGTGAGGAGGATGCAAAGAGGCGGAAAAGGAATATGGAATATAGGTTGTATGTGTGGACAAGAAGGTGGCAGATGGAGTGTGATGTAGGGAAGTGTGGGATTATTCATTTTGGTAGAAAGAATAGAAAAAACAATATTTTTTAAATGGTGAGAAACTATTAAATGTTGTTGTTCAGTGGGATTTGAGTGTCCTTATACACAGAACACAAAGTAAACATGCATGCACAGCAGCCATTGGGAAAGCAAATGTTATTATGTTTGCCTTTATTGCAAGGTGGTGGGTGGGTGGGTGGGGTGGGTGGGTGGGGGGGGGGGGGGGGGGGGGGGGGGGGGGGGTGGTTGGAGTTTGAGTAAGGATATCTTCCTGCAATTGTACAGGGCTACTATATAGAATACTGTACACAGTTTTGGTCTCCTTTCCTTAAATTGATTCCTGGGATATGAGGGTTGGCCTATGAGAAGAACTTGAATAGAATGTACCTGCACGCTTTGGAATTCAGAAGAATGAGAGGTTATCTCATTGAGAGACATAAAATCCTTAGAGGATTTCACAGTGTAGATCCTTAGAAGCTGTTTTCCCCTAGCTGGAGTGTCTAGAACTATGGTCAAAGGGTCGGTCATTTAGTACTGAGATGAGAAATGTCTTCACTCAGGGACACAGCTCTTTGGAATTCTCTATTTCAAAAGGCTATGGACGCTCAATTGTTGAATATATTCAAGACTGATATCAATGGTCTTTTGGACTCTATGGGAAACAAGGGTTATGGTGATAGGTCAGAAAAGTGGAGTTGAGTAGGATATCAGTCATGATCATTTTGACAAGTGAGCAGGCTCGAGTCCCAGCTGGCCTACTTCTGCTCCTGTCTCTTACGTTCTTATCATCAGAAATGCACTACCTGGAAAAGTAGTGGAAACAGATTCAATAGTGACTTTCAAGAGAGGACTGTGCATTAAATATTCCTGAATACAAGGTGTTCAGGAGAGATAGGGTAGCATACAAAGGATGAAGAGTGGCAGTATTGATTAGGGGGAAAATTTACAGTGCTGGAGAGAGAGGGTGTTCTGGAGGGTTCCAGGACTGAAGCTATTTCATTAGAATTAAGAAACATTTAAGGTGCCATTATACCACCGAGTGTATTCTATAGGTCATCAAATAGTGGGAAAGATATAGAGGAGCAAATTTGCAAGGAAATTACATAAAGATGAAAAACCTATAGAGTTGTGATAATGGGAGACTTTATCCTAAAATAGACTGTGTGATGAAACTCAAATGCTTCCCTTTAGTTTGTAGGTTGGGAATGTCGGTTCCTGAGAAACCTCAGGCCTTCTGTGCATGTGCCAGCCAGGAAAAGGCTGCATGTGCACGGTTTGGGTTTTTGCACTCTTCAGGCTGGCGAGCGGCCCTGCGTGTCTGCGCAGAAGAAAAGAAACAAAATGGTGTGAAAATGCTGGTCAAATAACCTGACATGGAGCGCCATAGTTGTGTTTGTGTCTCAGGGAGGGGGAATGGGGAGAGGTCCCAAATCAGGGAGGGGAACAGGGAGAGGTTCCAAAAAGAAGTCCTAGGTAAGGGACAAAGCCAGGGGGTGGAAATGTGTACCTTCAGGGAAGTTAAAGAAAGAAACAGAGTAATAGGCTCCCAGCTCACGAAAGAGCCGCAGGGAGCAGACTTTGAGCGAAGTGGGCACGAGAGGAGCCCTGAAGATCCAAGAAGGCAGCTGATGGGCAGGGCAAAGGTACCCCTTTGGAGCAGTGGTGTTCTGCTTGGCATAGCCAAAGATCTGAGAATGTGTGTGGAAAATGGAGCTTGAGTGTACGCGGAGATCCAGGGGAAAAGAATCCCAGAAGTCTAGATTGAAACCCTGCAAGGCGGGTCATCGTTGAAGACGTCCCAGTGGGAGTGACTTTTGGAGAGAATTCTGAGGTGAGATCTTCAGATGTGGAAATTGGAAACCCTCAAGAGAAGACGGAAGTTTGTGAGATTGGTTGGCTCACAATGGGACAAACATCTGAGTGGGTTATTGAGAAATCCATGGAAGCTGTTTTATTGGAATGTTGGAGTATAAGATATTGTAAATTGTTTTATCTTTCTGAACTTGTATAGTAAAGTTTATTTTTGTTTATTTCAAACCCGTGGAATCTTGTGGCTTTATTCACTTAGGAGGTGTCTTGAGTCTTAAACTTTATTTGCTATAAACAAAACTTATTGGTCCTTAACCGGATCTCCTCCATGTCCCAGGCTCTGGCCAAGGATCATAACAACTGGGATACTAATAGTATAAAAGACAGAGAAGGGGAAGTGTTTCTGAAGTGCATTCAGAAAAAAATGATTGATTAGTATGTTTCTGGCCCAACGAGGATGGATGCATTGCTGGATCTGGTTCTGGGGAATGAGGTGGGTCAAGTGTCACTAGGGGAATGTTTATGGAACAATAATCATAGTATCATAAGGTTTGGGTTATTTATGAAAAAGGCCAAGGAGCAATCCAGGGTCAAAGTACTTAATTGGAAGAGGACCAGTTTCAGTGGGATGAGAATGGAACTGTCCGGGATAAATTGGAATCAAAGATTGGCAGTCAAAATGATACATGAACAAGGGACTACCTTGAAAGAAATGATTCAAGCAGCCAAGAGACGCTCTCACAAGGCGGGGTAGGTAGAGCAGTTGGCACCAGAGCTTCCTAGATGACAAAGGAGAAAGAGAATAAAATGTAGAGAGAAAGGGGATGTAAGACAGATGTCAGGGTTTATACCACAAGTGAGAATCGGGCTGAATGTAGAAACTTCAGAGGGGGAATGAAAAAGAAAATGAAGCAAAGAGAGAGCATGAGAAGCGACTGGCAGCTAACAGCGACTGGCATCTAACATAAAAGGCATCCAAAAGTCTCCTACTAGCATATAAATAGTAAAAGGGAAGTAGGAGGACGGGTGGGTCATGTTAGCAGCAAAACACCACCTCAGGTTACAAACTTTGTCTAAGCCATGTCTTGTGGAATTTGCTGGATTGGAAGTAAAATTGTGTACTAATGTCATCTATCTCCAAAATGCTTACAGATTCCCAGCGCCCGTCTTCATTTGCTCCCACAGATTTCTCCTCCAAATCTATCAAACTGTTTACATCAGTATTCACAAATCTCCTATACCTTTCAGCTAATGCTCAAACTTTTGACCTAATGTTTTGTGTTTTTAAGGATCATGAAATTATTTTAGATTGCCCAATCATCCCTTGTTATATGTCTGACTACAGTTAAGGGATTTGAAGGTGGCAACAAATTAGTAATATTTGCTAAATGCAAGCTAGGTTTCAGTTCAAGCTAGATTTTTTAATGGTCATCTCCTTAACAGGAATAAAAACAGATAATGCTGGAAAGAACTCATCAGGTTAGACAGCATCTGTGTAGAGAGAGAATCTGAATTAATGTTTCAGGTCAGTGACCTATCATCAGTACGGTACAGTTTTGTTAGTAACTTTTAACAATGGGTTCTGTTGTCACTTGTTTTTAGAATCTGTCCATTGAAAGCTGGATGAACAGCTGTTTGTACACACTATCAGAAGACTCTGGAAGCAGTAAAGCAGCTGAATGGCTGCAAACAATTACATTTGTGACTAAAGAAATTTTAAAGGGAAAATCCCTGAACAAGACAGGTTAGTGTATCCTTATCCAAGATAAAGCTGCAATGAATTGTGTATTTTTAAACTTCATTGTGCACATATTAAAGAAAGGGTGGGAAAAATGATCATTGTGATCACCCTGCCCATACTTTAGATAATAGCACTCTGACTATTGCACTGTCCAACTTCAGTATGATGGCCTTAGACTCCACTGATCTGGCAGTACAACCTAGTACAAAAACAGAATTACCTGGAAAAACTCAGCAGGTCTGGCAGCATCGGCGGAGAAGAAAAGAGTTGACGTTTCGAGTCCTCATGACCCTTCAACAGAACTGATTTTTCTTTACAAGGAGAGGGGTGAAATATAAGCTGGTTTAAGGTGGGGTGGTGGGGGGAGAGAAGTGGAGGGGGTTGGTGTGGTTATAAGGACAAGCAAGCAGTGATAGGAGCAGATCATCAAAAGATGTCACAGACAAAAGAACACAGAGGTGTTGAAGTTGGTGATATTATCTAAACAAATGTGCTAATTAAGAATGGATGGTAGGGCACTCAAGGTATAGCTCTAGTGGGGGTGGGGGATGGGGGGGCATAAAAGATTTAAAAATAATGGAAATAGGTGGGAAAAAAATCTATATAAATTATTGGAAAAAACCAAAAGGAAGGGGGAAGAAACAGAAAGGGGGTGGGGATGGAGGAGGGAGGTCAAGACCTAAAGTTGTTGAATTCAGTATTCAGTCCGGAAGGCTGTAAAGTGCCTAGTCGGAAGATGAGGTGTTGTTCCTCCAGTTTGCGTTGGGCTTCACTGGACCAATGCAGCAGGCCAAGGACAGACATGTGGGCAAGAGAGCAGGGTGGAGTGTTGAAATGGCAAGCGACAGGGAGGTTTGGGTCATTCTTGCGGACAGACCGCAGGTGTTCTGCAAAGCGGTTGCCCAGTTTACGTTTGGTCTCTCCAATGTAGAGGAGACCGCATGGGGAGCAACGAATGCAGTAGACTAAGTTGGGGGAAATGCAAGTGAAATGTTGCTTCACTTGAAAGGAGTGTTTGGGCCCTTGGATGGTGAGGAGAGAGGAAGTGAAGGGGCAGGTGTTACATCTTTTGCGTGGGCATGGGGTGGTGCCATAGGTGGGGGTTGGGGAGTAGGGGGTGATGGAGGAGTGGACCAGGGTGTCCAGGAGGGAACGATCCCTACGGAATGCCGACAGTGGGGGTGAAGGGAAGATGTGTTTAGTAGTGGCATCATGCTGGAGTTGGCAGAAATGGCGGAGGATGATTCTTTGAATGCGGAGGCTGGTGGGGTGATAAGTGAGGACAAGGGGGACCCTATCATGTTTCTGGGAGGGAGGAGAAGGCGTGAGGGCGGATGCGCGGGACACGGTTGAGGGCCCTGTCAACGACCGTGGGTGAAAAACCTCGGTTAAGGAAGAAGGAGGACATGTCAGAGGAACTGTTTTTGAAGGTAGCATCATCGGAACAGATGCGACGGAGGCGAAGGAACTGAGAGAATGGGATGGAGTCCTTACAGGAAGTGGGGTGTGAGGAGCTGTAGTCGAGGTAGCTGTGGGAGTCGGTAGGCTTGTAATGGATATTGGTGGACAGTCTATCACCAGAGATTGAGACAGCGAGGTCAAGGAAGGGAAAGGAAGTGTCAGAGATGGACCACGTGAAAATGATGGAGGGGTGGAGATTGGAAGCAAAATTAATAAATTTTTCCAAGTCCCAACGAGAGCACAAAGCAGCACTGAAGTAATCATCGATGTACCGGAGAAAGAGTTGTGGAAGGGGGCCGGATACCCATAAAGAGATAGGCACAGCTGGGGCCCATGTGGGTACCCCTAGCCACACCTTTTATTTGGAGGAAGTGAGAGGAGTTGAAGGAGAAATTGCTCAGTGTGAGAACAAGTGCAGCCCATCTCCTGCGCATCCTCCCTCACGCTTTCTCCTCCCTCCCATGATAGGGTCCCCCTTGTCCTCACTTATCTCCCCACCAGCCTTCGCATTCAAAGGATCATCCTCCGCCATTTCTGCCAACTCCAGCATGATGCCACTACCAAACACATCTTCCCTTCACCCCCACTGTCGGCATTCCGTAGGGATCGTTCCCTCCGGGACACCCTGGTCCACTCCTCCATCACCCTTTACTCCCCAACCCCCACCTATGGCACCCCCCATGCCCACGCAAAAGATGTAACACCTGCCCCTTCACTTCCTCTCTCCTCACCGTCCAAGGGCCCAAACACTCCTTTCAAGTGAAGCAACATTTCACTTGCATTTCCCCCAACTTAGTCTGCTGCAATTGTTGCTCCCCATGCAGTCTCCTCTACATTGGAGAGACCAAACGTAAACTGGGCGACCGCTTTGCAGAACACCTGCGGTCTGTTCGCAAGAATGACCCAAACCTCCTTGTGCTTGCCATTTCAACACTCCACCGTGCTCTCTTGCCCACATGTCTGTCCTTGGCCTGCTGCATTGTTCCAGTGAAGCCCAACGCAAACTGGAGGAACAGCACCTCATCTTCCGACTAGGCACTTTACAGCCTTCCGGACTGAATATTGAATTCAACAACTTTAGGTCTTGACCTCCCTCCTCCATCCCCACCCCCTTTCTGTTTCTTCCCCCTTCCTTTTGTTTTTTTTCCAATAATTATATAGATTTTTCTTTTCCCACCTATTTCCATTATTTTTAAATCTTTTATGCTGCCCCACCCCCACTAGAGTTATACCTTGAGTGCCTTACCATACATTCTTAATTAGCACATTCGTTTAGATAATATCACCAACTTCAACACCTCTGTGTTCTTTTGTCTGTGACATCTTTTGATGATCTGCTCCTATCACTGCTTGCTTGTCCCTACAACAACACCCCCCCTCCACTTCTCTCCCCCCACCCCCACCTTAAACCAGCTTATTTTTCGCCCCTCTCCTTGTAAAGAAAAATCAGTTCTGTTGAAGGGTCACGAGGACTTGAAACGTCAACTCTTTTCTTCTCCGCCGAAGCTGCCAGACCTGCTGAGTTTTTCCAGGTAATTCTGTTTTTGTTTTGGATTTCCAGCATCAGCAGTTTTTTGTTTTTAATACAACCTAGTAGTTGGTTTGCTTTATTGATTCAAAAACAAAAATTGCTAGAAAAATTCAGCAGGTCTGACAGCATCTGTGGAGGGGAAGACAGAGTTAACGTTGCGAGTCCATATGACTCTTCATCAGAACTTAAGAGGGGTAGAAATGTGGTGAAATATAAGCTGTTTAAAGGGGGTGGAACAGGTGGAGCTGGATAGAGGGCCAGTGATAGGTGGAGGCAAAGGAGAGATTGCCAAAGATGTCATAGACAAAAGGACAAAGGAGTGTTGATGCTAGTGATATTAGCTAAACAATGTGCTAATGGTGACATTAAGGGTAGAAAGTAGGATGGGCAAGGGACAGATAGCCCTAGTGGGGGTGGGGTGGGGGGAAGGGATCGAAATAGGCTAAAAGGTGGAGATAAAACGTTGGATGGAAATAAATTTAAAAATAATGGAAAAAGGTGGGAAAAGAAAAATATATGTATAAAAAAAATATAATTGTTTGAAAAAAGGGATCAAAAAGGGGGTGAGGATGAAGGAGAGAGAGTTCATGATCTAAAATTGTTGAACTCAATGTTGAGTCCGGAAGGCTGTAAAGTGTCTAGTCAGAACTGTTCCTCCAGTTTGCGTTGAGCTTCACTGGAACATTGCAGTGCCAAGGATGTACATTTGGGCATGAGAGCGGGGTGGAGTGTTGAAATGGCAAGCGACAGGGAGGTCTGGGTCATGCTTGCGGACAGCCCAAAGGTGTTCCGCAAAGCGGTCCACCTAGTCTGCATTTGGTGTCTCCAAAGTAGAGGAAACCGCATTGGGAGCAGCGAATGCAGTAGACTAAATTGAGGGAAGTGCAAGAGAAATGCTGCTTCATTTGAAAGGAGTGTTTGGGCCCTTGGACAGTGAGGAGAGAGGAAGTAAAGGGGCAGGTGTTGCATTTTCTGTGGTTGCATGGGAAGGTGCAGTGGGAGGAGGTTGAGATGTAGGGAGTGATGGAGGAGTGGACCAGAGTGTCACGGAGGTAATGGTCCCTACAGAATGCCGACGGGGGTGGTGAAGGGAAGATGTGTTTGGTGATGGCATCAGGCTGGAGTTGGCGGAAATGGTGGAGGATGATCCTTTGAATGCGGAGGCTGTTGGGGTGATAAGTGAGGACAAGAGGGACCCTATCGTGGTTCTGGGAGGGAGAGGAAGGTGTGAGGGTGGATGCGCGGGAGATGGGCCGGACATGTTTGAGAGCCCTGTCAACCACCATGGATGGAAAACCTCGGTTAAGAAAGAAGGAGGACATGTCAGAAGAACTGTTTTGGAAAGTGGCATCTCCGGAACAGATGCGATGGAGGTGAAGGAATTGTGAGAATGGGATGGAGTCCTTACAGGAAGCAGAGTGTGAGGAGCTGTAATCGAGGTAGCTGTGGGAGTTGGTGGGCTTGTAATGAATTTTGGTGGATAGTCTATCACCAGAAATTAAAAATGTTATTCTTTGTGGCTGTCACAATAATTTCCCACTGTATCTCAAAATCTAAAGAACAATCAACCTATAACACTAAGCATCTATTAAGGTCAACATAACCAACAATTCACAAACTTTACATATGCTACCCAATTGACATTTTCCCATTTCCAACTTGCTTAAACTCCAACCAGAATAAGGTGGTCGCTTTTTTGCCTAATACCTGCCCACTAACAGTGATCTACGAACTAATGAGTTAGAAGCAGGAGAGCCTGCTCTGCCATTCAATAAGCTGATGGCTGATCTGAATGTAACCTCCTTCCTGCCTACCCCTGATAACCTTTCACCTCCTTGTTTAACAAGAATCTACCTACCCCTGCCATGGAAACATTCAAAGATTCCGCTTCCACTGCCTTTTGAGGAAAGGAGTTCCAAAGACTCACTACCCTTTGTAGTCCGTAGACCCAGTGTTAGTCCTCCACATCCCAGAATCAACTAGAATTAAATCCATAATTACCTGGAAAAACTCAGCAGGTCTGGCAGCATCGGCGGAGAAGAAAAGAGTTGACGTTTCGAGTCCTCATGACCCTTCGACAGAACTGTCGAAGGGTCATGAGGACTCGAAACGTCAACTCTTTTCTTCTCCGCCGATGCTGCCAGACCTGCTGAGTTTTTCCAGGTAATTCTGTTTTTGTTTTGGATTTCCAGCATCCGCAGTTTTCTTTGTTTTTAGAATTAAATCCATACCTGACAGAAGAACAAGATGATGAAGCCACCCACACCCCTGCAGACTGAGAATCCACCCCCTACCCCCTTTGCTGCCCTTTCCCCATCCCTAGCCTTTCCCAATTTCCCTCTCCCTCCTCTCTGCCATCTACTAACATTTCCCCTCTCCCCATTTTCATCATGGTCCATTTAATGTAATTGACCTGCATAGCTCTGCAAACTTGCAAACAGCATTAAAATGCTTTCCTGATTTGTTAGTGCGTTCTTCGGATTCTATTGTCCCTCTATTGGTTCATTATTACAAATTTGACTGTGTTACTTTTGTTTTCTTTTTGGAGATCAAAAGCAGTGATCCCTGGAACTCTAGGACATCTCCCCAGGCAGGCATCAAACACCTAACTGCTGCCTGCTACTCTCTCTCAGCTAATTTTTCATCTACCTCCTAAGTTTTACCTAACAACCACAACATGAAATGGTGTAGCAGCCTTTCATGGGGACCTTTTATCAACAGCTTTATAGAAACCATGTTGATTATATCACAGCTTTCTATTTGAGATGCTGCTTCCTCAAAGACATCACTTGTTGGTGAGGCAGGACTGGTTATTTTGTGCTACTACTAAGCTGTTCCCTATAACTCAGTCTATTGTTGTGCTAGTCACTGATATGAAACCAGTGATCTGTAGTTACCCATGTTTGCCTTATTATCTTTCTTGAAAGTGAATACCACTGTATTACTTTTATTTCCAGTCCAGTGGGTACTTTCTTCTATTTTCTGACTTGATGACAGTCAGCACTGTGGATTTTGGCTGAAGACTTTCTTGGAGCTGTTCATGCTCTGCTGCACTAACTTAATGGGAAGTGCAGCAGAAGCCCCATTTATGTTGTAGGGTTTCCATCACACTGCTGGCAGGGTTACAGTGGCAGAGAGTGAGTAAATTCAAGGAAATTCTTGGCGTTTGTTTCTAGTCTCCCTGAGCCCTGTGGCATCATATTTGTAGCAAGGGAATTCATTGATTTTTGAGCTAGTTAAACTTTTTATATGTTATGTTGGCTTCCCTCAGAGGACAAAATGGTTTCCTCTCCCAATTTTTTCACTGTGTTGGAGAAGCAACTGAATCATACAGACCAGCAAGGTTCGGCTGATATATCCACTAGTCCTATCCACCAGCCGTCACTGTCTAGCTGCAGGCAGTAGAATCACAGCCCAGCAGATTGGGTGGGGGAGAAACATTTGGCCAAAAAATCCGCAGAATACATGCAAAACATAGAACTCAGTAAGGTTTTTGTAATGGGCTTTTGTGTCTTTTGCTTTGACGTCTCATTGGTGTGTTTTCTAAGGTAAATATTGAGATGTCTCATTTTTCTCCAGCTCATGAGATAATGAGTTGAAACTGCCAGTTGAAGAATTTAAAGAATCTGTATGATCTGCAATATTGGGGGAATAGTATGTTTCAGCAAAAACAGGTGGCATGAGGGCTGACTGCTGCAAACCCAATAGCACCACCAGAGGGCATGCAGTTCCACATACTGAGACACTCCATAGTAAAATCTCTGAAATGCAAAGTTCACAAAAATAGAATCATAGAGTTATGTAGCACCTCGGCCTATCATGTCTGTGCCAGCCATCAAGCACCTATTTATTCTAATCCCATTTTCCAGCATTTGGCCTGCAGCCCTGTATGCTATGGTGTTTCAACTGCTCATCTAAATCCTCCTTAAGTGTTGTGAGGGTTCCTGCATCTACCACCCCCTCAGGCAGTGTGTTCCATAACCCAATCACTCTCTGGCTGAAAATTTTTTTCTTCAAACTCCCTCTAAACCTCCTGCCCCTTACCTTAAATCTATGCCCCCTGGTTATTGACATCTCTGCTAAGGGGAGAAGTTTCTTCCTTTCTCTGCTATTTATGCCCCTCATAATTTTGTATACCTTTATCAGGTCCCCCCTCCGCCTTCTCTGCTCTAAGGAAAACAACCCTACCCTATCCAGGCTTTCTTCATAGCTGAAACACTCCAGTCCAGGCAACATCCTGGTGAATCTCCTCTGCACCCTCTCCAGCGCAATCACATCCTTTCTATAGTGTGGAGACCAGAACTGCGCACATATTCCAGCTGTGGCCTAAATAGCATTTTATACAGCTCCAACATAACCTCCCTGCTGTTGTATTCTATGCTCAGCTAATAAAGACAAGTATCCCATATGCCTTCTTAACCACCGTATCTACCTGTGGTGCTGCCTTCAGGGATCTATGGACATGTACACTAAAGTCCCTCTGATCCCCTGTACTTCCTAGGGTCCTATCATTCATTGTGTATTCCCTTGCTGTGTTAGTCCTCCCAAAATGCATCACCTCACACTTCTCAGGATTAAATTCCATTTGTCACTGCTCTGCCCATCTTACCAGCCCATCTATATCATGCTGTAATCTAAGGCTTTCCTCCTCACTATTTACAACACCACCAATTTTCATGTCATCTGCGAACTTACTGATCATACCTCCTATATTCACGTCTAAATCATTAATGTGCACTGCAAACAGCAAGGGTCCCAGTGCTGATCCCTGCAGTACACCACTTGTCACAGGCTTCCAATCACAAAAATAACCTTCGACCATCACCCTCTGCCTCCTGCCACTAAGCCAATTTTGGATCCAATTTACCAAATTGCCCTGGATCCCATGGGCTGTTACCTTCTTGACCGTTCTCCCATGTGGGACCTTGTCAAAAGCCTCACTGAAGTCCATGGAGAACATCAACTGCACTACCCTCATCTACACAACCAGGCACCTCCTTGAAAAATTCAATCAAATTTGTTAGACATGATCTCCCCCCTCCTCTTCAAAGCCATGCTGACTATCCCTGATTAATCCCTGCCTCTCCAAGTGGAGATTAATCCTGGTCCCTCAGAATATTTTTCCAATAGTTTCCCTGCCACTGATGTTGGACTCACTGGCCTGTAATTACCTGGTTTATCCCTACTACCCTTCATGAATAATGGTACCACATTTGCAGTCCTCTGGCACCTCTCCTGGGGCCAGAGAGGATTTGAAAATTAGTGTCAAAGCCCCTGCATTCTCCTCCCTTGCCTCACATAGCAGCCTAATATACATCTCATCTGGACCTGGGGATTATCCACTTTTAAGCCCGCTAAAACCACTGATACCTCCTCCCTTTCAATGTTAATTTGTTCAAGTATATCACAGTCCCTCTCCCTGATTTCTACATCTACTTCGCCCTTCTCCATAGTGAACACAGATGAAAAGTAATCATTTAAAATTCACCTACGTTCTCTGGCTCCACGCACAGATTGCCACTTTGGTCCCTAATGGGCCCTACTCTTTCCCTGGTTATCATCTTGCCCTAAATATATTTATAAAATGCCTTGGGATTTTCCTTTACTTTGCCTGCCAGTGCTTTTTCATGCCCCCTCTTTGCTCTTCTAATTACACTTTTAAGTACCCCTCTACACTTTCTATACTCCTCTAGGGCTTCTGCTGTTTTCAGCCCTCTGTATCTGCCATACACCTTTTTTCCTTATCCAATCCTCTATATCCCTTGACATCCAGCGTTTCCTGGACTTGTTGGTCCTACCCTTCACCTTTACCGGAACATGTTGGCTCTGAACTCTCACTATTTCCATTTTGAATGACTCCCACTGGTCTGATACAGACTTTCCTATAAGTAGCTGCTCCCAGTGCACTTTGGCCAGACCCTGTCTTGTCATATTTAAGTCGGCCTTCCCCCAATTCAGAATCTTTATTTCTGGTCCATCTTTGTCCTTTTCCATAACTACCTTCAATCTTACAGAGTTATGGTCACTATCCCCAAAATGCTCCCCCCACCGACACTTCTGCCACTTGCCCGGCTTCACTCCCTAAGATTAGGTCAAGTACCGCCCCTTCTCTTGTAGGACATTCTACTTGCTGAGTCAAAAAGCTCTCCTGGATCACTTTAAGAATTCTGTTCCCTCTAAGCCTTTCACGCTAAGACTATCCCAGTTAATATTGGGGAAGTTGAAATCCCCTACTATTATTACCCTATTATTTTTACACTTCTCTGAGATTTGCTTACATATCTGCTTCTCTATCTCTCCCTGACTGTTTGGAGGCCTATTGTACACTCCCAGCAAAGTGATTGGCCCCTTTTTCTTTTTATGTTCTACCCATATGGCCTCATTTGAAGAACCTTCTAAGATATCATCCCTCTTTACTGCAGTAATTGACTCCTTGATCAATAGGGCAATGCCACCTCTTTTACAGCCTTCCCTGTCACACCTGAAGATCCTGTATCCTGGAATATTGAGTTGCCAGTCCTGCCCTTCCCTCAACCATGTCTCTGTGATAGCAACAATATCATATTCCCATGTGGTAATCAACTCCCTCAGTTCATCTGCCTCACTTGTAAGACTCCTTGTGTTAAAATAGATGTAATCCAGCTTTGCATTATTCCTTTGTGCCTTGACAGGTCTATATTTGCTCTGCCTTCCAGACTGACTTAGTTTGTCTTCTGTTTCATGCATCACCCCCTCCTGTACCTCCACTCTATATCCCATTCCCCCGCCAAATTAGTTTAACCCCCTCCTCCGCCACCAACCTCCCCGCAAGGATGTTTGTCCCGTTCCGGTTCAGGTGCAACCCGTCTGTACTTGTACGTCCCACTTTGCCAGAAACAGACCCAGTGATCCAGGAAACTAAAGCCCTCCTCCTGCACCATCTCTTTAGCCATGCATTCCGTAAGACGTAGGAACAGAAGTAGGCCATTCGGCCCATCCAGTCTGATCCGCCATTCAATGAGATCATGGCTGATCTAATAATCCTCAACTCCACTTTCCTGCCTGTTCTCCATATCCCTTGATTCCCTTACTGATTAAAAATCTGTCTATCTCAGCCTTGAATATACTTAATGACCCAGCCTCTTCAGCCCTCTGCAGTAAAGAATTCCATAGATTGACTACCCTCTGAGAGAAGAAATTTCTCCTCATCTCTGTTTTAAATGGGCATCCCCTTACTCTGAGATTATGCCCTCTGGTCCTAGACTCTCTCTCACAAGGGGAAACAACCTCTCAGCATCTAACCTGTCAAGCCCCCTAAGAATCTTATGTGTTTCAATAAGGTCACCTCCCATTCTTCTAAACTCAATGAGTACAGACCTAACCTATTCAACCTCTCCTCATAAGAAATCCCCTCCATCCCCCGGATCAACCTAGTGAACCTTCTCTGGACTGCCTGCAGTGCCAGGATATCTTTCCTTAGATAAGGGGACCAAAACTGTTCACAGTATTCTAGGTGTGGTCTAACTAGTGCCTTGTAAGCTTTAGCAAGACTTTCCTATTTTTATACTCCATTCTCTTTGAAATAAAGTCCAACATTCCATTTGCCTTACCTATTGCCAGCTGAACTTGTATGTTAGCTTTCTGTGATTCATGCACAAGGACTCCCAAATCCTTCTGTGCTGAAGCTTTCTTCAGTCTTTCTCCATTTAAGTAATATTCAACTTCTCTATTCTTCCTGCCAAAATGCATAACCTCACATTTTCCCACATTATATTCCATCTGCCACTTTTTTGCCCACTCACTTAATCTGTGTATACCCTCTGTAGACTCTTTGTGTCATCCCACCCATTTTTGTGCCATCTGCAAACCTGGTGATAGTACACTCATTTCCCTCATCCAAGTCATTAATATATATTGTAAATAATTGAGGCCCCAGCAGTGATCCCTGTGGCACTCCACAAGTTACAGGTTGCCACCCTGAAAATGCCCCCTGGATCCCAACTCTTTTTTATTAACTAGCCAGTCCTCTATCTATGCTAATATATTACCCCCAACACCATGGGCTCTTGTCTTACTAAGTAGCCTTATGTGTGGTACCTTGCCTTTTGGAAATCCAAATATATTACACCTACTGGTTCCCCTTTATCTATCCTGCTTGTTACCTCCTCAAAGAATCCTAATAAATTTAGCAGGCATGATTTCCCTTTCATGAAGGCATGCTGAGTCTGCTTGATTATATTATAAATTTTTAAATGCTCTGCTGTTACATCCTTTACAAGACTCTTAACATTTTCCCAATGACAGATGTTAAGCTAACTGGCCTATAGTTACCTATTTTTTTGTCTTCCTCCCTTTTTTAGAAAGGGTGTTACATTGGCAGTTTTCTAATCCTCTGGGATTTTTTCAGAATCTAAGGATTCTTGGAATCCTCTTTCATCATTCATCCTTTCCATCCTCCTATTCCTATATTCACTAGCACATGGCACAGGGAGTAATCCAGAGATTACAATCTTTGAGGCCCATCTTTTTAATCTGCTACCTAGTTCCCTAAATTTTTGTTGCAGGACCTCATCCCTCTTTCTACCTATGTCGTTGGTAGCAATGTGAACACGACCTCTGACTGTTCGCCCTCCCCCTTCAGAATGCCCTGCAGCCGTTCTGTGACATCCTTGACCCTGGCACCAGGGGAGCCACACACCATCCTGGAGTCACGTCCATAACCGCAGAAGCACCTGTCTACACCCCTCACTATTGAGTCTCCTACCACTATTGCTCTTACGCCCTTAATCCTCCCCCCTTGTGCAGCTGAGCTACCCACAGTACATGCACGTGGCTCTGACGGCACTCTCCAGAGGAACCTTCACCCTCACCATTTTCCAACACAGGAAAACTGTTCTTGAGTGAGATGCACTCTGGGGTTTTCCTGACTACCTGCCTGCCTCCCCTCTCCTGACTGGTGGTTACCATTCCCTCTCTGACTGCACTTCCTTACGCTGCAGAGTGACCACATTTAAAAATGTGCTATCCACATAACTCTCAGCCTCGCAGATGCGCTGCTGCATCTCCAGCTGATGCTCAAGCTCCGAAACCTGTTTCTCACGCCGGTGAAGCCGGTGGCACTTCCTGCGCATGTGGTCATCCAGAGACTCTTACATCTGTAACGTTGCTTTAAAGTTGAAAAATAAACAACTTATCCACTACCTACCAATCAGCTGTCTCCCTTATCCTGACGTCACTCCTTTCGAATTCCAGCACCACCGAGTGTCTGGGTGAGAACCGGCTCCCTCATAGGTAAATGCCGCTCCGCTCCCTCTCAGGTAAACTCTGGCTCTTAAAGTCCTCTCGCACTCTCCTCAACGTGCTGCTGACCGTCTGTTCCAGGGTCCTCCTCTCGCACTCTGCCATTGATGCTGCTGACTGACTGTGCAAGGGCCCTTCACTTCCACTGTCCTCTAGGTGCTGCTGACTGCCTGTCCCAGGGTCCTCCCCTCACATTCTCCTCAAATGACTTGTTTAAAAAGAAAAGAAATTTTAGTGACTGCAAAAGTGCAAATGCCTGCAGCTATCTAAATCTTCAGCTAGTTATTGCACTCTGTGTCCTTGCATGAAATTAATGGATGTTATCGTTTTAACACAAGGATTCTGAATTATTGGATATTTAGTATCACAACTCAGTAGATAGATGTGGATTTTTTGAAGCCCTAGTTTCTAAGAAGGCTCCAGGGTGGCTTTATGATTAGTTCATATTGAAAAGCTTGGCCATTTTAATCTTTGGGCTACAAGTGTGACCATTATTGAGAGTGTATCTATAAAAGGAATGACTTTGTGATATGTTGCTGATTTTCATTGTAAAATAACAATCTTTTTGTCCCTTCCTCAGTTGTTTTTCTTTTATTCATTCATGGGATGTGGGCATCGCTGGGTGGGCCAGCATTTATTGCCCATCCCTAATTGCCCTTGAGAAGATGGTGGTGAGCTGCCTTCTTGAACGCTGCAGTCCATGTGGTGTAGGTACACCCAGAGTGCTGTTAGGAAAGGAGTTCCAGGATTTTGACCCAGCGAAAGTTAGGGGACGGCGATATATTTCTAAGTCAGGATGGTGAGTGACTTGGGGGGAAACTTCCAGGTGGTGGTGTTCCATCTATCAGCTGCCCTTGTCCTCCTGGGTGGTATTGGTCGTGGGTTTGGAAGGTGTTGTCGAAGGAGCTTTGGTGAATCCCTGCAGTGCATTTGTAGATGGTACACACTGCTGCTACTGTGCGTCGGTAGTGGAGGAAGTGAATGTTTGTGGATGTGGTGCCAATCAAGCGGGCTGCTTTGTCCTGGATGGTGTCCAGCTTCTTGAGTGTTGTGGGAGCTGCACTCATCCAGGCAAGTGGAGAGTATTCCATCACACTCCTGACTTGTGCCTTTTAGATGGTGGACAGGCTTAGGAGTCAGGAGGTGGGTTACTCTTCGCATGATTCTTAGCCTCTGATCTGCTCTTGTGACCATGGTATTTATACGGCTAGTCCAGTTCAGTTTCTGGTCACTGGTAACCCCTCAGGATGTCAATAGTGGGGGATTCAGTGATGGTAATGTCATTGAACATCAAGGGGCAATGGTTGGATTCTCTTTTGTTGGAGATGGTCATCGCCTGGCACTTGTGTGGCGCAAATGTTACTTGCCACTTGTCAGCCCAAGCCTGGATTTTGTCCAGGTCTTGATGCATTTGGACATGGACATGGACTACTTCAGTATCTGAGTAGTCGCGAATGATGCTGAACGTTGTGTAATTCATCAGTGAACATCCCCACTTCTGATCTTATGTTGGAAGGAAGGTCAGTGCTGAAGCAGCTGAAGATGGTTGGGTCGAGGACACTACCCTGAAGAACTCCTGTGGTGATGTCCTGGAGCTGAGATGACTGACCTTCAACAGCCTCAGCCATCTTCCTTTGTGCTAGGTATGACTCCAACCAGTGGAGAGATTTTCCCCTGATTCCCATTGACTCCAGTTTTGCTAGGGCTCCTTGATGCCACACTCAGTCAAATGTGATCTTGATTTCAAGGACAGTCACTCTCATCTCATCTCGGGAGTTCAGCTCTTTTGTCCACGTTTGAACCAAGGCTGTAATGAGGTCAGCAGCTGAGTGGCCCTGGCAACACCTAAACTGGGCATCAGTGAGCAGGTTATTGCTGAACAAGTGCCACTTGATCATATTGTTGATGACCCCTTCCATTACTTTACTGATAGTTGAGAGTAGACTGATGGGGCGATAATTGGCCGAGTTCGATTTGTCCTGCTTTTTGTGCACAGGGCCTATCTGGGCAATTTTACGGGTAGATGCCAGTGCTGTAGCTGTACTGGAACAGCTTAGCTAGGGGCGTGGCAAGTTCTAGAGCACAAGTCTTCAGTACTATTGCCGGAATATTGTCAGGGCCCATAGCCTTTGCAGTATCCAGTGCCTTCAGCCATTTCTTGATATCGAATTGGCTGAAGACTGGCATTAAAAGATACTGGGGACCTCTGGAGGAGGCCGAAATGGATCATACACTCGGCACTTCTGGCTGAAGATTGTAGCAAATACTTCAGCCTTGTCTTTTGCACTGATGTGCTGGGCTCCTCCATCATTGAGGTTGGGGATGCTTGTGGAGTCTCCTCTTCCAGTGAGTTGTTTAATTGTCCACCACCATTCACAACTGGATGTGGCAGGACTGCAGAGCTTAGATCTGATCTGTTGGTTGTAGGATTGCTTAGCCCTGTCTATTACTCGCTGCTTATGCTGTTTGGCATGCAGGTAGTCCTATGTTGTTGCTTCACCAGGTTGACACCTCATTTTTAGGTGTACCTGGTGCTGCTCCTGGCATGCCCTCCTCCACACTTCATTGAACCAGGGTTGATCCCCTGGCTTGATGGTAATGGTAGAAAGGGGAATATGTCAGTCCATGAGGTTACAGATTATGTTCGAGTACAATCCTGTTGCTGATGATCCACAGCGCTTCATGCCCAGCCTTGAGTTACTAGATCTGTTTGAAATCTATCCCGTTTAGTACTGTGGTAGTGCCACACAACACGATGGAAGGTATCAAGGCGAAGGTGGGACAATATGTGTTTTCCACAATGACTATGCGGTGGTCACCCCTATCAATACTGTCTTGGACAGATAGATCTGTGGCAGGCAGGTTGGTGAGGTCAAGTATGTTTTTCCCTCTTGTTGGTTCCCTCACCACCTGCCGCGGACCCAGTCTAGCAGCTGTGTCATTTAGGGCTCGGTCAGTGGTGATGCTACCAAGCCACTCTTGGTGATGCGCATTGAAGTCCCCCATCCAGAGTACATTCTGTACACCTCCAAGTGGTATTCAACATGGAGGAGCACTGATTCATCAGCTGAGGAGGACGGTACGTGGTAATCAGCAAGAGGTTTCCTTGCCCGTGTTTGACCTGATGCCATGAGACTTCATGGGTCTGGAGTCGATGTTGAGGACTGTATAACACTGTGCTGCTATCTCTGCTGGGCCTGTCTTGCTGGTGAGACAGGACATATCCAGGGATGATGATGGTGGTGTCTGGGCCATTGTCTGTAAGGCATAATTCCGTGAGGATGACTATATCAGGCTGTTGCTTGACATGTCTGTGAGACAGCTCTCCTAATTTTGGCACTAGCCCCCAGAAGGAGGACTTTGCAGGGTACACAGGGCTGAGATCGTTTCCGGTGCCTAGGTCCAGTATCATTCCTTTTTTGTGACTTTGTAGAGATTTGTTACAACTTGCCCATTTCAAAGGGCTTTTAAAAGTCAACCACATTGCTGTGGGTCAAGTGTAGGCCAAGTAAGGACAGCCGATTTCCTTCCCTAAAGCGAAATGAACCAGATTTTTACAACAGTCAACAATGATTCAGTCACCAGACTTTTAATTCCAGATTTTTTATTGAATTCAAATTACCCTGGGTCTCTGGATTACTAGTCCAGCAACAGTACCACTATGCCATCACCTCACAGCTATTGTCATTGCCCTGATCTTCATGAAGCACTGACTCCAATATCCTTTTTCATCTTAAATCTTAAGTATGCTTCAAGAAACCTGTTCACCAAAAAATAGTCCACCTTCTCTCAGCAGCTGATGTTCAGCTGGAAACAAGAAATTTGCCACCTTTTATTTGTTAGGGTAATGCTTCCTGATGTAACCTTTGTCTCTGTGTGGCTCCCTCTGATAAGCAGCATCATCTCAGCCCCCAGTCACCATGGGCTGAATTTTACACTTGGGGCAGGTCTCCATCTGTGCTTGCCTGGCTTGTACTGGAGCCACTTAATGGCTGCCGGGCATCTAATTGACTCAAGGCAGGCCTTGTGCCCCCATCAGGAGGAAGTTCTGTCTCCTGGAACTGCTGGCCAATCAAATGCCTGGCAGCTGTCTTATCCCAGCAACACCTCTGGGAGCAGTGAGGCCACTGCTGGGACTGCAGACAAATAGAGCCTTGATTGAGAGATGGGCCCAGGCTAGCAGGGGTTGGGAAACACAAGGATGGGGGTTGTTAGAATATCTCACGGTGGGGAGGCGACTCCGATGGGCACAAGGGGGGCCTAAAAAGATGGCTGCCCCCTCCCCTTGCCGGCCACTAGTCCGCCAAGTTTCACCAGGCAGGCTGGATGTTTGATGCCAGCCTCTACAACTCTACAACCACCTCCAGCATCAATAAGTATCTCTTGATATCTTGTTTCATCAGTAAACCAATGAAATAAACAAATTAACAATCTCAAGATAAAAGCAAAATAATGCGGATGCTGGAAATCAGAAACAAAAACAGAAAATGCGAGTAAAGCTCAACAGATCTGGCAGCATCAGTGGCGAGAGAAACGGAATTAACATTTTGAGTCCGTATGACTTCTTCAGAGCTAAAGAGTGGACCAAGAGAGGCAAGTGTCTCTTTATATTCATTCACAAAGTGAGACATTACAAACTACAATTCGTGCCATTGCTGATTTTGGCACTAGCTACTGTAGCCTAGTGGCTATGTTACTGAGCTAGTAACCCAGCAGTTATGGAGCTATGAGTTCAAATCCCACCATGGCAGGTGATGAATTTTCTTTATATTCTTTTGAGAAAAACTCAAGCCAGATGAATGCTGCACTTGTGCACAGATGGGGACCTGCCTCTTTAGCTCTGAAGAAGAGTCATAGGGACTCAAAACGTTAACTTTGTTTCTCTCTCCACAGATGCTGCCAGACCTCCTGAGTTTTGCCAGCATTTCTTTTTATTTCAAATTAACAACCCCTGTTAAAGGGGTACTTCCACGTTATTGTAACTGAAACAGAAACTTTAACAGAAATTTAGCATTTCTTTATGCTCTTTTGAAAATCAGATCAAAACAGCAAAACACTTCAAAGAAACTTACCAAATTATAATGTCAATGCTGAGGCTCGTGATGCACTCCAGCCCCTGCAGCATCCACCAGTCGCAGAAGGCCTCGAGATGGACACTGCATGCTCCCTCTTCAGGGACACTAGCGTGTGGACATAATGACAAAAGAGTGGCAAACAGTTAAGTTGAATGATCCCCCTCAACTGCCGGCTGCCTGGACCTGTTTATAGCCACCTTTGCCAGGCTGCTGCACGCACCACCCTCCATTCCAAATCGCCAGTGGAGAAAGGGAGGATTCCCGCAATGGAGAGCCCTCCACTGGGGACCCTCCTCCACCTCATGACAGCAGGATGGAACGCACAGCGTGAACAGACAGCTGTCATGGGCAGGGAAGTGGAGCAGAGTGGAATGGCATGGAGGGGATTTCAGTGTGACGGCTCAGATTGTGGGTCTGAGGTTTCAGGACCCCAGGCCAGTGAGAAATTCCGTCCAATTGGGAGTCAGTTTGGACGGGAGTGCTCCACACGCCTGAGCTGCTTCCACACAAGTGCACTTGGGGCTGAGCCCCACGTTTGTAAGGCTCTGGATGGCTTTGGCTGCGAGCTGGACATCCACCATCTGGCAACCTCAAGCCTGCCAAGTGTCTCTTTATATTTATTCAGAAAGTGAGACATTACAAACTACAATTCGTGCCATTGCTGATTTTGGCACTGGTTACTGTAGCCTAGTGGCTTTGTTACTGAGCTAGTAACTAAGAAGTTATGGAGCTATGAGTTCAAATCCAACCTTGGCAGGTGGGGAATTTTCTTTATACTCTTTTGAGAAAAACTCAATCCAGATGAAAGCTGCACCCAAGCCTGGAGCAGGTCTTGAAACCTGGACCTTCTGACAAGTAGACCGAGTAGATTGAGGAACTCGGATTCTATAAGTCTCTTTTTGTACTGGACTCATTTGAGTATCAAATAAACTAACTCATTATCATCCCTTTAAAGTGGCACTAAAAACAAATCTTTAAAGGAAATTCATCAAATTTAAATTAAAATACAATTTTAGGGGGACTATGATGCATTCCAGCCCCTGCAGCACCCACTGCTTGTGGAAGGCCTCAAGCTTACTGTGGATACTGTGTGCTCCCTCTCCAAGGACACCCTTGTGCGGATGTAATCACAGAAGAGGAACAGACGGTTAGGACAAACAACCCTCTTAACCTTCTGCTGCCTAGACCTGTTAATGGACACCTTGGTCAGGCCCAGGAGCAGGCTTACACCTGCCCACCTCCATCCATACCAGAAGGCCAAAGGTCAGGAGCGTGGGGCTGAAGTGCAAACAAAACTTAAGGGCAGCCCCCTCAAAAAGTTGGAACGGAGCCACAATCTAGGTAGACGTGGAACAGGGACTCCTTAAGGCCACAGAAAGGCAAAGTGTCTCCTTATATTCTTTCGAGGATACCAGATAAACAAATGAACTAATGAGCAAATTAAGTGTGCATGGGTTATTATCCAATGAGTGGCCCACACCTGTAGACACATATACTTAATTTATGCAGTTAAAATATAGAACCATGTGCTAGTGCTCCATTAAATCTTTCACAAGTGAACCATTCTTGTACTCTTGAGTATATTAATAAAACAAATCAATAAATTAACTGCCCATTAAAGATGCATTGTAACTAAAAGCAAAAATTTCAATTGAAACTTATCAAAATAGTATTTTGGGGCTGGCAATGCCCGCTATTGGCAGAAATCCTCAAACATGTACCAGCAGACACCAGGGACACCCAGGCATGGATAATAACCACGGAAAAGTGGCAGACCGGCGAGTCGAAAGACTCCCCTCAACCACCCCCTGCCCACCTTAGCCAGGCCCAGGAAGAACCTCTGATCTGCCTTTCTGAACAGGTTGCCAAATATCAGGAGCAGCCCCCTCAAAAAATGAAAAAAGAGGCTACAACCTCGCACAACCTGCGTAAATGTGGAACACTGACTCTTGAAGGCTACAATAATTACAGGCAAAATGTCTCTTTATACTCCTTTGAGGATACCAAATAAACAAAAGAACTAATAAACAAATTAAGTTAACAGTGTGCATAGGTTATTATCCAATGATTGGCTCACAACTTTAGACACATAACCTTAATTTGTAGAATTATCATAAAGGACCATGTGCCAGTGATCCTTTAAATCATTCACAAGTGAACCATTCTTATGTCTACCAAGTCACTGGCTGCTGACTATTGATAGGCGAGAGAGAGGGGAAATGGCAGAGACCAATCCTGTACTTGTGGAACATGCATACACACACACTTCCCAGGAGAGGTCACTAGATACAGTGAACAGCAGCCGTGCGTCATTTTATTCTCTTAGGTCAATTGTAGAGATGAGCTAGCTTGGCACAGATCAGATCAAATCTCAGTTTCCTGATTTCATTGGCACACTTGCCACCGGATTGTCTGTAATTTAAATGCTCGTGTTGGAAAATTACCTAATTGTCTGAAGACCTGTCTTTGTTTTTATTATTCACATGCCATAAGACAACTTCTGCATTAACCCTCACAACACCAGGCATAATATTGCTTATCTAGGTGCAGCTGAGCTCTGACGACTGCTTGTGAGTGTTAGTTGGTTAGGGCTGTCTGCTGCTTTGACTCATTTTTAACTCCATGGATTGACCTGGATTGACACAATGCTGTCATATTCAAACCTAAGTTGGGTCAGTCAAGTTTCTCTGATCTGAATAATGATGTTTATGATCCTGGAAGAAGAAAACAGATAAAGCATGATTCTTAAAGGAAGAAAATTAAAGTGGAGAGATTGGGTAAAAACAGGTTTTAAAAACTAGTTAAAAGAGATAGGGAATCTGGAGAAAGAGGAGACAAAATAAGAAGAATTAGTGTTTATATCTTACTTAGAGATTTCAGTGGTTATTTTTTGTAGTTTAGATTTAATCTGGGAACTAAAAAACAAACACTTCTCACATTCAAGTAGTTTCTTTACTATAATATTAATATTTATCACAATTAAACAGTGTGAGAAAATTGGCAGCCCAGAGGTGATTATTTCCCTGGAATTCTCAGCGGTCTAAAGGTTATAGTCAATGCACCAATATAATGTTTGTAAATAATAATATACATGGCCATTTTATTTCATAATGGTGTTCGTTCAAAATAATGTGAGATTCCGTTTGCACGTGCACAGTCATTTCGTTCACCATGTTGCAAACCTTATTGTGCTAACACAAAGATGTAAGAGAATTTATTCAAATCTCTGAGGAAAACATTGCAGTTAGCAAAATTTTTTGGATATTGTGTTTTGAGAAACGAGAAGGATATGAAAGAAAATCAAAAAGCAGAGCCCAAGGGTTTTAGTGATGCTGTTCGGACTGAATCAGAGCAAGGCCAACTCCACGGCACCAGCTAATAACTCACTGAGTAGTGCGAAGCACAGGCCCCCAAAGAATAAGGCAGCCTGCTTCGCGGAGTCCGGCAAGAAGACTAAAGTCAAAGCTGCTGGACCCAAGAAGTCTGTGAGACAAATGGACTGTTGACTCTCCTGTGGAATGTTTGAAAGCCATGTTCCTGATGTCAAAACAGGGAAGCAAGCAGCTGAAAACTATAGTTGAAGCTCTGTGTGCCAATAACAGTGCCAACGGTGGTAGCTGTGGCAGTGCAAGCGGTGCTAATCGGTCACATCAGACGAGAAGAAGTCACCACACTCAAGCTTGCCTATACGAAGACTTAGCTGATTATGACCAATTCTCTGACTCAACCCCCTTTGATCTCTATGCTGAACAGTTTCATGGGAGCACTGATGATGAGTATGAACCACCTGATACTTATAGATCTAGATCTAGTGCTCTGCTGATGAAAGACGGACCACCCATGGGAACCTAATTGGCTGTTTGTGACAAAAATACATACCAGCATGAAAAACAATCGATTGGTTTTGCATCCAGATTTGTGTCCTCCACTCCCCCTCTGCCCAAGGAGGGGACCTGCTGAGTGATGAACATCTGGAAAAGGTGAATTGTTTTTTTGAACAAGTCCCCTTGAGGAGAAATACATGTCAGAAATATGCCAGACGTACCTCAAGCCAGGTAACTACAATTTGATAGTCTCAAAGGTGAATCCCTTGATCTGGGAAAATCTGAATCACTCATTTTGCAGTTTGGACATGAAACTTCAGAGGTGCCAAAGGCCCCTAGTGAAGGGGATCGCAGTGTTCTTTAAATCTACAAATGACGGTGCTCTCAACAGGATGCTATTTCTTTGCAAGCCAACACTAGTCTCGAGCTGAATCAGCTCAGTGAAGACCTAATAAAGCCTGATCTCAACTTGAGATACACACATCCATGCAAACCGAGTGTAAAGAGTGGTTGTTCAAAGATGATCTCCGTAAGACTGTGAAAGAAATAGATGAGGAACAAAAGACAGCAAGTGTGATGAGAAGCTGCGCTCAGTTGAGAATGTGCTATAACCCATATCGCATTCCTATGGCAGGCAGTGCAAGCAGGCTTCTTCCTCATCAGAAATACCAGGATGCAGAATGGATACCATCCAAGAGGAAAGTACCTCAGCGTTATTTTAGGGTCAATCATCACCTCAACCACCCACATTATCTGCAGAACAGGCATTAACAGGGACAAAGACTGAGACACAGGTATAGGAAACTGCCCGCAGACAGCCGCCAGCTGAGCCAGAATTGGGAAACCTTTCAACCTCAACAGCTGTACTAATGCATCTCAAGTGAGTGAAAGTGTGAAGCTTTATTTTCGTGTCTCAACTGAAATTGAGTATATTGGAAGTCGATTTAGCAGCTATAAAGATGCTTAGGCAATGATAACATTGGGCCAAACCATTTTGAACATTGCTCGGGGTATGAATTAGAATTTGTTTTTTTTATGCCCAGCCAAGCAAGTTTTTATACCTCAACCATACAAATTGAACAGTGAAGAAATTAAAGCTGTTGTTGAGACTTCAATACAAAGGCATGATTGAAAAGACTAAACCCCAGCATGGAGACTATGTTTTAAATATTTTTGCTCAACAGAAGAACGATGGTGGATATCACACAATCCTGGATCTAATATCCTGAACAAACAGATATACCACATTTCAAAATGTCCACCTTAGACATTGCTGTGCAATTTCTCACCAGGGGCTGTTTTATGGCCTCAATAGACTTCAAAGATGCATGCTATATGGTACCAATTGCAAGACAACAAAGGAAATATCTAAAGTTCAGATGGAAAGGGACACTATGGCAGTTTAAAGTATTACCAAATAGACTGAGCTCAGTACCACATGTTTTCACAAAGTTGTTGAAACCACCATTTGCAATCATGAGGAGCAAAGGTCACACTGGTGGCATAAAGAGATGACACCTTGTTGCCAAAATGAAGGAGAACAATGGATGCAGTCAGAGAAACTGCCCAAATTCTAACTGACCTTGTTTTTGTCATCAACCGCACAGATCAGTCCTTGACACAGTAGAAAAATTACGTTTCTAGGATTCATACCTCTACAATGCAAGTCAGTAGTCTCACTGAAGCAAAGTCAGAGGAAATATGTTATCTCTGCAAACGTTTGTTGGCCTCACATTCACCATCAATATGATTTGTTTCCTCTGTGACTTGCAAATTAATGGCTGCTTTTCCTGGTGTATGGGCCATTGCATGACAGAGAGCTTAAAAAGGAAAAAGCATGGATTTTGAAAGAAAACAAAGGGTAATATGACAGAAAATGATTCTTTCCCCTGCAGCTCATGATGGGTTGACAGTGTGTAAGCCTCAGTCAATGACATTGATAAGTGAACACCAACAATACACATCACAAGCAATGCTTTAGGATTAGGATGGGGTTATCCAATGGTACCACACACACACACTGGAGGAAGATGAAATGCTGAAGAATCAGCACAAGCAGAAAGAAATGAAATTGCTTTGAGTTGAAGGCGACTGCCTTTGCCTTGCAAGCTTTTTTGTACACATAATAGTCGTGTAAATGTTGCTATGCAACCAGACAATACAACTGGAGTGGCATACATAAATAATATGGGAGGAACAAAATCACAGGCACATAATGAACTAGTCAAGATTTTCTGAAAATGATGCTTATCTAGAGATATTTGGGTCACTGCTAAACATTTGCCTGGTGCCTCGAATCAAATAAATCAAGGAAATTCAGTGACCAGCTTGAACGGAAGCTAGATGGGACTGTTTTCCTATAGCTGTGTAATTTGTATGGAAAACTAGATATTGACCTTTTTGCATCACATTTAAATGCACAGGGAGAAAACTATGTTTCTTAGTTACCAGACCCTGGTGCCATGGCAACAGAAGCCTTTTCAATCACCGGGTAAAGCTATTCTTTCAATGCATTTCCACCATTTTGTAAGATAAGTAGAGACTTTCAGAAAATTGAAAGGGAGGAAGCTGATTTTCTTCATGATAGTGCTGAGATGACCAACACAGCCATGGTTTGCAAAGCTGTTGAATTTACTTTTGCAAGAACCAGCAATACTCCAATCAATGAATCATTGAATTTCTCAACCTACATCAACAGTTTGTCACCTACTTTGAGCATCTTAACCTTATGTCCTGCAGGTTGTCAGGAAAAACCTGCAAGATTGAGGGCTTTGCAACAGAAAATGCACCCACTACCCACTCTCGTGACTTTTCATACAACTTTAAATTGACATGGAATTGTATTGAAGTACATGACAGGTTATATGTTTTCACATATACTTCATTACTGATTACACGTGTCACTCTTCAGTGCTAAGTACAAAAGGAAACTCAATAGTTGGCACTGAGAGTTTATGAACTCTGCCCTCACTTTTAAGACTAGCTGGCTGTGCATGTGTGAATCAGAGCTAACATTATATATCACTCCAGCTACCTAATAAAATGAAGATCAAAGATCAACCAGGTAAGTTTTTGTTTAATTTTTCCATTTTATTTATTAAATATGTAATTTAGCTAATGTAACAAATTTGATGCCTATCCCAACCCTATATTGATTACTAATTGCTATCGCCAGTGTCGCCCAAAAATAATATACAATGAAAGGTCTGGAGATAGTAAGTAAACTGAGTTTTTCTCCTGTGGCAGTCCTTTGTTCCTGCAGAGGAGATTTTGTTTGGCTGAGCTTTTATTTATCTAGTGTTATAATTAAACTGTTGCTGTGATATTTAGATGTGTAGTTGTCAGAATTTGTTGCGGTGTTACCCATAAATAGTGGGCTTGTCAAAAAGTGACATGTGTGAGCCCAGAAAAGACCCAGCTGTCTATCCAGCTGGTCCCAAACTGAATCCCTTTTAATTGCAACCTCCATCAAATATCTCTCCAATTATCCCTTAAATAGTTCCCATTCACTGCTTCCTGGGGTACTCAACACAGTGTTGTGAGAACAAGGGGTCATGTTTAAAAATAAGGGGTCGCCCATTTAAGACAGAGATGAGAAATTTTTTCTCTGAGGATCATGAGTTTTTGGACTCATCCCCAAAAGGTGGTGGAAGGGGAGTCTTTAAATATTTTTAAGGCAGAGGTAGTCAGACTTTTAATAAAGGCTATTGGGGTAGGCAGGAATGTGGAGTTCAGGTTACAATTAAATCAGCTTTAATCTTATTAAATGGCGGAGCAGGCTTGAGGGGCCAAATGGCAGATTCTTGCTCCTAATTCATATGCTTGTATGTTCTACCTAACTGTGTGCCTCCGCTCTCTTACACTTGAATGATTGTGCTCAATGACCATACACCGTCTTCAGTTAACTTAACTTTGGAAATGTTTCCATTTTGCAGTGACCATTTTGCAGTGACCATACAGAAGCTCCTCATTCCGTTGGACTCTGCATTCGATGGTTTTTACTCTGTCATGTTTGCCTCATATTCTGGTGACTGCAGAACAAGCGGAGCCACAACAAGACCCAATACTGAGAACATTGCCACAACCAACCAACTTCCATTCATAGATTTGCTTGAAGTTTTTGCTGCTATTAGAATCCAGCTGAAATTAAATTTCTCTTGTCTGAGGATATTATACCTGCGTGCCTCACAAATACTGCACTGTGTCATTTCCTCTGCTCATTATTTGGTTAAAAAAAGGCTCCTTTTGCTGCTCAAACAATGTATCCTTTGCCAAGCTGGTGAAGATGATGCTGATTCCTGTTGTGCAATATCTCAGCAAGATAACCACATGCACCATGATTTACTGGCTGTATCTAATGCAGTGTTACAAGCTTTGGTGTCAGGTTGGTTAAGGCAAGTTCCTGTGAGTCCCAAGCCATCTTTCTTTGGAGGTAGTGAGATATTTGGTGTTGAAGATTCGAAATGTGGGCCAGATCTGGTGACGTTAAGGGCTGTAAGTCTAATTCTAATCAAAGCCATGGAAATTAAGGTGCAAAACATGACCTTTGCAGACAAAGAAAAAGGTAATAATTTAGCATTTTATTCTTTAACTAACCTGAAGACTTAAAGTAGTAAAGGTTGCTTACAGTTATCTACTGTGTTGGTGTCTGACATATCCACAGAATAAGTAGAGAAAGAAAATTATAGTTTCCAGATGTTACAGGAGTCTTCAAGATCACCGTAAACAATTTTACTGATGAAAATAATATTTGAGCAATCTACTAGCACTTGGCACTGCCAGCCAGTGAATGTTCAGCTGTCACTAATCAATAGCCTATCAGTACTATCAAAATTCTTAAACTTAAAATGACCTTGTATTCCCCTGCTCAAATCCCACTCTTCCAGCCACTTGTCATCCTTATTTTCAAATCCCTCGATCTCTGCAACCTCCTCCAACTCTACAACTCTTCAAGCTCTCTGCACTCCTCCAATTCTGGACTCTTGCACAACCCCAGTTTTCATCGCTACCCCGCGTTGGCAGCCATGCCTTCAGCTGTCTGGGCCTTAAGCTCATGTTCTCCCCACTGCCGCCGCCCTCCCACCCCCCCCTAAAAACCTCTCCCCTGACAGGAAAGTGAGATGAGGTAGATGATCAACCATGATCATACTGAATGTTCAGAAGACTTGAGGGGCTTTATGGCCTATTCCTCCTTTTTCTTATGTTCACCAGTCTACCTCTCTCTCCTCCTTTAAGGTGCTTCTTAAAACCTATTTCTTTGACCAAGTATCTCTCTTAATATCTTCTTGTGTGGCTTGGCATTGAATATGATTTGATGATGCTACTAGGAAGTGATTTTTTTTCCAACATTAAAGGTGCTTTGTACAGGCAAGTTTTTGTTACCTCACACCATTAAAACTGTTGTCAAAAAACATCCCTTTGAACAAACCATTGGTCAGTTCTTCTAAGCCTCTCTCAAAATCTCAACATTTGCTTCTTTCTATTTCCAAAGCTCTTTGGGGCATTTTTTATACTGAAATTACTAACAAAATATAAATTGTTTAGCTGTACCCAATCAAAATTGTTGGCCTATCCGATCTACACGTAATGACTGTGCAGAGATGGTAGAAACTCCAGTAGCTCCTGAGACATTACTTATTCACAGTGACTGCACCACTAAATGCGAATAGTCCCTGAACTGAGCACAGAAATTACACTGAATAGGACAGATATTTTTAATTGGAATATCAGCTTGCTGAAATGCATTTTACATGGCACCACCAAGCTTGCAAAGAGTCAGAGAGACAATGAGGTAAATCAAGGAGTGATGATTAGGCGATTCCAGGCTTTGCTTTTAAAGATCTAGAGATTATATGAGGCCAGAGAGAGACTAATGGAGGTTAGACATTTTGAGGTGAATTAGTGTCTGGTGCTATGGGTCTTGATTTCAGCACCATGAAGATGAAGGAAGGAATACACTTGGATGTATTTTCAGCCTCAGAAGAATAAGAAGGGAAATATAAAAGAGCAGAGGCTTCATTAGCCACAGCAAAGAGAAGTAATGAAAGTTAAAAATAGATCATTGGTTCTGGAGTTGAGAGAAGGCTACTGTGGCAGGGAGAGGAAGTTGATACGGCATTAACAAAGGGTTGGGATTGTTGGTTGGTTTCGTGAAGGGTTGGAGCTGATGTACTCCAAGAGCCAATGTTGGGTCTACCATTTCTCTCTTCATTTAGATGATTTAGATATGGGTGTCGTGAGCAGGATATTGGAATTTGCTACTAAACATAAGAGTATTTTGCAAACAACAGGAGGACAGTAAAATACTTCAGGAAGACATAGACCAAGTGGAAAGTGCAAGCTGGTAGATGAAGCAGTTATTGTGGAAAAGAATGCGGTAATTCATTTTGGAAGGAAGAACAAGGAGTGACAATCAATGGAAAGATGCAGAGGGTATTAATGAACAGAGAGACTAAGCGATTCTGTACTGAACCAAGGCTGGCATCTAAACTGACAGATTGTGGACTGACCAACAAGCCACACAGGAGCACAGCTTCATTGTTTTGAAACTACATCCACTTCTACTCTTCCACCTCAGGAATGTGGAATTTCTTATCCTGTCATTCTGTAACTCTCGCTTATCACCTTATCATTCTACATTTAATGTTTACAGGTTTCTCTAATGTATTTAAGTGCTGATTGTAAGAGCAGACCTTGACGTGGTACTGACTTTACACAATGTTTTTAGGGTGCCTGAGAGCTGAGCTCCAGTCTTGGATGTCCCAACTGATGACGTTTCTGAGGATGCATTTCCAGTGCCCTGAACGTTCCCAGCTGCTCTCACATCCATGCACCTTGGTTTCATTGGTTTTTGGGGAGCAGGATGATGATATGGTGGAGGCTGCCAGAACGCTGTTAAACATCTATAAACGTTCCTACAGGTTGGTAGCTCTTTTGTATTTTGATCAGATTGTTTAAACTTGATGCAAACTGAGTCTACAATTTAATATTCCCCTTGGTAGCAAATCTGCAGTTTTGAAATATATTTATTTAATTTAGTTCCAGCTCCTCTGTAGTGTTGATTCTTGTCCAGAGGTTTTGCTTTTAAGAACATTAAAGGAATAGGAGCAGAAGTAGGCCAATTGGTCCTTCGAGCCTGCTCTGTCATTGAACAAGATCATCACTGACCTTCTAACTCAACTCCTCCTCCCGTTCTATCCCAATATCAATTAATTCGCTTAGTTCCCAATAATTTATTGACCTCAATGACTGAGCTTCAGCAGCTTTTTGAGGTAGAGAATTCCAAAGATTCACAACCCTGCAGAAACCCTTATTCTTGCCTTTGTTACCATTGGACTTGACTATTCCAATGCACTCATTGATAGTCTCCTACATCTCTGCCGTAAAACTTGAGACCATCCAAAACTCTGCTGCCCATGACTTGACTTGCAGCAAAACTTGTTCCCCCATCACCCCTGTGCTTGCTGACGTTCATTGGCTCCCAACCAGGCAACCTCTTGATTTTAAAATTCTCATCTTTGTCTTCAAATGCTTCCATGACCTACCCCTCCCTATCTCTGTAATCGCTTCCAACTCCACAATTCTCTGAGATCTCTGTGATTCTGGCCTGTTATGCATTCCCAAACATAATTGCTGCACCATTGGTGACCTTCAGTTGCCTAGACCCCAAGCTTTGGAATTCCCTCCCTACATCTCTCTGTCTCTCTCTACCTCACTTTTCTCCTTTAAGACACTTCTTAAAACCTACCTCTTCGACCAAGCTTTTGGTCAATTAACCAAATAGTTCCTTATGTGGCTCGGTCATGAAAACCCGTGGCAGAAGCTCGTGACCCTGAGTAGGCATCATCCTCGAATAGAGGGACAGCCAACAACAATGTGGCTCGGTGCCATGTTTGTTTTATAATGCCCAAGTGATGCGTCTTGGAATGTTTCATTGTGTTCAAGGCACTATTCAGATATAAGTTGTTGTGTTATTTGAGTGAAGAAATGTTTCCTTCTCTCAATCCTAAATGGTTGACCCCTTATTCTGAGACTATGACCCTGTGATCTAGATCAGTGCTTCTCAAACTATTTTGTCTGCAGGTCACTTAGGCAGAGTGAAAGACCCCATGGGTCACCTACAGGTCCTACCCACCCACTTTCATTTGTCACAGCAAAGCACTGATCTGGAACATGGTCACCGTCACAGGATCAGGGGTCAGCCATTTAGGATTGAGATGAGGAAAAATTTCTTCACTCAAATAACACAACAACAATTTATGCTTACATAGTGCTTTCAATGCAATGAAACAACCCAAGACGCTTCAGAGGAGCATTATAAAACACTGAGCCACATAATCAAAGCAAAAAAATCATCAGAATTAATAGGAAGATGGAACTTCTTTTGATGAGACTCCAGTGAAATGATGTCTGGTTCCAAGCTGAACAGTTTCAGTCTCATGTCAGGCTGCACGTTCAGCAGGTTCTTCTCCTTGTTTTCAGCCCCACAAGTTTTGAAAATCCAATCTGATAGTTGTATGTTTTGTGAATGGCAGCAGGTGCTTCACACTATGTCGGTGAGTCCAGGAAACGTTCAATGTACATGCAGGCAAAAGGTTGTAAAACTTTTCTCACCAACTAACAGCTTCAGTGACTTGCATTATGGATCAGCCCATGGACCACCTGGGAACACTCGTGTTCCACAAACCACACTTTTAGAACCATTGCTCCCTGAAGCTTTGCATCTGTGAAACCCGCACTTTTGCTCACTTCCTGGCTCCCTCTCCCCACCCCAACAAGTCACACAGTTGTCAATTCCTGTGTGAGCCCCGACAGTGAGTATGTACCGCTATATAACTGCAATAGGCATCATAATCAAACTAAATCCTCTTCTCAGCTCCTGTCCGCATGTGGCTGCTCTCCCAACCGGACAGGAGCTCAGAAGAGGCCGCTGGGCAGCAGTGTACTGTGCTCTCCAGTCAGGGTCACCGGGCAGCAGCGTACTCTGCTCTCCAGTCAGGGTCACTGGGCAGTGGTGTACTCTGCTCTCCAGTCAGGATCACTGGGCAGTGGTGTACTCTGCTCTCCAGTCAGGGTCACTGGGCAGTGGTGTACTCTGCTCTCCAGTCAGGGTCACTGGGCAGTGGTGTACTCTGCTCTCCAGTCAGGGTCACTGGGCAGTGGTGTACTCTGCTCTCCAGTCAGGGTCACTGGGCAGCAGCGTACTCTGCTCTCGAGTCAGGGTCACTGGGCGGTTGTGTACTCTGCTCTCCAGTCAAGGTCACTGGGCAGTGGTGTACTCTGCTCTCCAGTCAGGGTCACTGGGCAGCAGTGGACTGTGCTCTCCAGTCAGGGTCACTGGGCGGTCGTGTACTCTGCTCTCCAGTCAAGGTCACTGGGCAGCAGTGTACTCTGCTCTCCCGTCAGGGTCACTGGGCGGTCGTGTACTCTGCTCTCCAGTTAAGGTCGCTGGGCAGCAGTGGACTGTGCTCTCCAGTCAGGGTCACTGGGCAGCAGCGTACTCTGCTGTCCAGTCAGGGTAACTGGGCAGCAGTGTACTGTGCTCTCCAGTCAGGGTCACCGGGCAGCAGCGTACTCTGCTGTCCAGTCAGGGTAACTGGGCAGCAGTGTACTCTGCTCTCCAGTCAGGGTCACTGGGCAGCGGTGTACTCTGCTCTCCAGTCAGGGTCACTGGGCAGTGGTGTACTCTGCTCTCCAGTCAGGGTCACTGGGCAGCGGTGTACTCTGCTCTCCAGTCAGGGTCACTGGGCAGCGGTGTACTCTGCTCTCCAGTCAGGGTCACTGGGCAGCGGTGTACTCTGCTCTCCAGTCAGGGTCACTGGGCAGCAGTGGACTGTGCTCTCCAGTCAGGGTCACTGGGCAGCAGTGGACTGTGCTCTCCAGTCAGGGTCACTGGGCAGCGGTGTACTCTGCTCTCCAGTCAGGGTCACTGGGCAGCAGTGGATTGTGCTCTCCAGTCAGGGTCACTGGGCAGCGGTGTACTCTGCTCTCCAGTCAGGGTCACTGGGCAGCAGTGTACTCTTGAGTTTTCCTGTTCCAGGCTCTGAGTGTGTGGAAGTCTATTTCATTAATGTATTGCTACTCCATTTCATCGGCTAACTCATGCTGGCATCTGGAACACTCCTGATCTGTAGTGTGACCTCCATTTATCTGTTCAGCCATCCCATGAGCCAGTCCAGGATTTCAATCAGCCCTGTCCACTGCTGTTTGCAATATTGAGAGTTTTGGATATCGTGAGATTTGAACTGGTTAGTTTGAATTGCTGTGTTTCATTTGCAGGATATTTATAATCATTTCATCTGTCTCTACAGATCGTTGGATAGCTACTCTCAGGGAAAGACAGACATCTCTCTTGAGACACATGAACATTGCTTCAATCCCCATTGTATCTTTCTCCTGATGCTACAGAATTTAGCTTTTGATCATTGTGTGCTGCTGGATTTCCTGATTTCCACTGAAACCTGCTTCCTGGAGTATTTAGTGAGATATCTGCGACTTCTTCAAGAGGACTGGCACCCCTTCCACTGCATTTGTGTTCAGTTTGATGCTGCTGCTGAATCATTTTGTTCGCCTGCAATTAATGATATCTGCGATGATCTCAATCTCACTGCTAGTGTAGAGCGAGACAGGACCAACAATCAAACTGTCATCGGATGCTCAAAAGAAGCAGTTGTAAGTCGCACAGCACCACACCTTGCACCCAAGGGGGAGCTGAGGAACAGTGAAAACAACTCTGGACTTCTGGTGAGCAGTAATAGGCCTTGGCCACTTGAGCAGCCCCAAAGCCTAGTGGATTACGAGAGTTCGGAGGACTCGGATAGTGATGGAATGGAAGCTCCCTACCTGAATATCGTCAGCCTGAAAGGTAGTCAGGGTCATGAAGAGATGAATAACACAGAAACACCTGGTGAAATAGTGAACCATGTTCCAGAAAAAATAGGAAGCATCAACGTTGTAAATTGCCCAAGGGATGCAAGTTCACACAGTTGTGAAAAGGACACAAAAATGTCCTTTGAAGGAATGTTTAAGAAATCAATGAGGTGTTTGACTGAATTGAGAAAAACCATTAGCCGTTTGCAGGGAAGAAGTCTTTTTCCATATAATGCAACGGCACTGCTAAAACTGCTGTTAGATATTGAAACACGCAGCAGAAAAGATAGTTCAAACCCTGCATAACTGCCAGTGAAGAATAGATCCTTTGACAATTCAGACAATGAGTTTCTCCAAAAATTCTATTATACTGATTTATGATTCATTCTTGTAAATAAAACTTAGCAAGAAGTTAGTTAACTTCTTTGGTAAAATATAAAGTTTGCAATGAGCAGAATGAAGAACAAGATGTGAAATTAGATACTTTAATTTATTCTACATCTCTTCAAATTGAAACTTGTATATATATCAATACTAGAGAGATTACACCGAGTCTGTGAACTACCTGAGTCACAGTGAGGCTGAGGCACAGAGCAAGTTATGGATGGTTATAATTTATATCCTAACATTTTATTATTTGGTTGAATTTTTAAAAAAAAATCACAAAGGAATGAAAACTGGGGTCTTCTTATTAGAACAAAATAGATGATGGGACAACAAGGCAGATAGAAGCAAACTGTTACAATATTTGAGGGGTCAGGAATGAGGGCCCATAGATATAAGATAAAATCAGTGATTTAGAACAGAGAGCAGGAGAAACTTTGCGCATTCAGGAGGTTGTGGAATTCACTTACAGAGTTGGTGGTCGAGGCAGAAACTATGTCAAAATTCAATATTAGATTGGCTAATTGGATGAAAGGATAAAGGGAGATGGGAATAGTGACTGTGATTCAAATTATTTGCTCACATGGAGATTAAACATTGAGATGAACTATTTGGCCTGTTTCTGCAATGTGTGAAATGACCCAGTGACACTGAAAGGCAAATCAGAGAAGAAACTAATGATATTAAGGCCAGAAACTTGTTAAATACTGTTGACCAAAAACTGAGCTGGACTGGCCATATAAATACCTGTGGCTACAAGAGCAGGTCAGAGGCTAGGAATCCTGTGACAACTCACCACCTAACTTCCCACTTATCTGGATGAGTGCAGCTCCCACAATACTCAAGAAGCTTGACACCATCCAGAACAAAGCAGCCCACTTGATTGGCACCACATTCACTCCCTCCGCCAGCAACGCACAGCAGCAGCAGTGTGTACTATCTACAAGATGCACTGCAGGAATTCACCAAGGTTCCTTCGACAGCACTTTCCAAACTCATGACCACTAGAAGGACAAGAGCAGCAGATGGATGGGAACACTACCACCTGGGAGATCCCCTCCAAGTCACTCATCATCCTGACTTGGAAATATATTGCTGTTCCTTCACTGCCACTGGGTCAAAATCCTGGAACCCCCCTTCCTAACAACACAGTGGATGTACCTACACCAAATGGACTGCAGCTGTTCAAGAGGGGCAGCTCACCACCACCTTCTCAAGGGCAACTAAGGATGGGCAATAAATGTTGGCCCAGCCAGCGATGCCGACATCCTGAGAATGAATTTTTAAAAATACACCACAAGAATCCTCGTCAGCTCGTGTTACAAAGCAAATCACTGAGAGTGACCGAATGTCAGAAGCTATTCTCTGATTTAGTGTTGGTTGCACTGGACCATTTTGTGACGTGGTTTAATTCATGGCCTATTTGTAATGATTTTCTGTATTATTGGTGCCAGGCTGAGCACGTGGTGAAACGGGTGTGAGAACAAGTGAAAGTCCGGGTCCATGTTAGGAGTAATGATATAGATAGAAGCACATTTGAGATGGTGCTGAAGGAATTAATGGAGTTGGAAAACTCAAGGAAGATTAATGCAGAGCTGGAGCATGAGGAAAGTATTTGCATTTGTTGGGAACTGGAGAGATTTCTAGAAGAAGAGATATCTGTACGGCCTTCATCTGAACCTAAATGGCTCATTATCCATAAAATGTAAATGGAACAGCAACAATTGGGACCGGTTCTGCGGGAGATGGGGCCAGTACAAACTGGACGGGTTACACCTGGGCAGGACTGGCACTGATGTCCTTGGGGGGACTATTTGCTAGGGTGGTTGAGGAGGGTTTAAACTAAAATGGCAGGGGATTGGGAACCTCTGCAAGGAGTCAGAGGAGGGGGAATCAAGGACAAGAACAAAAGACAGAAAGAGGAATAAGAAAAGTGATAGGTAGAGAAATCATGGGCAATAATCAAACAGGACCTCAGTGAAAAATAGTGGGAACGGGACAAGTAATGTTAAAAAGACAAGCCTTAAGGTTTTGTGCCTTAATGCGAGGAGCATTCGCAATAAAGTGGATGAATTAACCGCGTAAATAGATATAAACAGGTAAGATATAGTCGGGATTACGGAGACATGGCTGCAAGGTGACCAGGGATGGGAACTGAACATCCAGGGGTATTCAGTATTTAGGAAGGACAGACAAAAAGGAAAAGGTGGTGGAGTTGCATTGCTGGTTAAAAAGGAAATTAACGCAATAGTGAGGAAAGATATTAGCTCCAACAATGTGGAATCTGTATAGGTAGAGCTGAGAAATACTAAGGGGCAAAAAACGTTAGCGGGGGTTGTATATAGACCGCCAAACTGTAGTGGTGATGTTGGGAATGGCATTAAACAGGAAATTAGAAACGCATGCAATAAAGGAACATCTGTAATTATGGGTGACTTTAATCTGGATATATGTTGGGCAAATCAAATTAGTAACAATACCATAGAGGAGGAATTCCTGGAATGTATGGGATGGTTTTCTGGACCAATACGTTGAGGAACCAACTAGAGAACAGGCCATCCTAGACTGGGTATTGTGTAATGAGAAAGGAATAATTGGCAATCTAGTTGTGTGAGGCCCCTTGGGGATGAGCGACCATAATATGATAGAATTCTTCATCAAGATGGAGAGTGATGTTGTTGATTCTGAGACTAGGGTCCTGAATCTTAATAAAGGAAACTACGATGGTATGAGGTGCGAGTTGGCTATGATGGATTGGGAAATGTTACTTAAAGGGATAGGCAATGGCAAGCATTCAAAGAGCGCATGGGTGAACTTCAACAATTGTTTATTCCTGGCTGGTGCAAAAGTAAAACAGGAAAGGTGGCCAAACCATGGCTTACAAGGGAAATTAGAGATAGTATTAGATCCAAGGAAGAGGCATACAACTTGCCCAGAAGAAACAACAGACCTGAGGATTGGGAGCAGTTTAGAATTCAGCAAAGGAGGATCAAGGATTGATTAAAAAGGGGAAAATAGAGTATGAGAGTAAGCTTGCGGGGAACATGAAAACTGACTGTAAAAGTTTCTATAGGTATGTGAAGAGAAAAAGATTGGTGAAGACAAATGTCTTCAAATGCCTTACAGTCAGAAACAGGGGAATTTATAATGGGGAACAAAGAAATGGCTGACCAACTAAGTACATACTTTGGTTCTGTCTCCACAAAGGAGGACACAAATAACATACCAGAAATGTTGCGGAGCACAGGATTTAGAGAAAGGGAGGAACTGAAAGAATTCAGTTTTAGTAGGGAAATTGTGTTGGGGAAATTGATGGGATTGAAAGCCGATAAATCCCCAGGGCCTGATAATCTACATCCCAGAGTACTTAAGGAAGTGGCCCGAGAAATAGTGGATGCATTGGTGGTCATCTGAGATTCTGAAGACTCGAACAGTTCCTACAGATTGGAGGGTAGCTAATGTAACCTCATTATTTAAAAAGGAAGATGGAGAGAAAGCAGGGAATTATCGACCAGTCAGCCTGACGTCGGTGGTGGGGAAAATTCTAGAGTCCATTATAAAAGATTTAATAGCTGAGCGCTTGGAAAACAGTGGCAGAATCAGACAGAGGCAGCATGGATTTATGAAAGGGAAATCATGCTTGAAAAATCTACTGGAATTTTTTGAGGATGTAACAAGTAGGGTTGATGAGGGGGAGCCAGTGGATGTGGTTTATTTGGACTTTCAGAATGCTTTCAACAAAGTCCTACATAAGAGATTAGCGTGTCTGGGAAGAGTGTCCTCTGCAGTCACTGTCGCCGAGTGAAAAAACACAGTGTGACATCACAGGAAAACTTTAAGTTCATTGGTTGGTAAGTAACTGCTAGCTTGAACTACCGATTCTAAGTTGATTTCGGATTAAAGGTGACTACTGGAGCCCAGGATCAGAGGTCTAACACTTCAGCTTCAACTCAGCAGAGAGATTTTTAAAAAGTGTATTTTGAATCTCTATTCTAACTTGCTTTCAGATTAAAGGTAAATAGGAGAAATATTTTACAGATTGATAAAGACCAGTAGGAAATTTAAAAACAAATTGAAAAACTAATTAAATAAAATAGAGATGCAGGGCCAGGTGATGTGTTGTAGCTGCATGATGTGGGAGCTGGTGGACCCCATTGTGGTTCCTAGTCACCACATCCGTAGCAAATGTTGGTTGCTCGAGGAACTCCAGCTCAGAGTTGATGAGCTAGAGTCTGAGCTTCGGACACTGCAACACATCAGGGAGGGGGAGAGTTACGTGGACGCTGTGTTTCAGGAGACAGTCACACCTCTTAGATTAACCACCTTAAATTCGGCCAGTGGTCAGGGACAGGAGAGTGTGACTATGAGTGAGGCAGGTAGAGGGATCCAGGAAGTAGCACTGCAGGAGCCTCAGCCCTTGCTATTATCCAACAGGTTCAAGATTCTTGCTCCCTGTGTGGACTGCGGGGACTGGAGGGACGATGAACAAACTGACCATAGCACCATAGTGCAGAGAGCCATTCAAGTGGGGGGAGAAAAGAGAAATGTAGTTGTAATCGGGGATAGTATAGTTAGGGGAATAGATACTGTTCTCTGTAGCCAAGATCAAGAGTCCCAAAGGCTGTGTTGCCTACCTGGTGCCAGAGTCAAGGATATATCATCCGAACTGCAGAGGAACTTGGAGTGGGAGGGAAAAAGATCCAGTTGTCGTGGTCCATGTAGGTACCAACGACACAGCTGGAACGAGGAAATAGGTTCTGCTGAGGGAATACGAGCAGATAGGGGCGAAATTAAAAATCAGAACAAAAAAGGTAATAATCTCCGGATTACTACCTGAACCACCAGCTAATTGGCACAGGGTCAATAAGATTAAAGAGGTAAATGCATGGCTCAAAGATTGGTGTGAGAGAAATGGGTTCAAATTCATGGGACATTGGCACCAGTACTGGGGAAAAAGGGAGCTGTTCCGTTCGGACGGGCTCCACTTGAATCAGGCTGGGACCAGTGTTCTGGCAAGTCCCATAACCAGGGTTGTAGATGGGGCTTTAAACTAAATAGTGGCGTTCAGTTACATGGAAATATAAAAAAACAAAGTTTAAGGAGAGGGTAAGAGTGCAGGTTAGTGACGAAGCTGATTGTTACCAAAAAGTGAAAGGAAGGGACAGAGTGTGTGAACGCCATATTGCACCAAAGAATCACATAAAAGTAGGGAAAATTGACAGTAGGGCAAACTTAAAGGCTTTGTATCTGAATGCAAATAGCATTCGGAATAAAACTAATGAGTTAACAGCACAAATAGAGATAAATATGTATGATTTGGTGGCGATTACTGAGACATGGTTACAGGGAGAACAGGTTTGGGAGTTGAATATCCAAGGGTACTCTGTTTCAGGATAGGCAGGAAAGAAAAGGAGGTGGTGTAGCTTTGTTAGTAAAGGAAGAGATCAGTGCTATAGCGAGGAATGATATAGGCACTGGAGAGCAAGACATAGAGTCAGTCTGGGTAGAAATAAGAAACAGCAAGGGAAAGGAGTCCTTGGTGGGAGTAATCTATAGGTCCCCTAACAGTAGTTCAACAGTAGGGCACAATAAACCAGGAAGTACTGGGAGCATGTAAGAAAGGCACGGCAACAATCATGGGTGATTTTAATATGCACATAGACTGGACTAATCAAATTGGCAAGGGTAGCCTCAAGGGAGAGTTCATAGAGTGTATTAGAGATTGTTTCTTGGAGCAATATGTTGTGGAACCAACCAGGGAGCAGGCTATTCTGGGTTTGGTTTTGTGTGATGAGATGGGATTAATTAATGATCTCGGAGTAAAGGGTTCCCTAGGGAAGAGTGATCATAGCATGCTAGAATTTCAAGTTCAGTTTGAGAACAAGAAGCGTGAGTTCCACACTATTGTTCTGGAGTTAAACAAAGGCATGAGGGCAGATTTGGCCCTAGTGGACTGGGCAGGAAGACTACAAGGTAGGACAGCTGATGAACAGCGGCAGATATTTAAGGAGATATTCAATTCCTCCCAAGTAAAATATATCCCAATGAGGAAGAAAGATGGTAAGAAGGGGAAAAAGCATCCATGGCTAAGCAAGGAAATTAAAGATAACATAAAGGCAAAAACTAAGGCATACCAAATTGCAAAGGTCAGTGGCAGGCTGGAAGATTGGAAACTTTTAAAGATCAACAAAGGGGTACTAAAAAAAAATAATAAAAAGAGCAAAGGTAAATTAAGAAAGAAAACTAGCGCAAAATGTAAAAACTGATAGCAAAAGCTTCTACAAGTATATAAAAGGAAAGAGAGTAGCTAAAGAGAATGTTGGTCCCTTGGAGGATGAGACTGGGGAGTCAATAGTGGGGAACGCAGAAATGGCAAAGATGCTTAATCAATATTTTGCCTCAGTTTTCACGGTGGAGGACATTAGTACCACCCCAATAGTGTTAGGTAGAGCAGAGGGTATAGAGAAGGAGGAACTTAGAACAGTCACCATCACTAGAGAAAAACTACTGAGCAAACAATTGGGATTAAGTCCCCAGGACCTGATGGCCTACATCCCAGGGTCTTAAAGGAAGCGGCAGCGGAGATAGTGGATGCATTGGTAATAATATTCCAAAATTCCCTAGATTCTGGAAAGGTTTCAGTGGATTGGAAAAATGTGAAAATAACGTCCTTATTCAATAAGGGCAGAAAGTTGGAAACTATAGATCAGTTAGTTTAATGTCTGTCATTGGGAAGTTGTTGGAATCCATTATTAAGGAAGTAGGATTGGGGCATTTGGAAAGTCAAAATGCAATCCATCAGAGTCAGCGCGGTTTTATGAAGAGTAAATCGTGTTTGACTAATTTGCTAGAGTTCTTTAAAGATGTGACAAGCAAAGTGGATAATGGGGATCCTGTAGATGTAGTATATCTGGACTTCCAGAAGGCCTTTGATAAGGTGCCGCACAAAAGATTAATACACAAGATAAGATCACACAGAGTTAGGGGTAATATACTAGCTTGGATACAGGATTGGCTAACCAACAGAAAGCAGAGTCAGGATAAATGGGTCTTTTTCTGAATGGCAAGCTGTAACTAGTGGGGTGCCACAGGGTTCGGTCCTTGGATCCCAACTATTTACAATCTATATTAATGACTTGGATTCAGGGATAGAAGGTACTATAGCTAAATTTGCAGATGACACCAAAATAGGTGGAAAGTAAGTTGCAATGAAGAAATAAATTTACAAATGGATATGGGCAGGTTAGGTGAATGGTCCAACATTTGGCAGATGGAGTTTAACGTGGATAAGTGTGAGGTTATCTATTTTGGTCAGAAGAATAAAAAGGCGATTTATTATTTAAATGGAGAGAAACTTCAGAATGCTTCAGTGCAGAGGGATCTGGGTGTCCTCGTGCATGAATCACTGAAAGCTAGTGTACAGGTACAGCAGGTAATAAGGAAGGCAAATGGAATTTTGGCATTTATTGCTGAAGGAATAGAGTATAAAAATAGGGAAGTGTTGCAACTGTACAAAGCTTTGGTGAGACCGCACCTGGAGTACTGTGCACAGTTTTGGTCCCTTTACTTGGGGAAGGATGTAGTTGCATTGGAGGCGGTTCAGAGGAGGATCACTAGATTGATTCCAGAAACGCGGGGCTTGTCTTATGAGGAGAGATTGAGCAGTTTAGGCCTATACTCGCTAGAGTTTAGAAGGATGAGAGGAGATCTAATTGAGGTATATAAGATGCTAAAGTGGATAGACAAAGTAGACTTGGAGTGGATGTTTCCCTTTCTGGGGCATTCTAGAACCAGAGGCCATAGTTTTAGGCTAAGGGGTGGTAGATTTAAATCAGAGATGAGGAGGAATTACTTTTCTCAAAGGGTTGTGAGTCTGTGGAATTCACTACCTCAGAGTGGTGGATGCCAGGACACTGAATAAATTTAAGGATGAGATAGATTTTTAATTAGTAATGGGTTGAAAGGTTATGGGGAGAGGACAGGAAATTGCATTGAGGCCAAAATGAGATCAGCCATGATCGTATTGAATGGTGGGGCAGGCTCGAGGGGCTGAATTGCCTCCTACTGCCCCTAGTTCTTATGTTCTAAAGCGCATGGGATTGGGGGTAGTGTATTGAGATGGATAGAAAACTGGTTGGCAGACAGGAAACAAAGAGTAGGAATAAACGGGTCTTTTTCCGAATCGCAGGCAGTGACTAGTGGGGTACCGCAGAGATCGGTGCTGGGACCCCAGTTATTCACAATATATATTAATGATTTAGATGAGGGAATTAAAAGTAATATCTCCACGTTTGCAGATGACACAAAGCTGGGTGGGAGGGTGAGCTGTGAGGAGGATGCAGAGATGCTTCAGTGTGATTTGGACAAACTGAGTGAGTGGGCAAATGCATGGCAGATGCGGTATAATGTGGATAAATGTGAGGTTATTCACTTTGGTAGCAAAAACAGGAATGCAGATTATTATCTGAATGACTACAAATTGAAAGGGAGAATGTGCAACGAGACCTGGGTGTCCTCATACACCAGTCGCTGAAGGTAAGCATGTAGGTGCAGCAGGTAGTGAAGAAGGCAAATGGTATGTTGGCCTTCATAGCCAGAGGATTCGAGTACAGGAACAGGGATGTCTTGCTGCAATTACACAGGACTTTGGTGAGGCCACATGTCGAATATTGTGTGCAGTTTTGGTCTACTTATCTGAGGAAGGATGTTCTTGCTATAGAGGTAATAAATGAGGTTTTTAGAATACATCTAGAACTGGTTCCAAACAAGTCTTTAGTTGAAATGGGGAATAAGCAATGCTTCATTTAGTTTTTGGATCAATAACTATTGTGAAAGTAGAAGAATTGGGAAATAGCAGCCACAACACAGATAAGCATAGGCAAGGACAACAAAGTCAAAAATAAGGGTAAAAAGCAAAATACTGCAGATGTTGGAAATATGAAAAAAAAACAAAGAACTGGAAAATCTCAGCAGGTCTGGCAGCATCGGTGAGGTAACATTAAATCAATATAACTTCTTGAAAATGAAACGACTCGGATGCTTGTGTTTCCAGTTTCAGTCCCAAAAATCCTGTCTTCCCAGTCCCAGGAATCCTGTGTTCCCAGGCTCAATCCCAGGAATCCTGGGTTCCCAGTCTCAGTCCCACGAATCCGGTGTTCCCAGGCTTAGTCTAAGGAATCCCATGTTTCCAGTCTCAGTCCCAAAAAACCCATCTTTCCAGTCCCAAGAATCCTGTGTTCCTAGTCTCAGTCCCAAAAATTTCATGTTCTCAGGCTAAGTCCCAGAAATGCCCGTGTTCCCAGTCTCAGGAATCCCGTGTTCCCAGTCTCAGCTTCAGGAATCCCGTGTTCCCAGGCTCAGTCCCAGAAATAACATAAAACCATAACATAAGAACTAGGAGCAGTAGGAGGCAATTCAGCCCCTCGAGCCTGCCCTGCCATTCATTATGATCATGGCTGATCTCATTTCGGCCTCAACTCCAATTTCCCACCCTCTCTCCATCACCTTTCAACCCGTTACTAATTAAAAATCTGTCTATCTGCTCCTTAAATTTATTCAGTGTCCCGGCATCCACTGCACTCTGAGGTAGTGAATTCTCCAGATTTATGACCCTTTGAGAAAAGTAATTCTTCCTCATCTCTGATTTAAATCTACCACCCCTTAGCCTAAAACTATGGCCTCTCATTCTAGAATGCCCCAGAAAGGGAAACATCCACTTCACATCTACTTTGTCTATCCCCTTTAGCATCTTATATACCTCAATTAGATCTCCTCTCATCCTTCTAAACTCTAGCGAGTATAGGCCTAAACTGCTCAATCTCTCCTCATAAGACAAGCCCCACATCTCTGGAATCAATCTAGTGAACCTCCTCTGAACTGTCTCCTGTGCTACTACATCCTTCCTCAAGTAAGGAGACCGAAACTGTGCACTGTGCTCCAGAGGTGCGGTCTCACCAATGCCTTGTACAGTTGCAACAACACTTCCCTATTTTAGTACTCTATTCCTTTAGCAATAAATGCCAAAATTACATTTGCCTTCCTTGTTATCTATGGAATCCTGTGTTCCCAGACTCAGTCCCAGGAATCCCATATTCCCAGGCTTAGTCCCAGAAATCCTGTGTTCCCAGGTTTAGTCCCAGAAATCCTGTGTTCCCAGTCTGAGCCCCAGGAATCCTGTGTTCCCAGTCTCAACCACAGGAATCCCATGCTCCCAGGCTCAGTTTCAGGAATCCTGTGTTCCCGGCCTCAGCTTCAGGAATCCTGTGTTCTTAGTCTCAGGAATCCCATGTTCCAAGTCTCAGTCCCATAAATGCCCATGGTCCCTGTTCCCTGTTCCCAGTCTCAGCCCGAGGAATCCCATTCCCAGGCTCAGTCCCAGGTATCCCTTGTGCCCAGTGTCAGTCCCAGAAATGCCCATGTTCCCAGTCTCAGCTCCTGGTATCCCAGGTTCCCAATATCAGTCCCAGAAATGCCCATGTTGCCAGTCCCCACTCCAGGAATGGCGTATTCCCTGTCTCAGTCCCAGGAATACCATGTTCCCAGGCACATTCCCAGGAATTCCATGTTCCCAGGCTCAATCCCAGGAAGCTGATGTGCCCAGTCTCAGCTCCAGGATCCCCAAGTTCCCAGACTCAGTCCCAGGAATCCTTGCTCCCAGTCTCAGACCCAGGAATGCCTGTGTTCCAGACTCAGTCCCAGGAATCCCGTGTTCCCAGTCTCAGGTCCAGGAATCCCATGTTCCCAATCTCAATCCTAGGAATCATGTGTTCCCAGTCTCAGCTCAAGGAATCCCGTGTTCCCAGGCTCAGTTCCAGTAATCTTGTGTTCCCAGTCTCAGTTTAAGGAATCCCGTGTTCCAAGTCTCAGTCCCATAAATGCCCATATTTCCAGTCTCACTCCCAGAAACCCTGTGATCCTAGTCTCGGTTCCAAAAATCCCTTGTTCTAAGTCCCAGTAATATCTGTTCCCAGGCTCAGTCCCAGAGTTGCCCATGCTCACAGTCTCCGCACCAGGAATCCCGTGTTCCCAGGCTCAGTCCCAGAGTTGCCCATGCTCACAGTCTCCGCACCAGGAATCCCGTGTTCCCAGGCTCAGCCCTAGAAATGCCCGTGTTCCCATTCTCAGCGCCAAGAGTCCTGTGTTCCCAGACTCAGTCCCAGGAATCCCTTGTTCTCTGTCCGAAGAATCCCTTTTCCCAGGCTCAGTCCCAGGAATTCCATGTTCCCAGACTCAGTCCTTGGAATCCCTTGTTCCCATTCTCAGTCCCAGCAATCCCATATTCCCAGTCTCAGCTCCAGGAATCCCGTGTTCCCAGACTCAGTCCCTGGAATCCCTTGTTCCCATTCTCAGTCCCAGCAATCCCGTATTCCCAGTCTCAGCTCCAGAAATCCCATATTCCCAGCCTCAGCTCCAGGAATCCCGTGTTCCCAGTCTCAGTCCCTGGAATCCCTTGTTCCCATTCTCAGTCCCAGCAATCCCGTGTTCCCAGACTCAGCTTCAGGAATCCCGTGTTCATTGTCTCAGGAATCCTGTGTTCCCAGTCTCAGGAATCCCGTGTTCCCAGACTCAGTCCCAGGAATCCTTTATCCCAGTCTCAGACCCAGGAATGCCCATGTTCCCAGACTCAGTCCCAGGAATCCTTGATCCCAGTCTCAGACCCAGGAATCCCTCGTTCAGAATCTCAGTCCCAGAAATGCCCGTATTCCCAGTCTCAGCTCCAGGAATCCCATGTTCCCAGATTCAGTCTCAGGAATCCCATGTTCCCAGTCTCAGTCCCAGGGATCCTGTGTTCTTTGTCTCGGTCTCAAAAATCTTTTGTTCTCAGTCCCAAGAATCACATGTTCCCAGACTCAGTCCCAGAAATGCCTGTGTCCCAGTCTCAGCTCCAGGAATCCCATGTTCCCAATATCACTCCTAGAATTGCCCGTGTTCCCAGGCTCAGCTCCAGGAATCCCGTGTTCCCAATATCAGTCCCAGAAATGCCCATGTTCCCAGACTCAATCCCAGCAATACCGTGTTCCCAGTCTCGGGTCCAGGAACCCCGTGTTCCCAGTCTCAGTTCCAGAAATGCCCGTATTCCCAGTCTTAGCTCCAGGAATCCTGTGTTCCCAGATTCAGTCCCAGGAATCCTGTGTTCCCAGTCTCAGTCCCAGGAATTCTGTGTTCCCAGGCTCAGTCTCAGATATCCCATGTTGCCAGTCTCAGCTCCAGGAATCCCGTGTTCCCAGTCTCAGTTCAAGGATCCCGTGTTCTCAGGCTCAGCTCCTGGAATCCTGTGGTCCCAGTCTCAGCCCCAGGATTCACAAGTTTCCAAACTCAGTCCCATGAATCCCACGTTCCCAGTCTCAGTCCCAGGAATCATGTGTTCCCAAAATCTCAGTCTCAGGAATCACTTGTTCCCAATCTCAAGAATCCCGTGTTCCCGGTCTCAGTTTCAGGAATCCCATGGTCCCAGTCTCAGGAATCCTGTGTTCCAAGTCTCAGTCCCATAAATGCCCATATTTCCAGTCTCACTCCCAGAAACCCTGTGATCCTAGTCTTGGTCCCAAAAATCCCTTGTTCTAAGTCCCAGTAATACCTGTTCCCAGGCTCAGTCCCAGAGTTGCCCAGACTCCCAGTCTCCACTCCAGGAATCCCGTGTTCCCAGGGTCAGCCCCAGAATTGCCCATGCTCCCAGTCTCTGTTCCAGGAATCCCGTGTTCCCATGCTCAGCCCCAGAAATGCCCATGTTCACATTCTCAGCAACAGGAATCCCATATTCCCAGACTCAGTCCCAGGAAACCCTTTTCCCAGTCTCAATCCCAGCAACCCCATACTCCCAGGCTCAATCCCAAAAATCCCTTGTTCTCTGTCCGAAGAATCATTTTTCCCAGTCTCAGTCCCAGGAATCCCGTGTTCCTGGTCTCTGCTCCAGGAATCCTGTGTTCCCAGTCTCAGCTTCAGGAATCCCGTGTTCCCAGACTCAGTCCCAGGAATCCCTTGTTCCCATTCTCAGTCCCAGCAATCCCGTGTTCCCAGTCTCAGCTTCAGAAATCCCGTGTTCCCAGTCTCAGTCCCAGGAATCCCGTGTTCCTGGTCTCTGCTCCAGGAATCCTGTGTTCCCAGTCTCAGCTTCAGAAATCCCGTGTTCCCAGACTCAGTCCCAGGAATCCCTTGTTCCCATTCTCAGTCCCAGCAATCCCGTGTTCCCAGTCTCAGCTTCAGGAATCCCGTGTTCCTAGTCTCAGGAATCCCATGTTCCCAGTCTCCGCTCCAGGAATCTCTTGTTCCCAGTCTCAGCCCCAGGAATCCCGTATCCCCAATGTCAGTCCCAGAACTGCCCGTGTTCCAGTCCCAGCTCCAGGAATCCCGTGTTCCCAGGCTCAGTCTCAGTTATTCTGTTTTCCACATCTCAGTCCCATAAATGCCCACGTTCCTAGTCTTGCTCTCAGAAACGCTGTGATTCTAGTCTCAGTTCCAAAAATTGCTTGTTCTAAGTCCCAGGATTAGCTGTTCCCAGGCTCAGTCCCAGAGATGCCTGTGTTCCCAATCTCAGCTCCAGGAATCCCGTGTTCTCGGATTCAGTCACAGAAATGCCCATGTTCCGAGTCTCAGTCCCAGGAATCCCGTGCTCCCAGGCTCAGTTCCAGAAATGCCCATGTTCCCAGGCTCAGTCCCAGAATCCCATGTTCGCAGTCCCAGGAATCCCGTGTCCCTCACTTCAGTCCCAAGAATCCCTTTTTCAAGGCACAGTCCCAGGGATCCCCTGTTCCCAGTCTCAGTCCCAGGAATCCCGTGTTCCCAGTCTCAGTCCCAGGGATCCCCTGTTCCCAGTCTCAGTCCCAGGGATCCTGTGTTCCCAGTCTCAGTCCCAGGGATCCTGTGTTCCCAGTCTCAGTCCCAGGGATCCTGTGTTCCCAGTCTCAGTCCCAGGAATCCTGTGTTCCCAGTCTCAGTCCCAGGGATCCTGTGTTCCCAGTCTCAGTCCCAGGGATCTCGTGTTCCCAGTCTCAGTCCCAGGGATCCCGTGTTCCCAGTCTCAGTCCCGGGGATACCGTGTTCCCAGTTACAGCTCCAGGAATCCCGTGTTCCCAGTCTGAGTCCCAGGGATCCTGTGTTCCCAGGCTCAGTCTGAGAAATGCCCATGATCCCAGGCTCATTCTCAGGAATCCTGTGTTCCTAGTCTAAACTCCGGGGAATCCTGTGTTTTGAGCCTCAGCTCCAGGAATCCCATGTTCCCAGACTCAGTCCCAGGAGTTCTGTGTTCCCAGTCTCAGCTTCAGGAATCCTGTGTTCCTAGTCTCAGTCCAAAAATTGCCCATGTTCCCAGACTCAGTCCCAGGAGTTCCGTGTTCCCAGTCTCAGTCCCAGGAATCCCATGTTCACAGGATCACAGAATCTCACAGTGCAGAAGAGGCCCTTTGGCCCATCGAGTCTGCACCAACGCGTGAGAAACACCTGATCTACCTACCTAATCCCATTTACCAGCACTTGGCCCATAGCCTTGAATGTTATGATGTGCCAAGTGCTCATCCAGGTACTTTTTAAAGGATGTGAGGCAACCCGCCTCCACCACTCTCCCAGGCAGCACATTCCAGACCGTCACCACCCTCTGGGTAAAAACGTTTTTCCTCACATCCCCCCTAAACCTCCTGCCCCTCACCTTGAACTTATGCTTCCTTGTGACTGACCCTTCAACTAAGGGGAACAGCTGCTCCCTATTCACCCTGTCCTTGCCCCTCATAATCTTGTACACCTCAATCAGGTTGCCCCTCAGTCTTCTCTGCCCCAACAAAAACAACCCAAGTCTATCCAACCTCTCTTCATAACTTAAATATTTCATCCCAGTCAACATCCTGGTGAATCTCCTCTGCACCCCCTCCAGTGCAATCACATCCTTCCTATAATGTGACGACCAGAACTGCATACAGTACTCCAGCTGTGGCCTCACCAAGGTTCTATACAACTCCAACATGACCTCCCTACTTTTGTAATCTATGCCTCAACTGATAAACGCAAGTGTCCCATATGCCTTTTTCACCACCCCACTAACATGCCCCTCCGCCTTCAGAGATGTTCCTAGTATTCGTCCCAAAAAATTAGTGTTCCCTGTCCCAGGAATCCCTTATTCCCAGTCTCAGCTTCAGGAATCCCATGTTCCCAATATCAGGAATCCTGTGGTCCCAGTCTCAGTCCCACGAATCCCGTGTTCCCAGGCTCAGTCCCAGGAATCCCATCTTTCCAGTCTCAGTTCCATAAAAACCCTGTTCCCAGTCCCAAGAATCTTGTATTTCCAGGCTCAGTCCCAGGAATCCCATGTTCCCAGTCTCAGGAATCCCGTTTTTCCAGTCTCAGGAATCCCGTTTTCCCAGTCTCAGCCCAGAAATGTCCATGTTCCCAGCCTCAGCTCCAGGAATCCTGTGTTCCCAGTCTCAGTCCCAGAAATCCCGTGTTCCCAGTCTCAGCTACAGGAATCCCGTGTTCCCAGTCTCAGTCCCAAGGATCCTATGTTCCCAGACTCAGTTTTATTAATGCCCGTGATCCTAGGCTCATCTCAGGAATCCTGTGTTCCTAGTCTAAGTTACAAGGAATCCCATGTTCCGAGCCTCAGCTATAGGAATCCCACGTTCACAATCTCAGTCCCAGAAATGCCCGCGTTGCCAGTCTCAGACCCAGGAATCCTGTGTTCCCAGTCTCAGCTTCTGGAATCCCATGTTCCCAGTCTCAGGAATCCCATTTTCTGAGCCTCAATCCCAGAAATCCCATCTTCACAGTCCCAGGAATCCCATGTTCCCTGGCTCAGTCCCAAAAATCCCAAGTTCCCTGTCTCAGGAATCTTGTGTTCCAAGGCTCAGTCCCAAAAATGTCCGTGATCCCAGTCTCAGCCCCTGGAATCCTGTATTCTCAGTCTCAGGAATTCCATTGTTCCCAGTCTCAGTCCCAGAAATGCCCATATTCCCATCCCTGGAGTCCCTGTTCTCAGGTTTAGTCCCAGAAATCCAGTGTTCCCAGTCTCAGCTCCAGGAAACCCGTGTTCCCAGTCTCAGGAATCCCGCCTTCCCAGTCTCAGGCCCAGGAACCCTGTGTTCCTAGGCCCAGCCCCAAAAATCTCGTGTTCTCAGTCCCAGGAATCCCTGTTCGCAGGCTCAGTCCCAGGAATCACATGTTCCGAGTGAAGATGCAGAAAATTTGGATTTATTTTAAGGTGCCAGCCAGGACAAAGCAAACACAGACAATCACAGCCTTACATGAAAGCTAAAAACTTGTACAAAGGGCTCAGCTGTAAATTTGCAATTAGGAAATGGGAGACACACACGGGCGGGGACATGGGGTGACTCGATCAAGAAATGGGGAAGGCCGTTTAACACCATCTGATAGTCTCGAACCACACCCAGTCAACCCCTGTAAACCTTTTGTATAGAACAAACATACATTCTTTGCTGTCTCCAAAAGGATAATACACCATCTCTGCACTGCAATTACTGTACAAGAACACAATTATCAGCCCACCAGGGGCTCATTGTGCTGTGGCCTTTGTCTAACTAATCCCATTAAGTTGTAACTGATAATAAAAAATATATAAACTCTGCTTATTTGAATCTCGGTGGAGAAGCCCAGCGTTTACTCCCCACATGCGGAATAAAGGAACCACCTGAATATTGCATCTGGACTCCAAGTGTTGAAATTTTGTACCAGAGTATTCTGTGGACATTTCAATTGGTGCTGCGAGCAGGGCCCGAAGGATGCAGGACACCGACAGGGAACTGGGACGGGTCACAGTGTGAGTACCTTTTTATTCATAGTAAATCCAACTCCATCCCGACCCAGGAAGTGTCAGGCACCCCACGTATCTGAAACCTGGGCTCTAGGCAATAGTTCCAGGGGTGGTAAGGGTGGGGTAGAAATGCCTGTATTACAGATTGTTATCATTGCATCCCGTATTAGTCTCAAGTAGGGTAAGAACCATACCATTGACAACAACTATACCCCGAACGTCTGATCCAGAGATGGCCATTAGTGACAAATCAGAGTGGGGAGCAGAGGGATCCCTGACACAGCATTTAGCTACAAAATAAGAAATCAATAGGCAAAATGATAAAGAGCAATTGGAACCCATTTGACTCACCCGCTGATCAGAGAAAATGGTGGATCATCAGAAAAAAGATAAAGATGATAAAGCCTGGATCCTAATGTGAAGACAACACAGAATGTTAGCCAACAAATCCCAAAATGAAGAGCGAGTACAGGCAAACAAAAATCTCATGTCAGTTTCCCCAGCTTTAACACAGCCACCAGCAGCTCCACAATACACAGGTAATGTAGATTGGAACAGGCTGCCAGAACAGACAGCAGTTTATTAGGAACAATGGGAAGTGGGTTGGGAATCACCACCCTCATATCCCGTGGCCCCAATTAAGATAGAGTATGTGCCCATAGTGCCCGGACAACCAGGCAGACCAGGCGGACTAGGCACAGCAGCAAGCCAATTACCGAGCCTTTCGAGCAGAAACAGCACAAGTCTTAGGGCAAGCCCCAGTTAATTGGAATATAGTGACTGGAGTAAAACAAGACAAGGGCGAGGGAGCCCATGAACAAGGCAATCGGAAGTTTGAGGCATATTGTAACTATGGGGGTGTAGGTGCTGCACCGTTCCGAGATGATGTACAGTTTATGCAATTGTACAAAGATGGCCTTAGCCTGGCCCACCAGGCAATCCTAGACACCGGGCTAGTGGACAAGAACACATATGATGAGCTAGAAAGATAGGCCACTGGGGTAGATAACCACATAGGGCAAACTAAGATAAAGGTGTTGGCAGTGGGGGTTACAGACCCCACTGAAACAGTGGTCACCGCAACAGCCGTCCCTAAACCCGAGGTGTGTTTTCGTTGTAAAAACCCAAACATAAAATATTTACAGCTTTAGATGTAGCCAATGGATCTTGGTTGATACCACTGGACCAGGAATCTCAAGTTAAATTCACTTTCACAGTGGGAGGGAGATAGTGTACCTGGGCGAGGCTCCCACAGGGATTCCACAACAGCCCGAACATCTTCCATCAGGTCATGAGTGAGAATCTGAGTCAGTGCAATGTAGAGCCTTGCAACAGTACAATCTTACCATACGTACCTAATAGCATCAGAATCAGAAAGGGGCCACATCGGAGCTCTCCTGGTAGTCTTATTGACGTTGAAAAATGCTGGATTTAAGATAAATCCGAAGAAGGTGCAAGTAGGACAGACACTGGTTAGGTACTTAGGACACGAGATCAGTCAGGAAAACAAGATTGTACCACAGGACAGGAAAATGGTCATTGCGGACATATCTTGCCCCACTACAGTAAGGCTGTTCAACTACTGCCGCAACTTCCTACCCCAGTTTGCAGCAACGGCCACACCAATACAGGGGTTAGTAAAGGGAGAAAAGCCCGGACAAAAAAAGGTCGAATGGGGACCAGAGCAAGAGACAGCGGATACAGAGTTAAAAGCTGGTCTCATATCAGCATCAGCCCTCAAGCTACCCGACATGTCCCGACCATTCCACGTTTACAGCAGTAAAGATGGGGATTTTTACAATGCAGCAGGGAAACAACAAGGGGGAGAAAGTATGAGACCCGTAGCATATCATTCCACACAGCAGCCCCCTGTAGTGAAGGGACTGGCCAGGTGCGTGGCAGCGCTAGACTGTGCTGCGTGGGCAGTCCGGGTGTGTGAACCTGTCACCATGTCTGGACAAATAACACTGCACACCCAGCATACTTCAGTGGAGTTGTTAAACATTGGGAAACTGGAAGCATGGGAAGCTGTGTTACTACCAAAATATAAGGCAGTACAGATCATAAGGGATTACTGAAGTTAATCCAGCAGATGGGATGATATCCAAAGGGGAACCACACCAGTGTCAGATGAGATTAGACCAAGAGGTGGAGGGGGGCATCTTAGATGAACTACTTGAGAATCCAGATTTGACCCTCTAGGTGGATAGATCTAGACGATACATAAACAGGCAATTTGGGACTGGGTGGGCAGTCGCAGACCAGAATGAAGAGGCTATGTTAAAAGAGGGATTAGAAGGGGTTCTGTCAGCTCAGGTAGCTGAACTGATTGCCCTTACGGAGGCCCTCAAAGTGGCTAAAGATAAGAGGGTGAACGTGTATACTGACAGCTGGTATGCATTCAGGATAGTCCACAATTACATGGCAGCATGGAATAGGAGGGGATTCATTACCTCAGGAGGAGGGCAAGTAAGGCACGAGAATGTAGTACGAGAGTTAGTGGAAGCAGCTCGGGCACCCGCAGAGGCAGCAGTTATTAAAATACAGGCGCATAGGAAGGTGGAAAACCAGCAACAAAGGGGTAATATGCTGGCAGACGCAGCTGAGAAAGAGGAACCACGCATAGTCCGGGTGGCTGCATATAGCCCAGGGGAGATGAATGTGCAGAAATTACAGGCAGATACAGATCCCGAGGAGAAGGAAAGAAGGAGAAGGGCAGGGGCCACCATGGGAAAAGTCGGAATTTGGAGGAAAGGGTTGTTAGCAATGGCCCCGAATTGTATACAATACACCCTGTTGAAACTGTATCACGAACCAGACCACAGTGGATGGGGTAGGCTCAGTAGACTGCTTCAGAACTGGTGGTGGACTGGCAAAGATATAGCCAAGTAATGTCAGAGATGCATCATTTGCACCGATCAAAGTAAGGCTATCACACCAGCCGCGCCCCAAGGGCCCATGGCAAAACCTACAGATAGATTTTACGGGACCCCTTCCGAAAGCAGAGTAAAGAAATACTGCCTGGTCATTATCGACCAGTTCACTGGATGGGTGGAGGCTTTCCCCACCAGGGACTGCAGCACCACCACGGTCGCAAAGATCCTCGCTTCTGAAGTAGTACCAAGGTGGGAAATCCCTTTACAGATAGATTCGGATCAAGGAAGACATTTTATGGGCAGTGTTATGAAAAGGACGTGTGAGCTGCTCGGGGTAAAACAGAAATTTCACATATCTTACCATCCACAAAGCTCAGGAATGGTAGAAAGTATGAACTGCACATTAAAGAACACTGTTGGAAAGGCACTCACAGCAACTGGTAGGGGATGGGTGGATGTGCTCTCCTGCATATTGATGTGACTGAGGGCTACCCCTAACAGGACAACTGGGTTAACCCCTTTATTAGTTAATGACCAGGAGGGCAGAGCCACCGGAAGCAGGATATGGGACTCATCAGAGATAAAATTAAAAACAATATTAAGCAATTGGATGGAGAGCTAAAGGAATTACAACAGGAAGTGAAGGACCAACATGCTAGCAGGGATTTAGAAGAAAGGACAAAAAGGGGACCCCAGTCACCGCCAGCTGAGGTTGGAGATATGGTGTTTGTTCAAATCACTCCTAGCCAACCAGGTTTTGCCCTAAAATGGACTGGACTGTACGAAATTATTTTGACCAGCGATTCATGTGCCTGTGTTGATATGAAGGGAGAAGGTAGGTGGAACTGGTCGCAACTGGAAAGGTATGATGTAAGTAAGAAAGACTGAATTACCAGGCAGTGGGGGGGAAAATGGACAATGAGCAGTCCATACTGTGTTAGCCAAGTGGTTTAGGATTCATTCCCAATCTGGAGGACTGGCCATCTGAACACAGGGACGTGTCTGGTAAACTCTCTCGACATTCAAGGAATCAACTCCGAGGTCATGAATCTTAAAGGGATCATGAGGCAGCTGTTCATAAGAGCAGCGAGGGGCGGTGAAACAGCAGCGGCCCTAGGGGGCAAGAGTGTGGCATCTGTATTGGAAAGTGTACACGTTATAGAGAGCCATGCTAAAACCACCAACAAATTAACAGAAAGGGAGGAACGACAAGAGGACAGCACCCAAAAAAGCCAGCAGTGCCACACTTACGGCCAGTGGATGATCAGGCAATTAAGACACAATCTGGGCCAGATCCAAAGTGGGGAGGTACCGGGCTGGACCAACAGTACCCGGTTGCAGGGGATGGCCAAGAACCCAGGCGTCACTGACACCTGTACATTGAAAGGAATGAACAGGATGTATGTGGTGATTCAAAAGTGCACCACAAACCAAATGAATGTGATAGGCATGGTATGGGCAATCTTCTCAGTCACAGCAGACATGGGCCCGCACCCTCAGTACCAACGTTGGGTTAATCCAAGACAATGACTCCCGGTACTACCCCACAGACATGCACGTCATACGCAAGAATGAGGGCATACACGGGGTATCACTGAGCGGGTGCAAGTGGAAAGGTAGCCTCACAATTTGCCCCCATCCAGTCGGAACTGGGGGGGTGGGTGGCTGGACAAATGTGGGTACAACCGAACGGAGGTTAGTATGTTAGAAATTACCCACAGAGAAAACTATCACACCCACTCAGGATACAAGGGAAAGGGGGAATACTATGTGACAACTACTGAGCAGTCATACACGTATGGGAGCCTACATTGTAACATCGCAACTTCTGCTTTAAACCCTGGCTCCCAGTTACTAGCGGACACACATGAATGGTATACATCCAACAAAGGGGTCAGGTCTCAGTCAACACCTCTGACACACTCCACGATACCCTGGAACAGTATGAGAAACCCAAGCAGGCCCCAATTCCCCACCTTCCCAAAAGTCTGACAAAGATTAAAGGTGACTTACGGAAGGTGATGAAACAGTTTTACATGTTACAGGCAGTGTTTAAAAGGCTGATCAATGATACAGAAGAGCAATTGAGAAATCCGACATGGTGGGAGCAAGTGTGAGATTGGGGGTTGAATGTGGATATATACCCCTGAATAAGAATAATCTCTCATATACTTGCCGCAGTGCAGCTAGCATTAGCATTGGCATGGGGATTGCAGCATCTCGCACCTGTAAGAAGAAAGCCCGTAAACACAGGACAAAAATAATGTTAAAGGAGTAACAACGGCTGCTGGGACAGGACACAATATTAGTGTAGTAGGGTCCCAGCCTCCCGTCTTGGTGGCCACGCACCACTGGAAAGACTGGAGTCTCGGACATTAGGAAGCTTAAAAACTTGGGGAAAAGTCCGGGTGATGCCATGGCCCATATGACTTGCTTGGATTGGTACCACCATGACAGAACCATCGGACACAGGTTAATTGGCTAGCTTAACCTAACGGTTATGCACCCAAAAGGAGGGACTGAAGGTACAGAAAATTTGGATTTATTTTAAAGTGCCAGCCAAGACCAGCAGCTAGGGTGCCAAAGAACACACAGCCTTACATGAAAGCTAAAAACTTGTACAAAGGGCTCAGCTGTAAATTTGCAATTAGGAAATGGGAGACACACACGGGCGGGGACACGGGGTGACTCGATCAAGAAATGGGGAAGGCCGTTTAATACCATCTGATAGTCTCGAACCACACCCAGTCAACCCCTGTAAACCTTTTGTATAGAACAAACATACATTCTTTGCTGTCTCCAAAAGGACAATACACCATCTCTGCACTGCAATTACTGTACAAGAACACAATTATCAGCCCACCAGGGGCTCATTGTGCTGTGGCCTTTGTCTAACTAATCCCATTAAGTTGTAACTGATAATAAAAAATGTATAAACTCTGCTCATTTGAACCTCGGTGGAGAAGCCCAGCGTTTACTCCCCACATGCGGAATAAAGGAACCATCTGAATATTGCATCTGGACTCTGAGTGTTGAAATTTTGTACCAAAGTATTCCGCGGACTGTTCACCAGGCTCAGTCCCAGGAAAATCGTGTTCCCAGTAGCAGCTCCAGGAATCCTGTGTTCCCAGGCTCAGCTCCAGGAACACCTTCAGTCTGTCCGCAAGCATGACCCAGACCTCCCTGTTGCTTGCCATTTCAATACACCACCCTGCTCTCATGCCTACATGTCTGTCCTTGGCCTATTGCAATGTTTCAGTGAAGCTCAATGCAAACTGGAGGAGCAGCACCTCATCTTCTGACTAGGCACTTTACAGTCTTCTGGACTTAATACTGAGTTCAACAATTTTAGATCATGAACTCTCTCTTCCATCCCCACCCCCTTTTTGATCCCTTTTTAAAAATAATTATATTTTTTAATATATATTTTTTCTTTTCCCACCTATTTCTATTATTATTTTAAAAACTTATTTCCATCCACTGTTTTATCTCCACCTTTTAGCCCATTTCGATCCCTTCCCCCCACCCACCCCCCACTAGGGCTATCTGTCACTTGGTCATCCTGCTTTCTACCCTTAATGTCCCGGTTACCACCTCCTTTAGATAATATCACCACCATCAACATCTTTTGTCTGTGACATCTTTGGCAATCTCTCCTTTGCCTCCACCTATCACTGGCCCTCTATCCAGCTCCACCTGTCCCAGTCCCTTTAAACAGCTTTTATTTCACCTCATATATAAATATAAAAACAAAAAAACTGCAGATGTTGGAAATATAAAACAAAAACAGAATTACCTGGAAAAACTCAGCAGGTCTGGCAGCATCGGCGGAGAAGAAGCGTTGACGTTTCGAGTCCTCATGACCCTTCCACAGAACTGTTCTGTGGAAGGGTCATGAGGACTCGAAACGTCAACTCTTTTCTTCTCCGCCGATGCTGCCAGACCTTCTGAGTTTTTCCAGGTAATTCTGTTTTTGTTTTATATTTCACCTCATTTCTATTTCTCTTCAGTTCTGATGAAGAGTCAATACGGATTCGAAACGTTAACTGTATTTCTCTCCGCAGATGCTGTCAGACCTGCTGAGTTTTTCCAGCTATTTTTGTTTTTGTTTCAGATTTCCAGCATCCGCAGTATTTTGCTTTTATCCCACGTTCCTAGTCTGAGCTCCAGATCTGTTGTGTTGCCCCACCAGGAATGCTTTTCCAGCATTTACTTCACAGTTTCTGGATGCATCTCACAACTTTCCAAATCCTTTCACTGGGTTTGTGTTTCTGATTGGCAGTAAGATTCCTCCCTTGTCTCAGCGCAGCCTTAGACTGCTATTGATTCTACTATTGCAGGTTAATTGTAAACATCCCATCATTCTTAAAGTTTACTTGCCTTCCAATCCTTTACAGTAAGCGCTGAATTGGGTCATTGTGTGGCGCACTGCCCTTAAGCTATTGTTAAGGGTATGCGTCAGGTCGGTGAGTGGAACAGCATTAACGGAGGGCGTGAACTCAAGATCTTTCAACTAAACTGCCGAGTTGCTGGTGTGTCCCCATGTGAGAAGCCGGGCCGGATAATCAGTGTTCAAACTGACCGGGGCTCACAGCGCCTGGTTTAAGGAATTTTCAAAGTTACGTTTGAAAGGTGAGTTACAAGTTTGTTAGTATTTCCAATCTCAAACCACGTCCATATCAGTTTAAAATGTCTTTCCTGGATGCATTATGTGGGCCCAGGTTAACCGGTCAGTGGAGTCTGTGCTGAGTGACTGGAACTCGAGGTTCATTTTGTTTATACAGAGAATTGTTTCGTTCACACTGTAGGATTTAAAATTTACTGCAGCCGAAGCGTGGATCAGGAAACCTTTTTCCTTCAGCTTTTTACATTTCAGTGGAACTATCTCAAGGTGCTTTGAATTTCAGGGCGTGTGTGGGGGTATTTAAATCACTGTATGAAGTAAGAAAGTGATTTTGCAAGAATTAATGCTCCAAGCAGCAGTTAAAGGAAGTAACCACTCGACAGCTCCAACAGGTGGGGACTCTGTTGAGTTAGCAACAAGGAATGCAATACAAGTTGAATAACTCCCCAAACCAGTCGTAAACTCGGGAAATACACTCACGGGATCCTCTGGGAAGAACCAGAGAACAATTCAGCTCTGAAACTACTAGTTTTCATTTAGCCACCTGCTGGAGCACTCTGACCGCTGAACTGGGCCCTGGGACATTGTTTAGTGAGGGCCAACCTTTAACGTGTGAATTGATGAGATGCATCCAGAAATTTGTGGAGTAAATGCTGGATTAGCATTCCTGGGGCGGGGACAGGGGAGAGTTTGTGATTTTAACACCAGGTTGGGTAAACTTCATGATGGGGAGGCGGGTTAATCTCTCTGTTTAACCAGGGAAACAGGTTTTGAAACTGTAAACCCTGTTTTTGTGCGGGTGCCGGAACGTTGTTCATACAGAGTGATTCTGTCGGGGAGTTTGTCAGTCTGGGGCTGTGAAATTTATGGTCAAATCGCACAATAAGTAAAACTGCTGAACTCTCTTAGAATGTGGATGTGGATATGTAGCATTTAAACTCATAGCTTCATTTCTGACCACCAGACCTTTGAAAATTTGGTTTGGATCTTGAGAAAAATTGGGAATATTTCAGTGTTAAAAAACACACTGATAAAACCCACAACTGGATCACTGTAGATCAGAAATCTAACATTCAGAAGATTCCTGCAATCCATTTGTTCCCGGATTGTCTGAAGAAGACCCTCCTGTTTTCAGTCACAGATTTACCTTTTTATTAATTTGAACTCTTGTCCTTCTCCCACAGTTTAACAATAAGTCAGTTCACCTTTGCTACTCTATTTGCTGTAATATCACCTCCTGTCCAAAAGGTTGAATTTCCCAACCAGCCGCTTGGGCACCAGGATCTTGCAGCCTCTCCAGTGAAAATGGCCTTGCTGATATTGACACCACTTCCCCAGGATCGGGAGAACACACTCTGATAACAGAGGCTCAGCCTCATGGCTCCTTCTCGGCCCTGTCTCCAACACTGGACTGTCTGCCTTAAGAACAGGAGGAGGCCATTCCGCCCGTCTAGTCTGTTCCTCCATTCAGTTAGATCACAGCTGACCTGTAACTTAACAACATTTAGCCACCTTGGTTCTGTAACTGGTGTGTTGCCTCCCTGGTGCCAAGGGAAAGGACATGGTGGAGAGGGTGGAGAATATTTCACAGGGTGAAGGGAGTGAGCCAGCAGTTGTGGTACATGTTGATACCAACAACATAGAGAGGGCAGACAGTGCGGTCCTATAGTCTGATTTTCAGGAGCTAGGGAGGAAGGTAAAAAGTAGGACAGGAGGTAGCAATCTCTGGATCATTCCATGTGTGCGCTAGTGAGAGCAGAAACAGGAAGACCGAAATGATCAATGTATAGCTTGAGGCAGGGGAGAGGGAATTGGGAACAGTTCTGAGGCAGGAGACACCTAGGCAAATGCAGAGGTTGCACCTCAATAGAATTGGGACCAATGTCCCTGAATGGAGGCTTACTGATGTGGCTGGGGAGGGTTTATTGGCAGGGGGATGGGCACCAGCATATAGAAGTAGAAAAGAGGAATAAATTGCATAAAGGAATGAGTGTTGGATAGTTCTAGAGAAGGAAGTAGCACCATATTAGATAGGAACAGACCAAGAAGGACTTCAGGGAATAGAAAGGCAGGTTTAGAATGCATCTCCATAAACACACACACACTGTGGTGAATAAGGTTTGTGAGTTGCAAGCACAAACAGCAGTGTGGGAATATGATGGAGTAAGAGAAATCTGGCTTAAAAATAGTGAGGACTGGATGCTTAATATTTATGGTACAAAGTTCAGAAAAGAAAGGGAAAGAAAAAAGGGAGGCAGGGCACCAGTATTGATTGGGGAAGAGATTATAGTGTTGGAAAGGGAGGGTGTACTTGAAGGGCACAAGGACAGAATCCATTTGATTAGAATTGAGAAGTATGATCACTGGAGTATTCCAAAGTCTCCAAATAATGAGAGAGAGGAGAAAATCTGCAGGGAAATCATTGCTGTACAAGAGCTATAGAGTGGTGACACTGGGAAACTTTAATTACCCAAATATCGATTGTGATAATGTTTGAGTAGAGGATAAGAAGTGGGCGAAACTTCTGACGTGTCCAGGGGAACTGCCTTGATGAGTATATTCTTGGTCCAACTAGAAAAGAGACATTGTTGAATCTGGAATACTGTGTACAATTTGGTCTTATTTTAAAAAAGATATAATTGCATTAGAAGCAGTTCAGAGAACAAGATACATACAAACATATGAATTAGGAGCAGGAGTAGACGACTTGGCCCCTCGAGCCTGCTCCGCCATTGTAAAAGATTATGGCTGATTTGATTGTGCTTTCAACTCCACATTCCTGCCTACCCCTGATAACCTTTCACTCAACTCATTCCTGGGATGAAGGGTTTACTTTATGAAGAAAGGTTGGACAGGTTGGGCCTATACCCATTGGAGTTTAGAAGAATGAGAGGTGATCTTATTGAAACATATAAGATAGGGTGAATACTGGGAGGGTGTTCCCACTTGTGGGGGAGACTAGAACTAGAGGATACAGCTTAAAAATAAGAGGTCTACCTTTAAGATGGAGATGAGATTTTTTTCCCTCAAAGGATTGTTCGTGTGTGGAATTCTCTTCCCCAGAGAGCAGTGGAGGCTGCGTCATTGAATATATTCAAGGCTGAGTTAGACAGATTTTTGATAGACAAGTGAGTCAAGGGGGGTGGACAGGAAACTGGAGTTGAGACCATGACCAGATCAGCTATGATCTATTGAATGGTGGAGCAGACTCAAAGGCTGAATGGTCTACTCCTGCTCTGACATCTTATGTTCCTATGGTGCTCGGGATTGAGGTTGGTCAGATGTCTGTGGAAAAACGCTTGGGTAAGAGTGATCATTGCGTCAATAGGTTTGGACTGATAATGAAAAGCAAAGAACAATCTAAAGCAGAATTTCTAAATTGGAGGAGGGTTAACCTCAAGGGGATGAGAGAGGATCCAGGCAGTGTAAAATGGAAACAAAGACTGACAGGAAAAACTGTAATGGAACAATAGGTGATTTTTAAGGAGAGATGCATCAGGCACAGGCTAGGTACATTCCAACAAGAGGAAAGTTACAGAAACCAAAGCCAGGGGGGCCCTTGGATGATGATGAAGGTAGAGAATATGATGAAACCAAAAAAAAAGGGTGAATGTTGTATATCAGGTGAATTCTTAAGCAAGAATTGGGCTGGATAGAACATTTTGAGAGGGAAAGTAAGACTGGCAAAGAGAGAATATGAGAATAGAATGGTGGCTAACATAAAAGGAAACCTAAAAGTCTTCTACCAGCATGTAAGCAGTAACTGGGTAGTAAGAGGTGGGGTGGGTTATATTAGGGACAAGGAGAGTGATATATCCTAGAGGCATAGGGCAAAGCGAGAATACTTAGTGAATACTTTGTATTTGTGTTTACTAAAGAAGAAGATGCTAAAAAAATATTTGTAGAAGTGAGCATGATTGAGGTAATGGATGGAGTGAAAATTGATAGAAAGAATGTACCCGAGGGGCTGGCTAAGCTTAGAGTGGATAACTTGCCTGGTCCAGATGGCTTGCATTCCAGATTGTCAAAGGAAGTTGGGGTGGAGATAGTGGAAGGGCTTGCCATAATCTTCCAACCTTCCCGACGTACGGGGGAGGAGGTGCCAGAGGATTGGAGTGTGACAGATGTTACACACTTATTCAAGAAAAGATTGTCCTAGTAACTACAGGCTCATGAATTTTACAACAGTGGTGAGTAAGGTTTCTAAAACAATAATCAAGGAAAAAATTAAGGCACTTGAATATAGGGTAAAATAGCAAATTTGCTGATGATATCAAACTTGGAGGAAGCAACAATAATGCCAGTTGACTACAACAGGAGATGAGTTGATCCTTTTTGGTGGCAGAAGGGATAGAGAGAGCCAATATAGACTTAATGGCATAGGTGTAACGTGTGTGAAGGGACAGAGGGACCTGGGAGGATATAATAAAGAGAGTAGTTTTGTTTTCTTTAATGGGATGTGGGCATCGTTGGCAAGGCCATCCCTAATTGCCCTTGAGCTGAGTGGCTTGCTAAGCCATTTCAGAGGATGGTTAAAAGTCCATCACATTGCAGTAGGCCTGGACTCTCATGTAGGCCAGACCAGGTAAGGATAGCAGATTTCCTCTCTAAAGGACATTAGTGAACCAGATGGGTTTTCACAATAATTGATGATAGTTTCCTGGACACCGTTGCTGAGACTAGCTTTCAATTCCAGATTTATTAATTGAATTTAACTTTCACTAACTGTGTGGGGTTTGAACCCACGTTCCTGGAGCATTAGCCTGGGCCCAGGATCACTAGTCGAATGACATTATCACCACCACCATCTCTCCAGGTAATTATACGGAATGTTGGGCTTCATAAATAGAGATGTTAAGTGTTAAATAGCAAAGTAATGCTGAACCTTTATAAAGTTCTGGTTAGGTTGCAACTAGAGTATTGTATCCAGATCTGATTATTACACTTTCCAAAAGGATGTCAGGATTCTTGAGAGGGTGAGACCAGAATGGTTCCAGAGATGAGGGATTTTAGCTACAAGATGAGGTAAGGCTATAAGGCTTGACTCAGTCAACTTATTTGTTATGGGATCACAAGTATGGGTTGTCCGCAAGCCGTCCAACCAGCAGTTGTTTTGTACAATACAAGCAGACCTCTCAACTCATCTGTATCCTCATGGACACACTCAGCAGCACAAGAAAGACAAACTGTACTGTCTGTCTGCATTCCTCAAACACAGGGAGCTGTTGGTAACATAAGCCCCACCAGTTATCCTCAAACATTAGCTCCATCGTGAACCGAAAGGGCTTCAATGCAGTTGGTCTATGAGCACAGGCACTGATCATTAGTAATTAAAGAAAAATCGTGCATTTATACTGTTAGTTTCACAACTTCAGTGCATCCTGAAGACTAATGTTACAAGCTGTTTGAACATAGCAAGGTCCCACAAACAGCGATGAAATAAATAGCCAGATCATCTGTTTCAGTGTTGGTGAGGGATAAATATTGACTAGGCCAAGTGAGGGAAGTCATGATGGAAATGAGGGAGATACTACCTGCTGGTGAGAGATTAGCTGGAATCCCTTTGCTCTTCAAGTAATGTCATAGAACCCTTTACACCCACTTGAGAGGACAGATGGTGCTTTGCATGAATGTTTCATCCAGCATTTCCCTCAATGTGGCACTGGAGTGAATAATGCACATTATTCCCCATAACTCTGGCAATTGCCGTAGTTCATTCTTTTGTCATCTGTAGTGGGGACTGAAGGCATTGGCTTCAGTCTTCCCAATGTTTAATTGGAGGAAATTTCTCCTCCTCCCAGTGCTGGATGTTGGATAAGCAATCTGATAATTTAGTGACAGTGGAGAAGTCGAAAGAGATAGTGGTGAGGTAGAGCTGGGTGTTGTCAGTGTAAATGTGAAAACTAACAGTCTTTTCCAAAGGATGTCACCAAGGGACAACATGTAGATGAGAAATAGGAGGGGACTGAGAATCGATCCTTGGGGAGGTAATAGTGAAGGAGCAGGAAGAGAAGCCATTGCAGATGATCCTCTGGCAACAAATAGAGATGAATGGAACCAGGTGAGAGCAGTCCCACTCAACTTGACAACAGTGGAGAGAGGTTGGAGGAGGATGATGTGGTTAATCATGTCAAAGGCTGCAGACAAATCAAGGAAAGATGGTTTACCTTTGTCACAGTCACATAGGATGTTATTATTCACTGAGTAAGAAAAAAATTCTCCTCATCTCCACCTTCCAGTTCTTTTGCCATCAATTTTAACTTTGTGTTTCTATTTACCATTCCTTTTGCCAGTGGTAACAGTTTCTCCTAGTGAACTCCATCCTTATTTACTCTATCTAAACCCCATCTTCAGTCTCTCCACATAACTAAATAAGCAAAGAGTGAAAATACGGGATGATACTGAAGTCTCAGTCTATGAGCTTAGGGTAGGCCACCTGTTCCCTCTACCCAGAATCTCCAAGACAAACTCCATCGAGGAGTCAATGGGTATAGTTTTGGTGTCATTTCTCCAGCCTGTACTCACTGAGATGGATCCTGTGCAGTTTTTTCAAGCCAGCAGATAGCATAGGGACAGGTTTTGAACTAAAGAATATGGTAGAAGATTGTGTGATTCAAGCACCCAGTTATGAGAGTGTGTGGGTAATGTGCCTGGTGTCAGTTGCTTTCAAGGTCTAGAGAACAGGCACAGAATACCTCATCCAGGCCGATTTGGCAATAATCCTGACTGGAGGTGCCCATCCCCTCCAAAAAGATTATATTTTTCAGTAGCCCTCCCTCCAACCACCCCCACCACCTCCCACAGAAGTACCGCTTCAGCAGCAATTTAGAGTTGGTCTGTACTTGTACCTCACTTAAATTTGGACCTCGCTTATTTTTAAGGAAGACCTGTGGCCCTCAAAAAGCTGTTGGTGTAGAATAACTTAAAAGTTCAATGTTTGGCATGTGTTCCACCATCAGAATGTGTCAGTGTAGTGTGATGCAGTCTGTGTGGCTGCACCCAATCCTTAATGAGTTTCTGAACACTATCAGCTTCTGTTTAACCTTGCCACTCGACACAACCCAGCATGGCACCTACTGTTTACTCACTGATTGGATTTGGATTTTGTTTGTCTTACTCATGATCGGTTTAGTTGTGGTTATTTTAAAACCTAAACCATGAATCAAAGTTCAGACTAAAGTGTATTTGGTGACTTTGAGACTTTGATATTCCTCACAACTAAAACAGTCTCCAACAACGTATAGCGTGTGTATTTGGGGTAATTAGATCAGGATCATCATCATTTTTTATTACTCATTCATGCGAAGCTAACATCGCTGGCATTTGTTCAGCATTTATTACCCATCACTAATTGCCCTTTAGAGGGTGGTGGTGAGCTGCCTTCTTGAACCTCTGCAGTCCACCTGGTGTAGGTACACCCACAGTGCTGTTAGGGAGGGAGTTCAAAGAACCTGTTGCAGCAACAGTGAAGGAATGGCGATATCACTCCAAGTCAGGATGGTGTCTGACTTGGAGGGGAACTTACAGATGATGGTGTTCCCATGTGTCTGCTACCCTTGTCCTTCTTGGTAGTGGAGTTCATGGGTTTGGAAGGTGCTGTCAAAGGAGCCTTGGTGAATTCCTGCAGTGCATCTTGTAGATGGTACACACTGCTGCTACTGTACATCAGTGGTGGAAGGAGTGAAGTTTGTGGATGGGGTGCCAATCAAATGCTTTGTCCTGGATGGCGTTGAGGCTCTTGAGTGTTGTGGGAGCTGCACTCATCCAGGCAAGTGGAGAATATTCCATCACACTCCTACCTTGTGTCTTGTAGATGGTGGACAGGCTTTGAGGAGTCAGGAGGTGAGTTACTCTCCGCAGGATTCCTAGATCTTACCCTCTCTTATAGTCACGGTGTTTATGTTTCTTGTCAATCAATGATAACCCCTGGGCTGTTGAAGGTTGGAGATTCAGTGATGGTAATGTGTTGAACCTCCAGGGGAGATGGTTAGATTCCGCCTTGTTGGGGATGGTCTTTACCTGGAACTTGTGTGGTTTGAGTGTTACTTGCTACTTATCAGCTCAAGCCTGAATGTTATTCAGGGCTTGCTGCAAATAGACACGGACTGCTTCAGTATTTGAGGAGTTGCAAATGGTACTGAACATTGTGCAATCATTAGCGAGCATCCCCACTTCTGACCTTATGTTGGAGGTCAGCTGAGGGAGGGTGATAGCTGGTGATCAGCAGGAGGTTTTCTTGCCCATGTTTGACCTGGTGCCATGAGACTTCATGAAACTTCATTTGACTTTATGGAGTCGATTAGAAATCAAAGGGAGATGTACAGTTTCCATGGGAACAGTCTATAAACTAAAACATGATAAAGCTACAGTTGAGGAGCTCAACAAAACATTGAAAAGGATCCATGTGCTAACTGGGGTAGATGAGACACTATGCCAATTCACTACGCTTATGAAAAGACTGGGAAAGGTCTCTTAGATGTGAATGTTGATAGTGGAATGGAACAGCTTGTTGGGGAACCAACAAGAGTGAATAACCTACTGGGTCTTGTGCTTACCAAAAATACCAGTTTGTTCACAAGGGTATCTGTGGAACCAGGGAATAGTGATCACGCGGTCATCATATCTGATCTACATCTCCCGTTAAATGGAAGAAAAAGAACGAGGAAAATCTTCATTAGGAAAAAAGCCGACGAGGAAGGAGTAAGAAATCATCAGAATTTTAGCAATTGTTACTTTATTAATTTTATTGTCACTGCAAGAAAAATGGGATAAACTGCAAACTGTCTTGGACAGAAGTCATGGATAAATATTTACCATCCAAGTTTTCATTCAATGGGAGAAACCTCTCATAGTTCCGGAGAGAACACCATCAGCAAAGCAGAAGGAAACAATGTCCTTACAACAAGTCTGGGGATGAGGAGGACTGAGAGGAATGAAAAACCTGCCAGAGGAAAGTAGAGAGCTATGTAAGGAATGATGCTGTTTGAGTATTTTACAATCTAGGTTAAGGAGAATCCTAAGAGCTTCTGGTCAATCATTAAGAAAATCAAACAGGAAGAAATGGATGTTTCAGATATCAAAATAGACAATATGTGATCCTAAATATAAATCATAAAAACAAAATGATCAATCTTCTACTGTGTTTACCAGAGAAGATTTAACACACATACACACCTTAGACAGTGACCACTTACCGGACATACTAAACCTCATTATAAGTAAAGAATTAATGCAAGAAATAAATCCAAATGTCAAACGAAGTTTCGGCTCCGGATTAAATCCCTCCCTGGATTTTCAAGTTAGCAGCTGATGAACTGTCTCCAATATTGACCAATTTCTTTCGAGTCAATCAACACCGACTACTTATCAGACCAGTGGAGACAAGCTAACATCTGTGGCACATTCAAAAAAGGGGATAAAAGTCAGCCACAGATCTACAGGTTGGCATCTTACCAGTGTCATTGCAAATTGCTTGAACATAATGTTCATTCTCATGTCATGAAACACTTTGAAGCTCATAATATCCTGGTAAATAGGAGCATGGGTTTTTGGATGAAAAGGTCCAATGAAACACAGCTTTTACAGTTTGACCTAGCTTCAAGTCTCAAAAGAGCTGAAACTACTTGCATGGCAACACTGGTTTTCTCAAAAGCCTTTGACAAAGTTCCTTACAAAAAGCTCTTGTCCAAACTTTACGTCTATGGAATCACGGAGGCATTATTAAATTGGATCCAACAATCTGACACTTCCTAACCAACAGCAGAGAGTGGTGTGTGATGGGGAATCATCCTCCTCCAGAGATATCATCTCCGGAGTGCCCCAGCAATCTGTGGTGGGATCTTTACTCTTCCTGAGATACACAAACAGCCTCCCCAACAAGTTAAATCAAGGGTATGACTATTTGCAGATGACTGTATGGTTGACACAGCAAGGAAAACTCAAGGTCATATCAATTCACTGCAAGATGGGATCTTCTGCAATTGCATAAATGGCAGCACCAGTGGAAGATGGCATTCAATACCAAAAATGTAATGTCATGTGCATCATCAACAAAAACTATCCACCAATAGATAGCTTTCAGTTCTGTAATCAAATTCTCCAATGGATTGATACCCAACCACAGCTGGGGGTTTGTCTGAAAACAAATCGTCAATGGGGATTCAATATTCAGCAGATAACACCCAAAACAAACAGAGTCCTTGCATTTCTGAGGAGGAATCTTTTGGTATTGCAACAAAAATTTCAGTGTTACAGCTTACCAAATATCTATTAATCCTGTCCTGGGGTAGTGCTAGATTTAGGGGCACAGTTTATAAATAAGGGGTCACTCACTTAAGATGGAAATGAGAGACACTTTTTTCTGAGGGTTGTGAACCTTTGGAACTCTCTTCACCAGAGAGCAGTGGAGGCTGGGTCAATAAATATCTTTGAGGCAGAGAGATCCTTGACTAAAAAGGGAGTCAAACTGTGTAGGTGGAATGTGGAGTTGAGGCCACAATCAGATCAGCCATGATCTTATTAAATGGAAGAACAGACTCAAGGGGCCAAATGGCCTCCTACTGCTCCTAATTTGTATGTAAGTTGTGTGTGGGATACTTATGTGGTGAGATATATAAATAAGATTGAAGCAATCCTAAATGTGCTGCATGATTATATACGAATCAGTGTGGGCAACACATCAGCACCACATCCTGGATCAAAGATTTGGAATGGGAATTGGGGAAAAACAGACTGACCATGTTCTATAAAATAGGGAATGGACTGGTGGGAATTGACAGGAACAAGCACCTGGAGCCATCGGCAATAACAAATAACGAGGTAGACATCCACGCAAACTACAAAGACCATTGGTTTCCAAGCAGTGTATCAACAATCTTTCTTCAGAAGGACAATCCAACAAGGGAACAACCTGCCATAGGAAATAGTCAGTGCCATCAGTGGAAATCCTCAAGACCCAACTTTAGATATTTCTGTTTAAAAGTTTTCATTATCAGGTCAAATATTTCAGCAGGATTTTCCTACTTTAGCTAGTGCTAAACAGATAAATAATGGTGGAATACGGATATTAGTCCGTGATGTTGATGGAATACAGATATTAGTCTGTGATGTTGATGTAATACGGATATTAGTCTGGGATGTTGGTGGAATACGGATATTAGTCTGGGATGTTGGTGGAATACGGATATTAGTCTGGGATGTTGGTGGAATACGAATATTAGTCTGGGATGTTGGTGGAATACGGATATTAGACTGGGATGTTGATGGAAAATGGATATTAGTCTGTGATGCTGACAAAGAGCCACTCCCTTCTGACTGTACGCTATTGTCCCTCCACTTCATGTGGGTCTGTCATGTGATGCCGCTGGTAGTGTCTGGTGGCTGTAAGGTATAACTGTCAGGTTGTTGCTTGACAGCTGTGGGACAGCTCTCCCAATCTTGGCATGAATTCCCAGGTGTTAGTGAGGAGACTTTTCCACGGTTGACAGACACATCTTGCCCATTGTTGTTTCCGGTCCCTAGGTTGACGCTGGGTGATCCATCTCATTTTATTTTTGTTTCCACATTACTCTACTCTAGGTGTGCTCAGTCATTTAGAGGGTTGTTAAGAGTCAACTACATTTCTGTGGATCTGAGCCACATGTAGGCCAGACCAGGTAAGGGTGGCAGATTTCCTTCCCTAACGGGCACTTCTGAACCAGATGGCTTTTTATGACAATCTGGTAGTTTCATGGTCACTATCACTGATACTAGCTTTCAATTCCGAACTTTTTAATTAACTGAATTTAAATTCCACCAGCTGCCATCTTAGGATTTGAACCAATCAGTCTAGAACATGCTTCCAGCCTTCTGGATTATTAGTTCAGCACATTCCAAATGTACTACTGATTCACCACAAAGAAAGCCCTTTTTATATCACTAGAAATTGTAAAGTTCCTCAGTTTGTTTGTTGGAAATAGAAAGTAAATGTGTAGACTCACTGCTTGAGCATTTCTGTGACAGGACTGATCACCCAGATCACACACGCTATTTATCCCATTCGTTCAATGTAATAATCTGTAACAGGTGGGCAATTCTCCTTCTCTGATAACTGTTGTCTTCTTCACACATAAGACTAACCCATCATTACTCCTAGATTCTCAATTCAATAGCCCTGCCAACAAATACTGTCTCATTTTGCAAATATGTCTTTGCCACTGTTGTGCTGTGAATTTATATGAAGCCTATGAGCTGTCCCCGAGTCCAGAGTCAGGTTGGTCGGTGATTCTTTCACTGCTGCAGATTTTTGTCCTGCTCTGTCTCTTGTTGTGATTCAGCTATTCTGAAATAAATGAAACGATGCATCACAAAGCTTTGGCTGAAATCTCGGGACCATAGATCCTTTATAGAATTCAGGGAATTCATTGCCAGGTCATTAACCAATCATCGACTGACAGGTCTTAGCACATCTGTAAAAAGGTATTTGTTTAAAGTATGAGAAAATTATTCAGTATCATAGATACTGTACGTTCTAAATTCTCAATCCTTTCCACAAACACATGTAAATGCTAATTACAGTATTTTGTTGTTGGGAACAAAAATATTGTTACAGGGCTGACAGGGTTAGAGAAGAAGTTTTTAACAGCTATTCCCTACCCATGTAGCCTGGGTATGGAGCAGGGCAAAAAACAGGCCCTTTCTTTCCTTGGACTAGGTGTTTATTACAGCAGACATGACCAGCTAAGAAAATTTCATAGATTCTGAAGATAGTGTAAGTTTTATTTGATTCAATGTACAATATTAAAATGGATAATTAATTAATTGTTGTTTTATTGCCAGCAGGATGTTACAGACACTGAGTGACTGGTTTTGGTGGGATCACCTCTGGCTTCCCCGAAATTTAACCTGGGCCGACCTTGAAGACAGAGAAGGCTATGTGTATGCCAAGGCCTCCCATTTATATGTCACAGTCCTGTATGCTATTGTTTTTATGATAGCTCGACATTTCTTCGAAAGGTAAGGCCCTTTACTTTGCTTTGTCTTGTAGTGTCTGTGTGACAAGAGTACTGAAGGAGAACATGGAGATTCTGTGGATGATACAAACAGATGTTGAATGAGGGCCCACACAAAGCAGCATTGGAGCCAATGACTGCTTATTCCCAAACACAGTCGTGGTGGGCCTATTCTTGAGGGAAGCCCCGTGTAAACATGGGAACATAGGAGCAGGGATAGACCATTCAGTCCATCGAGCCTGCTCTGCCATTCAGTTAGATTATGGCTGATCATCTACCTCAAGGCCACTTTCCCACACTCTCCCCATGTCCCTTGATGTCATTTGTCTCCAGAAATCTATCAATTTATGTCTTGAACATACTCAATGACTGAGCTTCCATAGCCCTCTGGGGTAGAGAATTCCAAAGTTTCACCACCCTCTGAGTGAAGAAATTTCTCCTCCTTTCAGTCTTAAAATAGGCTTCCCCTTATCCTGAGATTGTGTCCCCTGGTTTTAGACTCACCAGCCAGAGGAAACATCTTATCTACATCCACCCTGTCACACCCTGTAAGAATTCTGTAAGTTTCAATAAGATCACCTCCATTCTTTGCAAATCTAGAGAATACAGACCCAGTATCCTCAACCTTTCCTCATAAGACAATCCCACCATTCCAGGGATGAGTATAGTGAACATCTGTTGCACACCCACTATGGCAAATATATCCTTAGATAAGGAGACCAAAACTGTGCACAATACACCAGGTGCCATCTCACCAAGGCTCTATACAATTGCAGCAAGATATCTTTACTCCTGTACTCAAATCCCATCACGATGAAGCCAACATACCATTTGCCTTCCTAAATGCTTGCTGCACCTGCTTGCTAGCTTTTAGTGACTCATGAATAAGGACACGCAGATCCCTTTGGATGCCAACAATTCCAAATCTCTCACCATTTAAGAAATATTCTGCCTTTCTGTTTTTTCTACCAAAGTGAATAACTTCACATTTATTCACATTATGTCCCATCTGTCATGTTCTAGCCCATTCATTTTGAAGTCCTCTTGAAGCCTCCTTGAATCCTTCTCACAACTTACGTTCCCACCCAGTTTGGTGTCATCAGCAAATTTGGGAATATTACAATTGGTCCCCACATCCAAATCATTCATCTCGATTGTGAACAGCTGTGGACCCAGCGCTGATCCTTGTGGTACCCGACTGGGAACAGCCTGCCATCCTGAGAATGACCCATTTATTCCTACTCTCTGCTTTCTGTCTGTTAATAAAATTTTCAATCCATACTAGTATACTCCCCCAATCCCATATCCTCTAATTATGCTACATGTAACATCCTCAAAACAATCCCAACAGGTCCGTCAAACATGATTTCCCTTTTATAAATGCATGTTGACCCTGGCTGGCCTAATCATATCATTATTTTCCAAGTGTCTAGTTATCACATCCTTTCTGATAGATTCTAACACTTGCCCTACTACTGACGTCAAACTAACAGGTCTGTAGTTCTGCGTTTTTCTCTCCCTCCCTTCTTAAGTAGTTTGCTATTTCCCAGTCCGCAGGAACCTTTCCAGAATCTGTAGAATCTTGAAAGATAACCACCAATGCATCCACTGTCTCTGTAGACACCTCCTTCAACAGTCTAGGATGTAGCTCATTTGGTCCCGGGGATTTATCAACCTCCAATCCAATTAATTTTTCTGATACTACCTCATTATTTAATACTAATTTCTTTCAGTTCCTCATTTTCACAAGTCCCTTGGCTCCCCAGTATTTCTGGAAGATTTCTTTTCTCTTCCTCTGTGAAGACAGCTGCAAAGTAATTGTTTTGTTTCTCCTCCCATTCCCTATTCTCCATTATAAAGTCTCCAGTCTCCACCTGTAATGGACCCACATTTGTCATTGCTAATCTTTTCATATACAGTCCACCTTTATGTTCCTTGCCAGTTTGCATTCATATTCGATTTTCCCTCTCTTTATCGGTTTCTTGGTCCTGCTTTGCTTGGTTCTAAGTTGTTCCCAATCCTCAGGCTTACCGCTTTTTTTCTGGTATTCCTATAAGCCACTTCCTTTGATCTAGTGCAATCTTTAACTTCTTTTGTTAACTACGGTTTATTCGCCTTTGCTGTTGGGTTTTTTTTTTGTCTTACAGAAATGTATATTTATTCTAGACCATGTAATGCTTCATTAAATACTAGCATTTCCTCAAAGATTTGGTGTCATTTTCCAATCCACTGTACCCAAGTACTGCTCCAGAAAGCCATCTCATAACGCACCAGAAATTCATTCTCCACAGCATTAGCTCTAATTAGGTTTATGCAGTCTTAAGTAAATTGAAGTCACCCATTATTACTGTATTACCCGTGTTACATGCAGCTCTAATTTCCTGATTTATACTGTACCCAACATTAACGCTACAGTTTGTTGGCCTATAAACAACTCCCACCAATGTTTGCTGCCCCTTGCTGTTTCTTAGCTCCACCTAAACTGATCCTACATCTTGATCCTTTGATCTAAGATCCTCTCTCACTAATGTAGTGATCCCACCCCTTTATTAAGAGTGCTACCCCACCTCCTTCTCCTTGTTGCCTATCCTTTCAAAATTACGAATATCCTTGGATATTTAGTTCCCAGTCTTGATCGGCCTGTAGCCATGTCTCTACAATGTTAATTACATCATATCCATTTACCTCTATTTGTGCCTTCAAATTATCTGCATTGTTGTGAATGCTGCGTGCTTTCAAATAAAGTGCCCTTAACTTTGTCTTTTTAACATTATTCCACATTGTGATCCTATTTGACATTTGCCTTCGCTTTGTCTGCCTTCTAAGTTCGCTTACTATTTTTCTACTTTGTTACAAGTTTTGCTTCCCTCCAATCTGAGCTCCCTCTGTTTCCCATGCCCCTGCCAATCTAGTTTAAACACTTCCCCCAATAGCACCTTCGAGGAGCAAACCTGAGATTACTGCTTTTGAGGTCCTGCTTTTTAATTTCTTTCTTAGCTCTATAAAATCTGCTTTCAGGACTTCATCCCTCTTCGTATCAGTATTATTGGTAGCACTGTGGGCCACACCATCTGGCTGTTCACCCTCCCCCAGAAGAGTGTTCTATAGCTGCTCTGTGACATCCTTGAGCCTGGAATCAGGAAGGCAATGCGCCATTCTGGAGCCAAGTCTACGGCCACAGAAATGCCTGTTTGTTCCCCTAATTAGTGAATCCACTATCACTATTGCTCTTCCACTCTCCTTTCTCCCCCTCCTGTGCAGCTGAGCCACCTTTTGGAGCCCCGGACTTGGCTCTGGCTGCGCTCCTCTGAAGACTTATCGCCTTCATCAGTATCCAAAATTTTAAGCTGGTTAGTAAGCGAGATCGACTCAGGGCACTCCTGCGCTCCCTGCCTGGTTCTCTCAGGCTGCCCAGAGGTCACCCATTCCCTCTCTGCCTGCATCTCCTAACCTGCAGTGTGACCATTGCCCTAAAGGAGTGATTGGTCGTCTCCTTCTTTGATCAGCTAATATAATTTTTTCTGTAGAGCAATCCAGTCTGAAACCTTTTACTGCTCGGACTGAATAAATGTCACCTGAAAACCATTAAAGGCTGTAATTCTGTAACTGCACCTTTGTTGTGGGCACACATCAGGTAATTAAACACTGAAATTGTAACACGCACAGTCTTATACATATTTAATATGTGGAAAGCAAAGTGAAATTTATCAGAAACTTACTATTTTGGAAATCCGGTATCTTTCTCGAAATTAATATATTTCCTGTGACATTTCCCTCTGAGGACATGGGATGAATATGGTATTATTCAGCATATTTTAGTAGATCTCTACAGTGTGGAGCTCAGGTCTGGAGTGGGAGCGGTCAATTGGTAATAGAAGAACAAAGGCTGAGAGAGCAGAACAGTTGGGCTTTAGTGGCCTCAACTCTTGACCATCAAAGCTGGGATGCAGAGAAATAGCTTCATAAAGTCAAACCTCAAAGCAATGGGGTAAATTTAATGAGCTCGAGCTCTTGGAGGGAAGTGAGGCCGAGTAGATCATAAAATCAGGGGCGGGCCTGTCACATCTAATGTGCAGTCACCAGCGATTAGTTTTCTAGTTTAGTTCAAGAGTTTCCAATGGCAAGCTCCCCACAGCTTAATCCCCCAGAGGACAGACTTTTTTTTACATGTTGATTCCACAACGATACAATTCTTCACTAACTTAGCGCAAACAATTCATCATGTGAGATTCTAAAAAAGGAATATTTATAATATTTTATGAATATCACAACATGGTAAGCTTTGTAATTTAACATCTGTGTCCATAATCTAGCAGATTTAATACTGAAGAGGTCGAGGAGTCACAATGAGATTTTCTACTCAGGTTATAGCCGTCATCTTTCTTCAGCCAGATTGCCGTCTACCCTATACATAAGAACCAGTCCCACATAGAAAGCCTGAAAAATACAACCAACATGAACTTGGTTACATCTGTCAATCAAGTCATTAAGCTGAAAGGGAGTTATTAAATAAAACATTCCATTTGATGGCTGTTTTAAGTTTCATCAATTTATCTCTTTCTGTGTCATTAGAACCAATAGGAATCTGATGGGAGTCGAACAGTTTGGTGCACTGAAACAAATAGCATTCCTCAGTGCTGTTTCAACCACCAAAAAACAGAGATACATTCCGTGTCCATTCCCCTAGCGCAATGTTTGTTCATTTTAAAGGTGATCATTGCTGCCAACTCAGGCTGAAGCAGTCACAAGTCAATATTTCAGCAGACATAGCCCTTAAGCACAAAGTCCACCACCGCTGACAAATATTGTAGAAAACAAAGCGAGATTCTAAATTTAGATCACTTTTATGATGAATATTACATGTCCAATCAGACCATCAAACACAGCAAACAGTGAGAGTTTCGTGCCTAAGTTGTGACCTTGTCTGCAATGAAGGAATGTGCTGCTGATAGGATTTGATAGCCTCTCTTAGTATCAACCCCCCTACCTCACTGCCCTGATCTTTAAACCTATTTTGGTTTAAAAAGGCTCCCAGACCAGCTTTTTCCAATGTCACTCTTGGATGAATTGCTGGGAGGGGTCGGGGGAACATCTCCATTCATGGTCCTTTCTTGTGGGAGGTGTTTGAAAGATTTGTTCCTTCCAACCTTTGGCATTTCTGGGGCTGGGGACGTTTCATGTGGGGGCTCACTGACTGACTGGATCTCACGGAAGAGTGTGTATAAGTCCATACTCTGCCCTCGTGATAAAGCTATCCAGGGTTTGCAGCCCTTCTCGAGAGAGAGAGAGAGACTGAGTGTGAGAGAGCCAATGAAATGTAGGGCTGAAGTTTGCAGATTGTGTGGACTTCCTCCTCAGTTTTATGAGCAGCCATTAATTAACTGGCTGTTCCCATGGTTGCCATTCCATTCAGCATGGCTGCCACCCCAATCAGAAAGCCAGCAGCACCACCAGGAGCTGTGGTCATTGTTGAGACAGGTGCAGGGGGATCTGTCACAATGTGCAGGTAAGGGGGACATTGGATGCCTTCCCTGTCCACAGTTCACCCTGCCATGCCTCACAAATCCCCCCCCACCCACTCCACCCTGGGCTGCCACTGGGAGGTTGCTTCCACTCAGCTGGTGGCTTCCGTGCACATTGGGGAGTGGGGCTTGTGGTTCAATCTGCCATTGGCAAAATACTGACAACCTGGTAAAATGGCCCTTAATAGGGCCTTTGTATATTTAAATTGGGGGTGGGCAGCCTGTCCAATCCCTTTCCCGCTATCTGTAAAACTCCCCTTAGCCGAGGAGCTGATCCGCCAATGGCTCCCAGTGATTTTACCTCCCTCTACCCAAACCCCCTTGCATCGCTTCCTGCTTCCTGGAGGATAGTAAAATTCTGCCCATAATTACTGTTGTAATGTTAGCTATTGTGGTCGCTAATTATGAGCACAGCATGATTCCTCAAATTCATAATAAGATAAATAACTAATTTCTCTAAACAGAGAAATTCAGTCCCATTCCCAGTACAAACGAGGATTCTTGCTATAGATTGGACTTACTGTTCGTCTCATAAATGATAAATATTCTATTTGTTCCTTGGCAGCATTCAGTACTTCTGTACTTTGATTTCTTTCAAGAAATCTTGCTGCTCTGTGGCTTCTGTATGAATGATCCATAAGATGCATTGCAGCAAATTTCTAAGATTTCTTTGACAACACATCCAAAACCCATACCTCTATAAGCTGGAAGGACAGGGGCAGAAGGTGCATGGGAACAGCACCATCTCCTGAGTTCCTTTCAAAGTCACACCTGGACATGCACCATTGTTGCTGAGTAAAAATCCTGGAACTCCCTCCCTGACAGTAATGTGGGAGAACCTTCACCACACGGACTGCAGCAGTTTAAGAAGACGATACATCACCACTTCCTCAAGGGCAATTAGGAATTGGCAATAAATGCTTGTCAGCAACATACATAGCCTTGAATGAATAAATTTTTAAAAAACTATTACTAAATCTTTAATTGAATACATTGTGGGCAAGTTACAAGATGACATTGTAAATGATCAGTCAGATAAGATAAATTACAATCAAGACTCAGCTGATGATTGGCCAGCTACGAAATGGTTAAGCAAAGTGTTATGGCTGTGGGGTGGGCTGGCATGGAAAGGGTCATCTCCAAACCACCTTTCCTTCCATAGGGTTGGCCGGGGGGTGGGGGGGGCGGTGGGAATGTTGAGCCATCTGCCTCCTCCCTCCTTCCTGCCCCTTACAGGTATCACATCTACCCTTACTCTCATGATAAAATCATCAGATGAAATTTAATGCAGAGAAGTGTGAAATGATGAATTTTGGAAGGAAGATTGAGAAGAGGGAATATAAAAGTGGGTGCAGGAGCAGAAACCTGGGGATGTATGTACACAAATCTTTGAAGGTGACAAGTTAATAAGATTGTTTTAAAAGAAACACATGGTATCTTTATAAATAAAGGCATTGGGTTAAAAAGCAAGGTAAACCTTTACAGATCACTGGTCAGACCTCAGTTGTGTCCAACTCTGGCCATGACACTTTCAGAAGGATGTCAAGGCCTTGACAAGGGTGTAGAAGAGATTTGCTAGAGTGGGAGCAGGGATGGTGGACTGTAGTTACTTGGAAAGAATAGAGAAGCTAGGATTGTTATGAGGAAGGTAATGGGAGATTTAATAAGGGTGTTCAAACTCATAAAGGATAGAGTAAATGAATCAAAACTGTTTATCCTTCAGAAAGGTCAGTAACCTGAGAACCGGATTAGGGTGGGGGAGGTATTATTTTTCTCAGTTTTGTTACGATCTGCGTTGTAACGGCTGAAAAGGCAGTGGAAGTAGATTTGATAACTTTCAAAATGGAACTGGGTAAATATTTGAAACAAAAAATATTGCAAGGGCTATGGGGAAATGGCAGGGAAATGAGAGGAATTCATTAGGTCTTTCAAAAAGTCAGCACAGACATAATCAGAAGAAACCATGACTCACTTTGATTGTAGCCCCAGGTTTATGATAATGCATTTACATTCACAGATTGATAGCTACGCCTCTTGCCAAAACGATGGGGATTAAGAACCAAGTACGATTGAAGGTCACATATAACGTGGTTTTAGAAAACTTTTTTGTCTCAATTTCAAAGCATCCTACCAGGGTAAGTTTGCATTTGAATCTGAAAATTGCTGTAAAAAGTATAAGTTTTTTAATGCAAAAAATTAAGCAACCCCTCCCTCACAGTTATTGTGACTTCACTTGGACACATTGATAATAAAGATGAATCAGGTATTACTTTAGTATTTATTATTTCTGATACAAACACATTTCCATGTGAGTCAGAGATTGCACAGTTACAGCTTGGGTGGGTTGGAAGTGTTAAGTAAAAGATGAGGCATGTTGAACACACCGAGGACATTGAAATGGAAGAGCTCTTTAAAACAAAAATGTAGGCTCAATTTCTTTTGAAGAGGCCCAGTTCCAACAATGAAGGATTTGATAATTCACCAGGTACAGCATCTTCTGTCATTATGTAACTTACAGAAAAATGCCAGAAAGGAAAACATCCACTTGTTCATCCTCCTGTCCAGTACTGCGGTGCTACCTTGCCCGTTGCAATGCAGACACTCCCCACCCAGAGCAATGAAACCGCCCAGGACTTAAAAACCAGATAAAGGGCAGAATATTGCAGGGCAGGAAGGAGGGAGGAGGCAGATGGCTCAAGCTTTCCCCCCACCCCCAACCCTGTCTCTGGTGGTTTGGAGATGCCCCTTTCCATGCCAGCCCACCCCACAGCCATAGCACACTGTGGGTGTAGCTAAACAGGAGCAGTGTGTGACTTCCGCCCCCAGGAGCTGCCAGCCAATCCGATTGGCCGGCTGCCCTATCAGTCCCGACAGCGCCAAGAGCACATTAGTGGGCACTGCTGGGACTGCAACGGGGAATAAGCAGAAACAACAATGGATCCCCGGAAACAGGTGAGCCCGGGGTCTTGGGCAGGTTAGGGAGGGGGATGGAGGTGGTGGGTGTAATGTAACAGGCAGGTAGGAAGGAAAGTGTGGGGTTTTATCTTATGGGGGCTGCCCCTCCCTCTTCAGTCCACAAAGGGCATTCCCCAAAGATAGAACCTCCCCCCTTCCTTCCTGCCCTTTGAAAATTAAAAAAAAAACAATCAGGCTGCCCAGTCCTGCACCAAATGTTTTATGGTGTGGGCAGCATATTATTGGGATCAATTGGCCTGGTAATGAGCCAGATTGACCCTTGATTATCTATTTAAACATGGCAGGCAGGCTGTCAATTTCAGCGCCTGCTCACCCCCACCCATATAATAGGGGTGAACTCGGGTGTGGGTGGAAAGGTGATGGGTGTACACCTGCCCTATTTTTCGTGCCCCCCCCCAACCTCAAATGCCAAAAACACACCTGGCGGGGGAAAGTAAAATGCAACCCAAAATCCCAGGACCATTAGGGTGAGCTCTGGAAAATTGTTGCTGACCTCTGTCCAGGACATCACTCTGGCCCTGATTTAATGTTACACAGTAACTACCTCTTGTATGTGATGATTTCCATCCCAGAGAGATCCAGGTCCAGATCTCTTTTGAAGGAATTTAGCCGATCAGTAGCCACCAGAATAACCTGTTCCAGAGGTTAACTATTCTCTGGGGAAGGAACCACCTCCAAAAATCTAACCTAGTACTGCCTGAACCTATTGAGTTGAAACAATTTGTCTACACAGACACAATCCAAGCTCTGCATCATTTTAAAGATCTTGCTGGAATCACCCCAAGTATCCACTTCTCTAAAGTGGAGAGACCCAGATCTATGAGAAGCCTGCGGAAGTAACACACTTCAAACTGGGGCCTAATCTAATAGGTCACCTCTCAACCTTCTGCAAAGTTACAGAGCCACCCGTTATGTGAGGAGATCAAAGTTGGACACAGTATTCTAACTGAGGCTTGACCAAGACCTTGTACAAGGACAAAATAATGAGTTTTTTAGAGAATACCCTCGCATCATTGTCAGCGTTTCTCCCACCTGAGTAAGGGTAATGGACATGCAGCAAATGAGCTGGGGATGGGGAAGCTTCATTTGGTGAAATTTTCTTGATGGTTAAAGACACCAACCTGTGAGAGACAGGTTCTGCCACAAATGCCGCTGTGAAGTGGGTATCTGGTGTCGCTGTAGATTCCTGTCTTTGGTGTTGGCACCTGTTGCCAAGCTGCTGTAGTCACTGATTGTCATGGTAGCGTAAGTCAGCTCACAGGTGATGTCACCATCGTCATCGGCTGGTGTTCCCAGTGTGAAAGTTTAGGCTGTTTGTTGTCAGGCTTGTAAACATCCTTGAAATGAAGCTTTGGACGTCCCATTGCTCACGGAGCTCTGGCTACCTCTCCAAACAGAAAGTCCTTGGGTATGTGACAGATTCCACCCGGCAAATGTCCCCAAGCCAGAAAAGCCACCTCTGTTTGATGAGTGTCAATGTAGATGGAAGCTTTGCCTTTGAAAGGATTGCTGTATTTATCCTTCCAGAAGATGCACAGATCACACCTCAAACAGCGAAGATGAAAGTCGTTGAGCTTCCTTTCTTGATAGCTGTAAGTTGTCCATGTTTCACAGGCATACAGCAAGGTGCTGAGAACACAAGCTTCATTAAGCAGCATCTTGGTCCTAAGACTCAGTTTGAAGTTATTCCATGCATGTTTTGTGAGTGGGCTAAAGGTGATGTCGGTTTTCCCAATGCGTGTATCGAGTTCTGCATCGAGAGACAGATTGTGTGTCACTGTGGACCCAAGGACCCAAGCAGAATTTGCAAACCGCTTCCGGCAGGAGCTCTTTGGTGCGATCAAGAGCGAGGAAGCGAAACCATGACCGAGGTTTCCTTGATGCTTATAGTCAGAGAGAACACGTTATGGCGTGGGAGAGGAATCCATGAGTCTTTGTAGCTGAGTTTCCGTGTGAGAAACTGGCACAGCGCTGTCAGCGAGGAGAGGTTCTCTGATCGAGACGTGCTGTAATTCTGTTTTCACTTTCAGTCTGGACAGAATGTCGAGCTTTCTGTCTGACCGAGTTTGCAGGTAAACTCCTTCTATATCTGCAGGGAAGGCAAAAGTCAGGAGAAGAAAATACCAGATTGGGGGCGAGGACACAGCCCTGTTACACTCCACTCCTCACTCTGAAACTGTCAAACTCTCCAGCGCACGTTGTCATGAAGGGAGAGGAGGAGACTGAGGAGCTTTCCTGGGCAGCCAATTTTCTCCAAAACCAGCCCTGCTGACCATGTTGGAAGCTTCAGTGAGATCTACAAAAGGAAGGTAAAGAGGTACATCCTGTTCTCTTGGAGCTGATGTATGGAGAGGATCCTGTCCACAGTAAATCCTCTGGTACAGAAACCACACTGCGTTCCAGGTACACTCCATCTGAAAGTAGATGGAATCATTTAAGCCTGACCCTTGCGAAGGCTTCCCAATGATGCTCAGGAGTGAGATGCCCCTGTAGTTGTTGCAGTCTCCTTTGCTTTTGTAGTCTGATGATTTTTATGTTATGCATCTCCTGAGGAATGGAGCCTACTTTCCAACAGAGAAGGAGAAGATCATGGAAGTGTGGCAAAAGATGGAATTTTCCATGTTTGAGGAGTTCAGCTGGAATTCCGTCATTGCCGGGTGCCTTTCTATTTGCTAATCGATAAAAAGTGTTTTCAGGCTGAAGTGAAGATGGTTCTTCATCTAACTCAGTCACGACAGCAAGATGAGGAGGTGCATCAAACAAAGGCTGAGAGGTCAGTCTCACGAGAGTACAGCTCACAGCAATGTTCAACCCACTGGGACATCAGTTTGCTTTTGTCAGAGTAGATTTCAGGGGGGCAACTTTGATGATAAGATCAAGTGTCCTCTTGATCCCACCGTACATAACATAGATTTCTGTTGTCATAGGCAGTTTGGATTTCTTGACATAGGCTGATCCAGTGTTTATTTACTCTATTTATTTACTCAGTGTTTATCCAATGCTTATTTACTCAGTGTCACCCTATCTTTTGACTACTTTCAGCTGGTGCAGTGTTTTAGCTGTTGTGGGTATTTTGTGCATCATTGTAGACTTTGCTATTTTGCTTCAATGACTTACGTCATCTCAGCTGAATAGGTCTCAAACCCAGTCTTTGTTGCAGGCTCCCGCTTTACCAAATATTGCTGCCACTGTTTCATACAGGTTAATCTTAGTGACTTCCAAACTTTATCAATATCAATATCAGCATTTCCTGGCAAAAACCTTGGCGGGTCCCAATCACTCGAGCTTCAATACAAAACACAGGTCCGTGTCAGGGATGTTGATGCGCGCTGGTCCGTGTCAGGCGTGTTGATGCGCGCTGGTCCGTGTCAGGGGTGTTGATGCGCGCTGGTCCGTGTCAGGCGTGTTGATGCGCGCTGGTCCGTGTCAGGCGTGTTGATGCGCGCTGGTCCGTGTCAGGCGTGTTGATGCGCGCTGGTCCGTGTCAGGCGTGTTGATGCGCGCTGGTCCGTGTCCGACGTGTTGATGCGCGCTGGTCCGTGTCAGGGATGTTGATGTGCGCTGGTCCGTGTCAGGGATGTTGATGCGCGCTGGTATGTGTCAGGCGTGTTGATGCGCGCTGGTCCGTGTCAGGCGTGTTGATGCGCGCTGGTCCGTGTCAGGCGTGTTGATGCGCGCTGGTCCGTGTCAGGGTTGGTCCGTGTCAGGGATGTTGATGCGCGCTGGTCCGTGTCAGGCATGTTGATGTGCGCTGGTCCGTGTCAGGCATGTTGATGGGCGCTGGTCCGTGTCAGGCGTGTTGATGCACGTTGGTCCGTGTCAGGCGTGTTGATGCGCGCTGGTCCACGTCAGGGATGTTGATGCGCGCTGGTCCGTGTCAGGCGTGTTGATGCGCGCTGGTCCATGTCAGGCATGTTGATGGGCGCTGGTCCGTGTCAGGCGTGTTGATGCACGTTGGTCCGTGTCAGGCGTGTTGATGCACGTTGGTCCGTGTCAGGCGTGTTGATGCGCGCTGGTCCACGTCAAGGATGTTGATGCGCGCTGGTCCGTGTCAGGCGTGTTGATGCGCGTTGGTCCGTGTCAGGCATGTTGATGGGCGCTGGTCCGTGTCAGGCATGTTGATGCGCGCTGGTGCGTGTCAGGCGTGTTGATGTGCGCTGGTCCGTGTCAGGGCTGGTCCGTGTCAGGCGTGTTGATGCGCGCTGGTCCGTGTCAGGGATGTTGATGCGCGCTGGTCCGTGTCAGGCGTGTTGATGCGCGCTGGTCCGTGTCAGGGCTGGTTCGTGTCAGGCATGTTGATGTGCGCTGATCCGTGTCAGGCATGTTGATGCGCGCTGGTCCGTGTCAGGGCTGGTCCGTGTCAAGGCTGGTCTGTGTCAGGGCTGGTCCGTGTCAGGGATGTTGATGTGCGCTGGTCCGTGTCAGGCGTGTTGAAGCGCGCTGGTCAGTGTCAGGCGTGTTGATGCGCGCTGGTCCGTGTCAGGGCTGGTCCGTGTCAGGGCTGGTCCGTGTCAGGGCTGGTCCGTGTCAGGGCTGGTCCGTGTCAGGGCTGGTCCGTGTCAGGCGTGTTGATGCGCGCTGGTCCATGTCAGGCATGTTGATGGGCGCTGGTCCGTGTCAGGCGTGTTGATGCGCGCTGGAACGTGCCAGGGCTGGTCCGTGTCAGGGATGTTGATGCGCGCTGGTCCGTGTCAGGCGTGTTGATGCGCGCTGGTCCGTGTCAGGCGTGTTGATGCGCGCTGGTCCGTGCCAGGGCTGGTCCGTGTCAGGGATGTTGATGCGCGCTGGTCCGTGTCAGGCATGTTGATGCGCGCTGGTCCATGTCAGGCATGTTGATGGGCGCTGGTCCGTGTCAGGCGTGTTGATGCGCGCTGGTCCGTGCCAGGGCTGGTCCGTGTCAGGGATGTTGATGCGCGCTGGTCCGTGTCAGGCGTGTTGATGCGCGCTGGTCCGTGTCAGGCGTGTTGATGCGCGCTGGTCCGTGCCAGGGCTGGTCCGTGTCAGGGATGTTGATGCGCGCTGGTCCGTGTCAGGCGTGTTGATGCGCGCTGGTCCGTGTCAGGCGTGTTGATGCGCGCTGGTCCGTGTCAGGCGTGTTGATGCGCGCTGGTCCGTGTCAGGAGTGTTGATGCACGCTGGTCCGTGTCAGGGGTGTTGATGCGCGCTGGTGCGTGTCAGGCGTGTTGATGTGCGCTGCTCCGCGTCAGGCGTGTTGATGCGCGCTGGTCCGTGTTAGGCGTGTTGATGCGTGCTGGTCCGTGTTAGGCGTGTTGATGCGCGCTGGTCCGTGTCAGGGCTGGTCCGTGTCAGGGATGTTGATGCGCGCTGGTCCGTGTCACGCATGTTGATGCGCGCTGGTGCTTGTCAGGCGTGTTGATGTGCGTTGTTCCGTGTCTGACGTGTTGATGCGCGCTGGTCCGTGTCAGGCGTGTTGATGCGCGCTGGTCCGTGTCAGGCGTGTTGATGCGCGCTGGTCCGTGTCAGGCGTGTTGATGCGCGCTGCTCCGTGTCAGGCGTGTTGATGCGCGCTGGTCCGTGTCAGGGCCGGTCTGTGTCAGGGCTGGCCGTGTCAGGCGTGCTGATGCGCGCTGGTCCATGTCAGGCGTGTTGAAGCGCCCTGGTCCATGTCAGGCGTGTTGAAGCACGCTGGTCCATGTCAGGCGTGTTGATGCACGCTGGTCCGTGTCAGGCGTGTTGATGCACGCTGGTCCGTGTCAGGCGTGTTGATGCGCGCTGGTCCACGTCAGGGATGTTGTTGCGCACTGGTGTGTGTCAGGGATATTGATGCGCGCTGGTCTGTGTCAGGCGTGTTGATGCGCGCTGGTCCGTGTCAGGCATGTTGATGCACGCAGGTCCACATCAGGGATGTTGATGCGCGCTGGTCCGTGTCAGGGCCGGTCTGTGTCAGGCGTGTTGATGCGCGCTGGTCCGTGTCAGGCGTGTTGATGCACGCAGGTCCACATCAGGCATGTTGATGCGCGCTGGTCCGTGTCAGGGATGTTGATGCGCGCTGGTCCGTGTCAGGGCTGGTCCGTATCAGGCGTGTTGATGCGCGCTGGTCCGTGTCAGGCGTGTTGATGCGCGCTGGTCAGTGTCAGGCATGTTGATGCGCGCTGGTCAGTGTCAGGCGTGTTGGTGCGCGCTGGTCCATGTCAGGGATGTTGATGCGCGATGGTCCGTGTCAGGCGTGTTGATGCGCGCTGGTCCGTGTCAGGCGTGTTGATGCGAGCTGGTCCGTGTCAGGGATGTTGATGCGTGCTGGTCGTGTTAGGCGTGTTGATGCGCCCTGGACCGTCTCAGGCGTGTTGATCCGCGCTGGTCCATATCAGGGGTTTTGATGCGCGCTGGTCCGTGTCAGGCGTGTTGATGCGCGCTGGTCCGTGTCAGGCGTGTTGATGCGCGCTGGTCCGTGTCAGGCGTGTTGATGCGCGCTGGTCCATGTCAGGCGTGTTGATGCGCGCTGGTCCGTGTCAGGCGTGTTGATGCGCGCTGGTCCGTGTCAGGGATGTTGATGCGCGCTGGTCCGTGTCAGGCGTGTTGATGCGCGCTGGTCCACGTCAGGGATGTTGATGCGCGCTGGTCCACGTCAGGGATGTTGTTGCGCGCTGGTGTGTGTCAGGGATGTTGATGCGCGCTGGTCCGTGTCAGGCGTGTTGATGCACGCAGGTCCACATCAGGGATGTTGATGCGCGCTGGTGCGTGTCAGGTGTGTTGATGCGCGCTGGTCCGTGTCAGGGATGTTGATGCGCGCTGGTCCGTGTCAGGTGTGTTGATGCGCGCTGGTCCGTGTCAGGCGTGTTGATGCGCGCTGGTCCGTGTCAGGGATGTTGATGTGCGCTGGTCCGTGTCAGGCGTGTTGATGTCCGCTGGTCCGTGTCAGGGATGTTGATGCGCGCTGGTCCGTGTCAGGGCTGGTACGTGTCAGGCGTGTTGATGCGCGCTGGTCCATGTCAGGCGTGTTGATGCGCGCTGGTCCGTGTCAGGCGTGTTGATGTGCGCTGGTCCGTGTCAGGCGTGTTGGTGCGCGCTGGTCCGTGTCAGGGATGTTGATGCGCGATGGTCCGTGTCAGGCGTGTTGATGCACGCTGGTCCGTGTCAGGCGTGTTGATGCGAGCTGGTCCGTGTCAGGGATGTTGATGCGTGCTGGTCGTGTCAGGCGTGTTGATGCGCGCTGGTCCGTGTCAGGCGTGTTGATGCGCGCTGATCCGTGTCAGGCGTGTTGATGCGCGCTGGTCCATGTCAGGCGTGTTGATCTGCGCTGGTCCATATCAGGTGTGTTGATGCGTGCTGGTCGTGTCAGGCGTGTTGATGCGCGCTGGTCTGTGTCAGGCGTGTTGATGCGCGCTGGTCCGTGTCAGGCGTGTTGATGCGCGCTGGTCCACATCAGGGATGTTGATGCGCGCTGGTGCGTGTCAGGGATGTTGATGCGCGCTGCTCCGTGTCAGGCGTGTTGATGCGCGCTGGTCCGTGTCAGGCGTGTTGATGCGCGCTGGTCCACGTCAGGGATGTTGATGCGCGCTGGTGCGTGTCAGGGATGTTGATGCGCGCTGCTCCGTGTCAGGCGTGTTGATGTGCGCTGGTGCGTGTCAGGGATGTTGATGCACGCTGGTCCGTGTCAGGCGTGTTGATGCGCGCTGGTCCGTGTCAGGCGTGTTGATGCGCGCTGGTCCGTGTCAGGCGTGTTGATGCGCGCTGGTCCGTGTCAGGCGTGTTGATGCGCGCTGGTCCGTGTCAGGCGTGTTGATGCGCGCTGGTCCGTGTCAGGCGTGTTGATGCGCGCTGGTCCGTGTCAGGCGTGTTGATGCGCGCTGGTCCGTGTCAGGCGTGTTGATGCGCGCTGGTCCGTGTCAGGCGTGCTGATGCGCACTGGTCCGTGTCAGGGATGCTGATGCGCGCTGGTCCGTGTCAGGGGTGTTGATGCGCGCTGGTCCGTGTCAGGCGTGTTGATGCGCGCTGGTCCGTGTCAGGCGTGTTGATGCGCGCTGGTCCGTGTCAGGCGTGTTGATGCGCGCTGGTCCGTGTCAGGCGTGTTGATGCGCGCTGGTCCGTGTCAGGCGTGTTGATGCGCGCTGGTCCGTGTCAGGCATGTTGATGCGCGCTGGTCCGTGTCAGGGATGTTGATGCGCGCTGGTCCGCGTCAGGGGTGTTGATGCGCGCTGGTCTGTGTCAGGCGTGTTGATGCGCGCTGGTCCGTGTCGGGGCTGGTCCGTGTCAGGGATGTTGATGCGCGCTGGTCCGTGTCAGGCGTGTTGATGCGCGCTGGTCCGTGTCGGGGCTGGTCCGTGTCAGGCGTGTTGATGCGCGCTGGTCTGTGTCAGGGCTGTTCCGTGTCAGGGATGTTGATGCGCGCTGGTCCGTGTCAGGCGTGTTGATGCGCGCTGGTCCGTGTCAGGCGTGTTGATGCGCGCTGGTCCGTGTCAGGTGTGTTGATGCGCGCTGGTCCGTGTCAGGCGTGTTGATGCACGCTGGTCCGTGTTAGGCGTGTTGATGCGCGCTGGTCCACGTCAGGGACGTTGATGCGCGCTGGTCCGTGTTCAGGGATGTTGTTGCGCGCTAGTTCATGTCAGGGCTGGTCCATGTCAGGGCTGGTCCGTGTCAGCCGTGTTGATGCACACTGGTGCGTGTCAGGGATGTTGATGCGCGCTGGTCCGTGTCAGGCGTGTTGATGCGCGCTTGTCCTTGTCAGGGCTGGTCCGTGTCAGGCGTGTTGATGCGCGCTGGTGCGTGTCAGGGATGTTGATGCGCGCTGGTGCGTGTCAGGGATGTTGATGCACGCTGGTCCGTGTCAGGCGTGTTGATGCACGCTGGTGCGTGTCAGGCGTGTTGATGCGCGCTGGTCCGTGTCAGGCGTGTTGATGTGCGTTGGTCCATGTCAGGGATGTTGATGTCCGCTGGGTGTGTTTGGAGCTGTCAAACCTTTGGGGTTGCGCCTTCACTTTGCTGTTGACAAGGGAGTGGTTACTGTCACAACCTGCACTGTGGTCGGTGTGGGTCTGGAGAACACTGGGCAGAGTTTATGATAATCAGGTCAAGTTGGTGCCAATGGCCATTCCTAGGTGATGCCATGATACCCTGTGGTGATGCTTGCGTTTGAATAAAATGTTGCTGATGCAGACTTCATTCAGGGCAGAAAGTTCCGGAAGCTGTTGTCCATTGTCATTGATCTTGCCCACCTGCTGATGACTGAGGCACATTGGCCGTGAATCTCTGACAGACGCAACACTGAAATCGCCAGGAAGAATAACGTCTTGACATTTGGAATGTCCCTCATGTTCATATGAATATGATTTAGAGCTATATACTAAGGCAAAAAGATTATAATGAGGCATTGAATTAATTCTGTAGATTTTTTAAAATTTAAAGTCGTCAATTGTATTTTACAGTCACAGATCGAAGGCTTGTCAAAGAAATGCAGTTGGACAGTCCGGACGATTGAGAGATGGTTTAGGAGGAGGCGCAATCAAGATAGGCCCAGTTTGATGAAAAAGTTTCGAGAGGCTTGGTAAGTTTCAGATGTTGTTACAGGAACCTGCTGCGAATGTTGAACTGTTTTGTTTCTTTCTCAGGGAGTACCTTTGTACATCTGATTAGTTTGAAGATTCAGATTGCTAATTGCTGGGGTTTTTTTTATTCGTTCGTTGTTTGTGAATGTCGCTGGCTAGGCCAACATTTATTGACCTTGAGAAGGTGACGGTGAGCTATACTGATGTAAACAGCAGAGACTTGCTGCAAAATATGAATGAACTTGTGAAGGTCCGGTCACACTATATGGAACGAACTCACTTTCTGTAAACCTCTGGATTTGGTTAATTATTACAGAGAAAAATAGACGTTTGCAAATCCTGTTGTGTACATGACAATATTTGGAGATACAATGCAACTGGCATAGAATAATCCAACAACCTGACAAATAATGAGAAGCTGGTGTGCGTACTCTGAAATGAAACACAACGTAATAATATTGCTGAGCTAAAAGCTCAGTCAGAAATGTCTGACCTTTTGCAGGATCCAATATTGAGTGAGTGACTCTGAACTGAAAATTCACATTCTTCCTGTCAAAACTTCCACATCTAGAAACTAAACATCAACACTCTACATTTACCCTTTACCTTTTTTCTTTGTTAATAGGATGTGGGTGTCGCTGGCTAGGCCAGCATTTATTGCCCGTCCCTAATTGCCCATGAGAAGGTAATGGTTAGGCACCTCTTTGGACTGCTGCAGTTGATGTGGTGTAGGTCTGTCCACAGTGCTGTTCACTGCCAGCCTGATTCAGCACTGTCTGTCATCGATTGGTGTAAACACCTATCTGGTTTTTAGAACCCTTAATTGCATCGACGGGCAGAGGGATCTGGGTGTACAGGTCCACAGGTCACTGAAAGTGGCAACACAGGTGGATAAGATAGTCAGGAAGGCATATGGCATGCTTACCTTCATCGCCAGGGGCATTGAGTATAAAAGCTGGGAAGTCATGCTGCAGCTGTATCGAACCTTGGTTAGGCCACATTTGGAATATTGCGTGCAATTCTGGTCACCACATTACCAGAAGGATATGGAGGCATTGGAGACGGTGCAGAGGAGGTTTACCAGGATGCTGCCTGGTCTGGAGGTTATTAGCTATGAGGAGAGGTTGGAGAAACTTAGATTGTTCTCACTAGAGCGACGGAGATTGAGGGGCGACTTGATAGAAGTTTACAAAATTATGAGTGGCATGGACAGAGTAGATAGTCAGAAGCTTTTCCCCAGAGTGGAAGAGTCAATTACTAGGGGACATAGATTTAAGGTGAGAGGAGAAAACTATAGAGGAGATGTGCGGGGCAAGTTTTTTACACAGAGGGTAGTGAGTATCTGGAATTCGCTGCCAGAGGAGGTGGTGGAAGCAGGTATGATAGTGATGTTTAAGAGGCAGCTTGACAAATACATGAATAGGATGGGAACAGAGGGATAAGGACCCCGGAGGTGCAAAATGTTTTAGTTGACGGGCAATATGATAGGCACAGGCTTGGAGGGCCGAAGGGCCTGTTCCTGTGCTATACTTTTCTTTGTTCTTTGTTCACTAGTGTCCTTTAGGGAAGGAAATCTGCTGTCCTTACCCGGTCTGGCCTACATGTGACTCTAGACCCACAGCAATGTGGTCAACTCTTAACTGCCCTCTGAAATGGCCAAGCAAGCAATTCAATTCAAGGACAATTAGAAATGGGCAACAAATGCTGGCCTTGCCAGTGATGCCCACATCCCAGGAACGAATTTTTAAAAAAGTCTCATCTTAAAGTCAGCATATCCAACAGTGTAGCACTCCCTCAGTACTGCACTCGGAGTATCAGCCAAGATTTTCTGTTCTGTTTTCTAGAATGGGAGGTCTTGTGGTGTAGTGGGCAGTGTCCCTGCCTCGGAGCCAGAAGCTCTGGATTCAAGTCCCACTGCAGGGGAATGCCACGGCAGATATGTTCATAACGTGGCCAAACAGGTTGATTATCAGCCTGGAAATCCTTCCAGTACACCTATGGCAGGTGGTAAGAGTGAATGTGAAATGGCACCCCTCAAGGTATAGCCTCTGGCTTCAGGTAAGCGAGCTGTTCCAGGACAGATTAGCTATGGAAACACAAGTAAGCATGTGATTTGTGTACCTCATGTGCCACTCATGCATTGGTTTTAATTTTCTGAAATTCCCTAGATTTGGGGAAGATTCCATTAGATTGGAAAATAGCAAATGTAACTCCTTTATCCTAAAAGGGAGGGAGACAGAAAGGAGGAAACTACACATCAGTTAGCCTAACATCTGTCATAGGGAAAATGTTAGAAGCTATTATTAAAGATGTCATAGCAGGGCACTTAGAAAAATTCAAGGCAATCAGGCAGAGTCATCATGGCTTTGTAAAAGGGAAATCATGTTTAACCAATTTGTTGGAGTTCTTTGAAGTAGTCACGTGCTTTGGATGAAGGGGAACCACTGGATGTGCTGTACTTTGATTTCCATAAGGTATTTGATAAAGTGCCACATCCAACGTCATTGCAGAAAATAAAAGCTCATGGTGTAGGGGGTAACATATTGGCATGGATAGAAGATTGCTTCCTGTTAGCTAGCCAGAGAGTTGGCATAAAAGGTCCTGTTTCTGGTTGGCAAGATGTGACGAGTGGTGTGTCACAGGGTTTAGTGTTGAGGCCTCAACTTCTTACACTTTATATAAATGACTTGGATGAAGGGACTGAAGGAATGGTGGCTAAATTTGCTGATGATGCAAAGATAGGTAGGAAAATAAATTGTGAAGAGGACATAAGGAGGCTACAAAGTGACCTAAATAGGTTAAGTGAGTGGACAAAGATCTGGCAAATGGAGTATAATGTGGGCAAATGTGAAATTGTTCATTTTGGCAGGAAGAATTATTATCTAAATGGTGAGAGATTGCAGAGCTCAGAGATTCAGGGATCTGGGTGTCCTAGTGCATGAATCACAAAAGGTTAGTATGCAGACACAGCAGGTAATTAGGAAAGCTAATAAAATGTTATAGTTTATTGTGAGGGGAATTGATTGCAAAAGTAGGGGGGGTTATGCTTCAGTTGTACAGCGCATTAGTGAGACCACCTTTGGAGTATTGTGTACAAGACTGGTCTCCTTATTTAAAGAAAGATGTAAACGCCTTAGAAGCAGTTCAGAGAATGTTTACCAGACAAATACCAGGAATGGGCAGGTTTCCGGTTATGAGGAAAAGCTGGACAGGTTCAGCTTGTCCCCACTGGAATTTCGAAGAGTAAGAGGTGACTTATTTGAAACCTTTAAGATCCTGAGAGGTCTTGACAGGGTGGATGTGGAGACAATATCTCCTCTTGTGGGAGAATTTAGAACAAGGGGTCACTGTTTAAAAATAAGGGTTCGTTTACTTAGACAGTGATGAGGAGAAATTTTTTATGAGGGTTGTGAGTCTTTGGAACTCTCTTCCTCAAAAGTTAGTGGAAGCAGAGTCTTTGAATATTTCTAAGGTAGAGCTAGATAGGTTCTTGATTAACAAGGGGGTGAAAGGTTATTAGGGGTAGGCCAGAATGTGGGTTTGAGGTTACATTCAGATCAGCCATGATTTTAATGAATGGCAGAGCAGGCTCGAGGGGCCAAGTGGCTATTCCTGCTCATAATTCGTATGTTTGTGTAAATCATCCTTTATTACATTTCATTTCAACTGAAATGCTGTATCTGTGAAACAAGTTGTTCAAATCGGAGTATCCCAAGTGTCAGATTGACCTCCATTCGTGTACTCGTTCGCAACACAAAGACGCGCTGGTGATTGTCAATGTTAGATCAGAAACTGAATTTGTGAGCAGGACATTTCAGCATAAACCAGTAGACTGAAAGTTAGAATAAAAACAGAATGCTGGAAATCCTCAGCAGAACAGGCAGCATCAGTAGAGAGGGAAACAGAGTTAACATTTCAGTTCAATGATCTTTTGTCAGAATAGACCAAAGGCTGCCCTTGAACTGACTGAATCCTTCTCAAAGCTCTGCCCTCCGGTGTCCGTGTTAGCTGATATTGTTAATGGTTTTCTCTTCATGTCCCTCTCTCCTTTTAAGTCAGCCACACCAACCCTCTCCTCAAAATACTAATCCTTGCAAACTACGATCCCATCTCCCACCTCCCTATCTGAAGTCCTGAAACATGGTATTACCTCCCAAATCCATTCCCATCTTTCTCAGAAATCCATGTTTGAATCTTTCCAATGAAGTTTCTTCCCTGCCACAGTACCAAAACAGCTCTTATCAAAATCACAAATGACATTCTATGTGATTATGACAAAGGTAAACTTTCCCTCCTCGCCCTTCTCAACTTCTCTGCAACCTTTGACATTGTTGACCACACCATCCTCCTCCAACGCCTCTCCACTCTCGTCCAGCTGGGTAGGACTGCTCTCTCCTGGGTCCACTCATATCTATCTAATCATAGCCAGAGAATCGTCTGCAATGGCTTCTCTCCTTGCTCCCGCACCCGTTACTTCTGGTGACCCCCAAGGATCTATCCTTGGCCCCCCTCCTATTACTCATCCACATGCTGCCCTGGGCAACATCAATCCAAAAGCACACTGTTAGTTTTCACATGTACGCTGCCGACACCCAGCTCTACCGCTCCACCACCGCTCTCGACTGTTGCTAAATTATCAGATTGCTTTATCCGACATCCATTAAATATTGGGAAGACTGAAGCCATTGTTTTCTGTCCCCGCTCAAACTCCATTCCCTAATTATTGACTCCATCCCTCTCCTTGGCAACAGTCTGCGATTAAACTGAAATATTTACAACCTGGGCTTCACCTTTGATCCCAAGATGAGCTTCTGGCCTCATATTCATATCCTCATCAAGGGCACCTATTTCTACTCCGTAGCATCACCCGACTTTGCCCTGCCTCAGCTCAGCTGCTGCTGAAACCCTCATTATGCCTTTGTTACCTCTGGACTTGACTATTCCAAAACACTTCCTGGCTACTCTCCCACATTCTACGCTCTGTAAACTTGAGCTCATCCAAAACTCTGCTGCCTGTGTCTTAAGTTCCACCAAGTCCCATTCACCTATCTTCCCTGTGCTCATTGACCTACACTGGCTCCCAGTCAAGCAACATCATGATTTTAAAATTATCATCCTTGTTTTCAAATCTGTCCCTGGCCTCGCCCCTCCCTATCTCTTTAACCTCCTCCAGCTCCACAATTCCCTAATCCTGGTCATCATCAGTGGCCGTGATTCAATTGCCAAGGCCCCAAGCTCCAGAATTCCCTCCTTGCATCTGTCCGACTCTCTACCTCATTTTCCTCTTTTAAGACAGTCCTTAAAATCTACCCCACCTGACCGATGATGTGGCTCTGTATCATATTGTATGTTATAAAGCTCCTGTGTAGCATCTTGGGATGTTTTATTACATTAAAGGCACTATGTAATATAAGGTGCCACCACTGTCCACAGTAGGGATTTGTCCCAAGTTGGCTGCAAAGGTGCCACTCGCTGCAGAGCCTGTCCACAATATACTTACGCACCTCAGACCGCATTGGGGGTGGTAACTGGTCTCAGCCAGTACCACAGAACCAGCAATCAAGAATCGACAGGAGGTTTTATGGCATGTTCAGTTTTCTTTTTGAGTGACATTGAGGGTTGAGGTGTCAAACAGCTTGCCCACATGTGGTTGCATGTTTTGTGCTACCAACAAAGACCACTTTTACCCTCCTGTCCCAATCTGGGACCTCGCTGTGTCATTCCCGCTGGATTAAATTGCTGAAATGACAAGATGTTGGACATTTCAGTGGTTTGGGTGAGAAAGAGGGAACCGTTAAGTGGTTTTCTCAGGAGGAGGTTTAATGGCTCCGATCACATAAACTATTCGATAAAGAGGTAGTAAAAGTCAATGTTAGTATGCAGAAGAAAATTGGACAATCAGTGCACAATCTGTGACCATAATTTGGCAATTAGAACAGTACAACGTTATTATTCAAAGGGAGATTAAGACAAATAGGGACATTTGATATGACCGCAAATCTATGAATTTCCTCTGCATTGTAGCAAGCTGTGCATTAATCTCACACACGCCATCTGTTCAAAAGGAACATTGGATTCTCTAGAGTTTCGACATTAAATGTATAATTCATTGAGATTGAAATGGGAGTGTTAGTGTGGAGCTGTCTCCTATCACTGGTAGTCATAGCAGTTTCAATAAGTGCACAGATCTATTTCCCTGTATTGCACCAACATTACTTCCTCATACTGGGCACAGTTGCACAAGAACAACCTTTATCTTAACTTTATGTACAAGTCTCCACAGTGAGTGTCAATGCAATGTTGGTGACATTACAGCCAATGCCAATCCTGTTCTCAGCACATAGACCATGAAGAGAGACTGGATAGGCTAGAGTTGTTTTCCTTAGAGCAGAGGAGGCTGAGGGAGGACCTGATAGAGGTGTACAAAATTATGAGGGGCATAGATAGGGTAGATAGGAAGAAACTTTTCCCCTTAGTGGAGGTGTCAATAACCACGGGGCATAAATTTAAGGAAAGGGGCAGGAGGTTTAGAGGGGATTTGAGGAAAAAGATTTTCACCCAGAGGGTGGTTGGAATGTGGAACACACTGTCTGAGGCGGTGGTAGAGGCAGGAATCCTCACAACATTTAAGAAGTATTTAGGTGAGCACTTGAAACACCATAGTATACAGGGCTACGGGCCAAGTGCTGGGAAATGGGATTAGAATAGATAGGTGCTTGATGGCCAGCATGGACACAATGGGCCGAAGGGCCTGTTTCTGTGCTGTATAACTCTGACTCTATGACCAGAGATCAATAGATGGTGGAATAGCAATCCTGACTACTGTTCCACTCCCTGTCTTGGGGACACAGCAAAGAACCCTGATGCTTGCAGGGACTCGAGCCTCGAGATTGATTGTGCTGGGAGAAATGTCTCAGTGACACCCAGTGAACCAGCAGAGGAGTAGCTGGTTCTGAGTTCATGTTGTACCTCTCACATGTCACACATAGATGTGCCAACAGCTGCAAGCATTCACATGGTGGAATTCTGTTTGAGATTACCCAGTGCAGACTTGGGAACTTGCCACAGGGAGTGAGCTCAAGGATGAAACCCAAGATACTTTCTGAGAATGACTTTGAAGGACGTGGGAAGTGGTTACCTACCTACCCAGAGAGAATGCACAGGAAGAAAAATCAAACAGAACCACAAAAGATTATTTAACAAGAGGGAGGCCATTCAACGTATCAGGTCTGTGCTGGCTCTTTGTTAGAACAATCCAAAACTAATCCTACCCCCATCCCATTCTCTCCCTAGTGTGCCTTCCTCTGCTTCAAATATCTATTCACATTTTCCTTAAAAGGCACAGTGATTTCTGCCTCAGCCACTCTGTGACAAGGTATTCCATGCTCCAACATTCCTTTGGGTAAATATATTTCTCCTAACCTCTCTCCTCATTTTAGATGATAGGGTTGTTATGGATCCAGAAGGAGCCGCACTGCTCCTCCTGATTCCACGTTAAAGTAATTAAAAGGAGTATTAGCTTTCCAACAGTGACCTCCTTTCAGGTCCATCGGTTATGCCATATGTGCTCCACTCAGGTGAAGCTGAGTTTGGAAACAGGGTCTTAAAACAGCCACTAGGCCCCTAATTGGTATATTCACAGGCTAATGCCTGCTTTAGGCAAACAGCCTCAACACATTGAATCAATTGTTACCAATGTGGCAGGCACTGAACCTCTGGGTGATCATGCCTTCAGCTGCAGTGTTCTCAACTGAAACGTGTGACCAGGACTAATTTCTCCCCTACACTTTGATGCAACCTCTTTCTATCTTGAGAAAAATATTTATTTTGCACTCTCTGCATTTCATATTTGAAGATTTCCAATTTGCTGATGTGTTGACCAGTTTGATAACTTTCCTGCCCAGTTAATTTGGTCAGAATTCTCTCTCATCTCCCCGAACCTGATCTTTTTCTAGTCCAGTGCCTTTATCTTGGGCTTCTCATCATCTTATTCTTGTTCATGTTCAAACCTTAACTATGTTGTGTTGCCATCTCTCCACATTCCCCTATTCTCACATTTGACTCACTTCCTTTCTAAGGATTAAATCAAGCAATGCTCCTTTCCTTGTTGCACAGTCACACCTAGGAAGCAGTCCCGCATATCTTCTGAAGTATTCCCCACTTTGCACTTATACAGACATTCAAACATTGGAGGAGCAGGAGTAGGCCATTCAGCCCCTCGAGCCTGCTCCACCATGTAATAAGATCATGGCTGATCTGATAGTAACCTCAAATCTGCACCCTGCCTACACCCGATAACCTATTACCCCCTTATTTGCCAAAAATCTATCCACCTCTGCTTTAAAAATATTCAAAGTCTCTGTTTCTACCACCTTTCAGGAAGAGAATTCCAGAGACTCGCGACCCTCAGAAAATTTTCATCCTCATTTCCTTTTTAAATGGGCGACCCCTTATTTTTAAACAATGAACCCTAGTTTTAGGTTCTCCAACAAGAGGAAACATCGCCCACCCTGTCAAGACCCCTCAGGAGCATTTATTACCTTCATCCAGACTGTCCTGGAACTGTTTTAATCACCCAGAATTAGACGTGTGTTGTTCTTGCATTTCTCCCTAAACTGTTTACACTTTTCCCCTCTGTCTCATCTACACTGTGTGGGACATTGTGATAAAAAAAATCTCTCAGAACTGGACCATTTCCTTACCTTCCTAACTCTGTCTATAAGGATTCTGTCTATTCCAAATGCCCATGCACATTCCTACATAACTATGTAGAGAATCATTCACTAACACTGCAAAGCAAATCCCCTTATCCCCTATTTTTCCTGAAACTAGTCCAACCTGTTAGACCATCTCTGAAGAAGGGTCATACGGATTTGAAACGTTAACTCTGTTTCCCTCTCCACAGATGCTGCTAGACCTGCTGAGTTTTTCCAGCAATTTCTGTTAGACTGCTTTCTTGTTCTAATTCATTTTGTTACTTAAACAGCTGAGTATATATCTATCAGTGGTAACAGTCCAGGATCAGGTCACCTTTGAGACATCACACTTCATGATTCCAGTATGACTACATGGTTCTTTATTGAGCTTCTATTATACGATCCAACATGGCTACTCGGGTACATCATACTCCACAGTCCAGAATGTGGGCAACATACAGTTAGGAATATAGGAACAGGACAGCTCATTAATCCTATTCCACCATTCAGTTAGTTCTTGGCCGATCATCTATCTCAATGACTCATTCCTGCACTATTTGCATATCCCTTAATGTCATTAGGCTCCATAAATCTCTCTTTTCTGTCTTGAACATGCTCAATGATTGAGCTTCCACAGTCCTCTGGGGTAGAGAATGCCAAAGATTCACCACCCTCTTGAGTGAAGAAATTCCTCCTCATCTCAGTCTTAAATGGCCGACCCCTTATCCTGAGATTATGTCCCCTGGTTTTAGACCCACCAGCTGGGGAAACATCTTATCTACATCCACCCTGTAAGAATTTTGTAAGTAGAAACCTCATTCTTTGAATTTCTAGGGAATACAGATCCAGTCTCTCCAATACCTCCTCATAAGAAATTCCTGCCGTCCCAGGGATTAATCTGGTGAACTCCATTGCACTCTCTCTATGGCAAGTACATCCTCCCTTAGATAAGGAGAACAAAACTGTGCATAATACTCTAGGTGAGGTCTCACCAAGGCTCTATACAACTGCAGAAAGATATCTTTACTCCTGCACTCAGATCCCATCATGGTGAAGGCCAACATACCATTCGCCTTCCTAATTGCTTGCTGCACCTGCTTGCTAGCTTTTAGTGACTCATGAACAAGGACAGTCTGGTCCCTTTGGACATCCACACTTCCCAATCTCACCATTTAAGAAATATTCTGCCTTTCTGTTTTTTCTACCAAAGTGAATAACTTCACATTTATTCACATTATGTCCCATCTGTCATGTTCTAGCCCATTCACTTAGCCTGTCCAAGTCCTCTTGAAGCCTTCTTGAATCCTTCTCACAACTTACATTCCCACCCAGTTTGGTGTCATCAGCAAATTTGGAAATATTACAATTGGTCCGTGCATTCAAATTGTTTATCTCGATTGTGAACAGCTGTGGACCCAGCGCTGATCCTTGTGGTACCCGACTGGGAACAGCCTGCCATCCTGAGAATGACCCATTTAATCCTACTCTCTGCTTTCTGTCTGTTAACCAATTCTCAATCCATACTAGTATACTCCCCCAGTCCTATGCGCTCTAATTTTATTTATTAACCTCCTGTCTGGAACCTTATTAAAAGCCTTCTGAAAATCCAAATACACCACATCCACTGGTTCTCCTTTATCAATGCTGCAAGAAATGTTCTCAAAAGACTCAACAAGTTTGACAAACCTGATTTCCCTTTCATAAATCCATGTTGACTCTGCCCAATTTTACCATTCTTTTCTAAATGTCCAGTTATCACATCCTTTATAATAGATTCTTTTTCCTACGACTGACGTCAAACTAACAGGTGTGTAGTTCTACATTTTCCTCCCTTCTTAAATAGTGGGTCTACATTTGCTATTTTCTATTCCCCAGGAACCTTTCCAGAATCTATAACATTTTGAAAGATAACCACCAATTCATCCACTATCTCTTTAGCCATCTCCTGGAATTAAACTCATCTGGTCCAGGGGATTTATCAACCTTCAGTCTGTTAACTTTTAAAGTGCTACCTCTTTACTAATACTAATTTCCTTTAGTTCCTCAGTTTCACAAGTCCCTTGGTCGCCTAGTATTTCTGAGAGATTTTCTGTATTTTCTACCATGAAGACAGACACAAAATAACCTTTTAGTTTCTCTGCCATTTCCCTGTTCTCCATTATAAATTCTCCTGTCCCCACCTGTATTGGGCCCACATTGTCCTAGTTAACCTTTTCCTTTTCATATACCTAAAGAAATTTTTACATACGAACAAGGAGCAGGAGTAGGCCACTCAGCTCCTCAAGCTTGCTCCACCATTTAATAAGATCGTGGCTGATCTGATAGTAACCGGAAATCTCACCTACCCCCGATAATCTATCACCCCCTTGCTTGCCAAGAATCTATCCCCCTCAGCCTTAAAAATATTCAAAGATTCTGCTTCCACCGCCTTTTGAGGAAACGAGTTCCAAAGACTCTCAACCCCAGTGAAACAATTTCGCCTAGTCTCTGTTTTAAATGGGCAACCCCTTATTTTTAAACAGTGACCCCTAGTTCTAGAATCTCCCACAAGAGGAAACATCCTCTCCACATCCACCCTGTTAAGACCCCTCAGGATCTTATATATTTCAATCAAGTTGCCTCTTTCACTCCAGTGGATACAAGCCTAGTCTGTCCAATCTTTCCTCCTAAGACAACTCACCCATTCCAGGTATTAGTCTGGTAAACTTCTCTGAACTACTTCCAATGCACTTACATCCTTTCTTAAATAAGGTGACCAATACTGTACACAGTATTCCAAATGTGGTCTCACTGGTGCCCTGTACAACAGAAGCATAACCTGCCAACTTTTGTATTCAATTCCTCTCGCAATAAATGAGAACATTCTATTAGCTTTGCTAATTACTTGCTGAACCTGCATATTAGCCTTTTGTGATTCCTGCATTAGGACACCCAGATCCCTCTGCACCTCAGAGCTCTGTAATCTCTCGCCATTTAGGTAATATGCTTCTCTTTTATTCTACCTGCCAAAATGGACAATTTCACATTTTCCTACATTACACTCCATTTGGCAGTTCTTTGCCCACTCATTAACCTATCTACATTTTGTAGCCTCCTTATGTCCTCTTCACAACTTACTGTCCTACCTAACTTTGTGTCATCAGCAAATTTGATAACATCCCATCAACGTCTTCATCCAAGTCATTTGTATAAGTTGTAAACAGTTGAGGTCCCAGCACTGATCCCTGTGGCACATCACCCGTTACATCCTGTCAACCTGAAAAAGACCCATTGATGCCTACTCTCTGCTTCCTGTTAGCCAGCCAATCTTCTATCCATGCCAATATGTCACTCCCTATAACAGGAACTTTTATTTTCCTCAATAACTTTTGATGTGGCACTTTATCAAATGCCTTCTGGTAATCTAAGTACAGTACATCCACCAGTTCCCCATTATCCACAGCACGTGCTACTTCCTCAAAGGACTCCAATAAGTTGGTTAAACACGATTTCCTTTTCACAAACCCATGTTGACTCTGCCTGCTGACCTTGAGCTTATCCAAGTGCCCTGCTGTAGCTTCTTTAATAATAACTTCAAACATTTTCCCTATGACAGATATTAAGCAAACTAGCCTGTAGTTTCCTGCTTTCTGTCTCCCTCCCTTTTTGAATTCTTTGAAATCTTCCAATCTAATGGGACCTTTCCTGAATCTAGGGAGTTTTGGACAATTAAAACCAATGCATCAACTATCTCACCAGACACTTCTTTTAAGATCCTAGGATGAAGTTCATCTGGACCCAGGCACTTGTCAGTCCGCAGCTTCAACAATTCACTCAATACTGCTTCTCTGGTGCCTGTAATTTTCCTGACTTCCTCCCTGAAGTGTTTTGTCACTTAACAGTCACACACGCACGCATCTACACACACCTGATTCTGAACTCCAACTTCCTGTGTAGAAAACAGAAGGTTCTTTTATTCCTCATTCTACACCAGAGGGCAATACATCCGGGATTTAGCACACCCTACTGTCAGGTTTTTTATATAGCACCTCTTTTTAACTAAAAAATCCTTTTACAAAAAAGCATAAACATTAAAACACAAACATCACATCTCTTCCCCCTTTAGCCAGGAACAAATCAGTCAGGCGGTTTGCAGATTTGCTTTGGTCTAGAGGAGTGTTGGCTTCAGTACTCAGTTTGTTTGCTTAGAAATGGAAGATTCTGCTGTTCCACTCGTTTCTGTTCAGGTTCAACAGTTGCAGCTACAGGTTTGTCAGCTGAATCAGTTCAGGTTTCACCAACTGGAGCAGACGTTTCCCAGAAATCTTCCACATTGACTGGAGATCCCTGGAAATTTGGTTCCTCGTATTTGGCTGCTCTAATCTGGTCAGTGTGTCTCTTCCAGATTCCACAGGGAGATTCAACGTTATAGGTCAGTGGTCATCGACGCTTGATGATTCTTCCCAGGAGCCACTTTGATGCCTCACAGTAATTTCAGACCCAAACGGACTGATTCAGATTAAATTCGTGAGCTGGTTTACTTGTCATGTGACCTTTTCTGATCAAGTTTCCTTGAACCAATCTTTCCTTTCAAATCTGGACATAGCAAGTCCATTCTGGTACTCAGTCATTTACCAAACATCAGCTCAGCAGGAGATACACCTGTTGTTGAATGTGGAGTGTTACAATGCATCATCAAAACGTTCTTCAACTTCAACTTCCAATCTGTTTGTGTCCGGCCTTTCAATATGGCCAATTTGAATGTCTGGACAAAGTGCTCCACTTCGCCATTTGAGGATGGGTGGTAAGGCGAGATGAGAATCTGCTTGTTCCCATTGTTTTTCAGGAAATGTTTGAAATTCATATGATGTGAGCTGTGTGCCATTGTCAGACACAATCAGCTCCGGCAATCCAAAAGTAGTGAACACATTCCAGAGAGCGTCAATGGTCTTTGCTGAAGTAGTCGACTTCATTGGAATAACATGAGACCACTTTTTGAGGGCATCCATCACAATCCGGAATGTATGTCTGAGAAGTGGTCCAGCAAAGTCCACATGACGTCTCTGCCATGGGGGGTCAGGCCAAGCCCACGGATGGAATGGGCCAGGTGCAGGAGAAGACTTCATTTCTTTGTATGGAAGTCAATCACTGACCATGCCTTCGATGTCTTTATCCAGGTGTGGCCACCATACATGTAGACGAGCTAATGCTTTCATTTTGATCATTCCCATGTGACCGAGGTGAAGTTCCTCTAACACTCGTGTTTGGAATATTGAAGGAATAACAACTCTGATTCCCCATAACAAACAACCGCCTTCCAGAATCAGCTCAAATCTACACATGTAGTAAGGTTTAAGCTCACTCCTTGAGGTACACACCAACCCTTCTGTGTGTACAGGTAAACTTTGGAGAGCACAGCATCCCTCTGTGTTTCAAGTCGAATTTGATCCGCTTTAACAGGTAACATGTCGTATCTGGTTCACATTGAAAACAGTGACTTCACTTTGGGTTGTGGAGCTGTGGAAAGTGCGTCCGCACTTCTATGATTCTCAGTTGAGCGAAATGTAACTTCCTACTGATAAGCGGATAAGATCAGTGCCCATCTTTGTAGGCGGCAGTGGCAAGTGTCGGGGTTTGTGACTTTGGACTAAGCAACCAGATCAAAGGTTTGTAATTAACATGAATTTACACCCATACAAATATTGGTGGAACTTTTTGACTCCATAGATTAGCCCAAGAGCTTCCTCCTCAATTTGAGCATAATTTTGTTCTGCCTTGGACAATGTGTGTGAGGTGTATGCAATGAGCCTTTCACTGCCAGCAGGAAGTGTGTGGGAGGTGACAGCTCCAACACCAAATCCAGATGCACCACAAGCCAGGCTGACAGGTAACTTTTCACTGAAACGTGCCAGGACTTCAGTAGAAAGGAACTTGGGTTCCTTGAAACTTTCCTGACAGGCTTGTGACTGGTCCCATTTTGCATTCTTCAGGTTATTCAGTGGTGCTGCCTTGGTAGCCAAACTGGAAATGAATTTGCCGTAGTAATTCACAAGTTCCAAAAATGAACGAAGCTCTTTAACATTTTTGGGCTGTGGTGCATTCACCACTGCCTCCACCTTTCTGGGTGAGGTAGAGAGGCCGGTTTCATCGATCACACGTCCCAGGTGCTTCACTGAGGGCTTCAGGAACGAGCATTTGGATTTCTTACAGCAGAAGCCATATTTTTCCAGTCTACACAGGATCCTGCCTAGGTTCTCTGAATGAGGTTTTTCCCAGTGATGAGCATGTTGTCTTGGAAGCAGATTACACCAGGGAGGCCCTGCAGTATTTTGTCCATGGCCTGCTGGAATAAGGCTGGTGATGACATGTTTCCAAACGGTAGTTGTTTGTATTGATATAGACCTGTGTGTGTGCTGATTGTTGTAAACTTGCTGGAATCTTCACTCAGCTGCATTTGCAAAAATGCCTGTGATAGGTCAAGCTTTGTGAATAATTCACCTCCATTCAGAGCAGCAAACAGGTCCTCAATTTTCTGTAGCAAGTACTGTAGCACTTCCAGGAAAGGATTAATGGTGATTTTATAGTCACCACATATTCTGATAGACCCGTCATCCTTCACTACTGGGACTATTGGAGCTGCCCACTCTGCATGATTAACTTTCTCAATTATCTGAAAGTTTTCAAGTTGTTCCAGTTCCTGATCGATTTCCTGTCACATTGAGTAGGGAACTGAACGTGGTTTGAAGAACCTTGGAGAAGCTTCAGCCTTCACAGCAAGTTTGGCTTCAATGTCTTTAATAACTCCAAGACCTTCTTTGAAGACATCAGTATGCTTGTCTAACATGGGGTTGCAATACACTTTACTTATTTTATTCCAGTCCAGTCAAATTTCTTTTAGCCAGCTCCTGCGCATAAGTGATGGACGATCCCCTTTCACAATAAGTGGTAACCTCGCTATTTTATCTCCACATTTTGCTTGAATGGACGTTTTTTTCAAGTATATTCACAGGCTCACCAGTGTAGGTGCTAAGCTGGAGGAGGGTTTTCTCCAATGGGCGTTTCTTGAAAACATTCTCCCATTTCAGATGCTCCAGTGTCAACCTCCATTTCAACCATTTTACCATTTAAGGCAATGCCAACCTTTAGTCCCTCATCTAGTTGCAGATCAGACTGAATGCAATCCAATTGCTCTTCCTCATTGTCGCTGTTTGTTTCACTTTCTGTCTCGTCTGGACTCATTACTTTTGTATTTTGTTTCCAGATAAACTGCCTGTTTACTTTCAAGTGTGACTTGTCTGTGTGCTCCTCGTGATGCCCTTTTCTTAGCGGTACTGCTTTACTGTGATCAGCCTTTGATCCATATATACTCTGTATGTGTCCTTTTTTCCACAGTAGCGACAATCAGCTGTTTTTCACTTACAGGCTTCTGCATTATTCCCTATTCCGTTACAGCAGTAACATGTTTGGAAGCCAGTATACCCTGACTTTACTATTTTAACTTTGGCATTGTTAGAATGCGCATTCAAATCTCCAGCTTGTTTCTCTGCCATTTCTATGCTTTGTACAATCTCGAACGCTTTCTTCAGTGTCAATTCTTGCTCCGCTAACAATCTATGTTGAACATAAGAGCAGAAATAGGAGCAGGAGTAGGCCATTTGGCCCCTCAAGCCTGCCCAGTATTCAATAAGATCATTGCTGATCTGCCTCAGGCCTCAACTCTGCTTTTGTGCCAGCTCCTCATAGCCCGCAACTCCCCGATATTTCAAAAATCTTTCTACCTCCTCTTTAAATACTTCCAGTGATCTAGCCTCCACAACTCTCTAGGGTAGAGAATTCCAGACATTCACTACCATCTGAGAGAAGAAATTCCTTTGCATCTCAGTTTTAATTGAGTGTCCCCTTATTCTGTAACCATGTCCCCTAGTTTGAGATTCCCCCACTAGTGGAAACATCATCTCAACATCTACCCTGTCAAGCCCCCTCAGAATCTTGTACATTTCAACAAGATCACCCCTCATTCTTCTAAACTCTAATGAATAAAGGCCTAACCTGTTTAGCTGTTCTTGATAAGTCAACTCCTTCATCCCAGGAATCAGCCTAGTGAATCCCTTTTGAATGGCCTCCAATGCCAGTATATCCTTTCTTAAATTACAAGGACCAAAACTGTACACAGTACTCCAGGTGTGGGCTCACCAAGGATCTCTAGAGTTTTAACAAGACTTCCCTATTTTTAAACTCCAACCGTGCGCGCCCCCCACCCCCCCGGCCCAGCAATACAGGCCAAAATTCCATTTGCCACCTTAATGACTTGCTGTACCTGCATGCTAACTTTGTGTTTTATGCACAAGAACACCCAGATCCCTCTGCTGCACTTTTTTGAAGTCTCTCTCTATTTAAATAATAGTCTGCCTGTGGATTCTTCCTACCAAAGTTCATGACCTCATACTTTCCTACATTAAACTCCATCTGCCAAGTTTTTGCCCACTCACTCAACCTGTCTATATCCCCTTGCAGATTCCTTATGTCCTCATCACAACATGACCCCCCACCTATTTTTCTTGGTCAGCAAACTTGGATACAATACACTCTCCCCCCCAACTCCCTTCCAAGTCATTAATATAGATAGTAAACAATTGAGACCCTAGGACTGATTTTTGTGGCACTCCCCTAGTTACATCTTTCCAACCTGAAAAAGACCCATTAATCCATACTCTGTCTTCTGTGTGTTAACCCATCCTCATTCCATGCTAATTCATTACCTCCAATACCGTGAGAGCCTATCTTGTGCAATAACCTTTTACGTAGCATCTTATCGAATCCCTTCTGAAAATCCAAATATACTACATCTACCAGCTCCCCTTTATCAACTCTGCTTGTTATATCCTCAAAGAACTCTAGCAGATTTGTCAAACATGATTTCCCTTTCACAAAACCACGTCGACTCCGAGTTCTTGAATTCTTTCATTTCTTTGTTCACAAATCAAGCAATCACACAAATGCTTCTTCCAGGTAACCTTTCAAGTCACAATGTTCTGCTAATTTTGTCAATGCAGTCAGTAACTGGGAAACAGACCCACTATCATGCTGTTCTCTTTGGTGAAACTCGAATCTCTTGGCAATAATTGCTGGCCTGGGATCGAAGTGCTTTTTCAAAACATATTGTAGACTGTGTAGTATCTTTAAATACCAGCCATTCCCAGTCTGACGTCAAATCTTTGTGTATTTTCCCAATCCACCAAAGCCAATTTGCCTCTCATACTTTCATAATTTCCTTTCTTCAGAATGAACTATTGCATTCAAACTTAATGCAAAATTTGATCATATTGTGGTCACTATTTCCCAAAGGCTCTTTACAGCAAGGATGTTAATTAGCCCTTTCTCATTACCTAACACTAAATCCAAAATAGCCTGATCTCTAGTTGGCTCCTCAACGTACTGCTCCAGAAACTCATCTCCTACACACTCCAGGAATTCCTCCTCCGCAGCATTGGTGCTGATTTGGTTAACCCAGTCTATGTGTACATTGAAGCCCATTGGCACTGTATTACCTGTGTTACATGAATCCTCTAATTTCCTGATTTATACTGTGCCCAACATTAGCACTACAGCTTGGTGGCCTATAAACAATGCCTATCAATGTTTGCTGCCCCTTGCTCACTCTTAGCTCCACCCAAGCTGATTCTACATCTTGATCCTTCGATCTAAGATCCTCTGACTAATGTACTGATTCCATCCCTTATTAAGAATACTACCCCACCGCCTTCTCCTTGATGCCTAGCCATCCTAAATGCCAAATATCCTTGGATATTTCGTTCCCAGCCTTGGTCACCATGTAGCCATGTCTCAGTAATGGCAATTAAATTATACCCATTTACCTCAATCTGTGCATTCACATTAACCTTTTTGTGAATGCTACGTGTGTCAGATAGAGTGCCATTAATTCTGCTTTGTTAACATTATTCTCTATTCTGATCCTATTTGATGCTTGCCTATGCTCCATCTTTTTTTGTTTTCTACTTTACTTCCTTTTACCAGTTTTGCTTCCCTCCAACCTGAGCTCCCTCTCAGGTTCCCACCCCTCTGCCGGTCCAGTTTAAACGCTCTCCAACAGCACTACCAAATCTCCCTGCGAGGATGTTAGTCCCAGTCCTGCTAAGATGCAGCCTGTCCATCTTGTACAGGTCCCGCCTGCCCCAGAACCGGCCCAAATGCCTCAGAAATCTGATGCTTTCCCTCCTACAGTAGTTCTCCAGGCTGTGTGTTCAATTGTTCAGTTCTCCTATTTCTGTACTCTCTATCACGTGGCAATGGAAGTAATCCTAAAATTTCTGCTTTAGAGGACCTGCTTTTGAATCTCCTTCCTAGCTCCTTGAAATCTGCTTTCAGGGCCTCATCCCCCTTTCCTACCTAAGTCATTGGTACCAACGTGGACGATGACCTCAGGCTGTTCAACCTCCCCAGAAGCCGCTCCATGAAATCGTTGACCCTGGCACCAAGGAAACAATATACCATCCTGGAGTCAAGTCTACGGCTGCAGAAACATCTGCCTGTTCCCCTAACTAATGAATTTCATACAAACATATGAATTAGGAGCAGGAGTAGGCCACTCGGCCCCTCAAGCCTGCTCTGCCATTCAATAAGATCATGGTTGATCTGAATGTAAGCTCAAACCCACATATCTGTCTACTCCCAATTACCTTTCACCCTTGTTAATCAAGAATCCACCCAGCTCTGCCTTAAAAATATTCGGAGACTCTGCTTCCACTGCCTTTTGAGGAAGAAAGTTCCAAAGACTCACTACCCTCTGAAAGAAAAAAATTTTCCTCATCTGCCTTAAATCAGCAACGCCTTATTTTTAAACAGTGGCCCCTAGCTCTAAATTTTCCCACATCCTCTTCACACCCACTCGGTCAAGACCCCTCAGAATCTTAAAGGTTTCAATCAAGTCACCTCTTACTCTTCTAAACTCCAGAGGATACAAGCCTAGTCAAGTCTTTCCTCATAAGACAACCCTCCCATTCCTGGTATTAGTCTAATAAACCTTCCCTGAACTGTTTCTAACACATTTACATCTTTCTTGAAATAATGAGGCCAGTACTGTATACAATACTCTAAATGTGATCTCACCAATGCCCTGTACAACTGAAGCATAAACTCTCTACTTTTGTAATCAATTCCCGTCTCAATAAACGAAAGCATTCTATTAGCTTTCCTAATTACCTGTTGTACCTGCATACTAACCTTTTGTGATTCATGCACTAGGACACCCTGATCCCTGAATCTGCAATCTCTGACCATTTAGATAATAAGCTTCTTTTTTATTCTTCCTGCCAAAATGAATGATTTCACAATTGCCCACATTATACTCCATTTGACAAATCTTTGCCCACTCACTTAACCTATTTAAGTCACTTTGTAGCCTCAATTCGTCCTCTTCACAATTTACTTTCCTACCTATCTTTGTATCATCAGCAAATTTAGCAACCATTTCTTTGGTCCCATCATCCAAGTCATTTATATAGAGTGTAAAAGGTTGAGGCCCCAGCACTGTGGCATACTATTATGACACAACCAATGGTAAAAGCTGAGTTGTTCAAATTCCAGAGGGAAACTTGAAACAATTGTCATAATCCATTTTTGCAATTTGTGTGTTTCGAGATGCAGGCTTTGAATTCAGTAGTAATAAGACCACTGAGTCTCAAGAGGTTTTTTTTAATAAAACCAAATTAAACATTTATTAATACAAGAAAAATTGTAAGCACATAAATATGTCTACAAAATTGCTACTATAGTAACTACAAAAATCCCCTAATTAATCTGACGCTCAGTTATACCCTCCCTCAAGCCGACAGTAAAACTGATAGATTTTAAAAGACCCAGGCAAAGCACATTTGACCGTACAAATTCAAAATGAGATTCCTTACAGACACAGCTGTAGGCTTACAGGCTGGTTAGACCTTAAATGCCCCTGACTTACACACACAAACTCCTTTTGTTTATACCTAGCTTCCCCTTTGAATGGAAATTTTCCAGGGTATCCTAGGCTTTTAATGTCACATCTTCTAACAATAGCATTTTCATCCCGCTAATTTTATTAGTAATATAAACATATTGCTTGGCATTTCCCCACTAGATGCAAAATTTTACTCCCTCTCTTGAAAGCTTTCTTTGACAAATGCAAATGTACACTTAATCCTTTTAACTTCCTTACAGTTTACCTAACTAACATCTCAAAACTGCTATATATCAAAGCACCCAGACTAGCTGGCTTTAATCCAATTAAGCCACATACAGACAGACACAGACACAAATCCCACTACAATTCCAATTTAAAAATAATTTCCAATAACATTATAGACATTAATATCTCTTCATGACACGCACCACTTGTCACATCCTACCAACCAGAAAATGACCCATTCATGCCAACTCTCTGCTTCCTGTTAGCTAGACAATTTTCTGTCCATGCCAATATGTTACCCCCTATACCATGAACTTTTATTTTCTGCAATAACCTTTGATGTGGCACTTTATCAAATGCCTTCTGGAAATCTAAGTACAGTATATTTACCTATTCCCCTTTATCTACAGCACATGTGACTCCTTCATGGAACTCCAATAAATTGGTTGAACATGATTTCCCTTTCACAAAACCATGTTGACTCTGCCTTATTACCTTGAATCTTTCTAAATGCCCTTTCATAACATCTTTATTAATAGCTTTCAACATTTTCTCTATGACAAATGTTCAGCTGACTGGCCTGTAGTTTCCTGCTTTCTGTTTCTTTCTCTTTTTGAATAAAGGAATTACATTCGCTAGTTTCCAATCTAATAGAACCTTTCCCAAATCTAGGAAATTTTGGAAAATTAAAGCCAGTGTGTCAACTATCTCACTAGCCACTTCTTTCAAGAGCTTAAGGTGACGTCCATCTGGGCCATGAAATTTGTCAGCCCACAGCCTCAACAATTTGCTTAGTACCACTTCCCTGGTGATTGTAAATTTCCTCCCTTTCATTTCCTGATTTACAGCTATTTCCGCAGTGTTATTTATGTCCTGTATAGTGAAGAGGAAAGCAAAATACCTGTTTAATTCATCCCCCATCTCCCTACTTTCCATTATCAATTTTCCAGACGCACTGTCTATAGGACCAACGCTCACTTTGTTAACTCCTTTCTTATTTAAATATCTCTAGAAACTCTTATCCATCTTTATATTGCTAGCTAGCTTCCCTCATGCTCTAATTGTTCTATTCTTATTAATCTTTTTGTCATTTTTTGCTGTTCTTTATTTTCTTTCCAATCTTCTGACCTGCCACCTGACTTTGCATAATTATTTGCTTTTTCTTTAACTTTGATACTGTCTTTAACTTTTTCAGTTAACCACAGATGGTGGGCCCTCCCCTTGGGATTTTTCTGTCTTGTTAGAATGTATATATTCTGTGTATTTTGAAATATCCCTTCAAATGTCTGCCACTGAACTTCTACTGACTTATCCCTTCACCTCATTTGCCAGTTCACTTTATCTAGCTCTGCTTTCATGCCCTCATAATTGCCCTTAAGTTCAAAATACTAGTCTTGGACACACTCATTTCCCCCTCAAAATGAATGTAAAATTCAATCACATTATGTTCGCTGCAACCTAGGGTGCCTTCACTAGGAGGTTATCAATTAATCACAGAATCACACAGTGCAGAAGAGGCCCTTCGGCCCATTGAGTCTGCACCAACACGTGAGAAACACCTGATCTACCCGATCTCTAATCCTATCTCATTGCACAACATCAGGTCTAGTATAGCCTGCTCTCTGGTTGGCTCCAGAACGTGCTGTTCCAAGAAACTATTCTGAAAGCATTCTATGAACTTATCTATACCACCTTTGCCCACCTGATTTTTCCAGTCTAAATGTAAATTAAAATCCCCCATGATTATTGTTGTACCTTTTGGGCAAGCTCCCATTATCTCGTCTTTTATACTCTGTCCTGCTGTGTAGTTACAATTAGGAGGTCTGTACATCACCCCCACAAGTGACTTCTTGCCTTTATCATTCCTCATGTGTTTTAAATAATCAACCTAAACAGCTCCTACATCCTGCTTTTCTGAATTTAGATCATCCCCCTCTAATATGCTAATACCATCATTAATTAACACAGCCACCCCTCCACCTTTTCCTAATTTCCTGCCTTTTCTAAATGTCACATACCCTTCGATATTCAGCTCCCAACCTATGTCATCCTGTAGTCATGTCTTTGTAATAGCTATCAGATTGTACTTATTTATTTATATTTGCGCTTTCAGTTAATCTGTTTTGTTTTGAATACTACACGCATTTAGATACTGAGCATTTAGTTTTGTCCTTTTATTATTTTTGTAGTGTCCAGCCTTATCTGCTGATTTACACTTAGATTTGTACTCTCTGTCCCTTTCTGTCACAGTCTGTTTATCATTTCCCATTTTAATACCTGTCTCTCTTACCTTGTCTCTACTCTTTGGCTTACCACATCTCCCCAAATTTGATCCCTTGCCCCCACTATTCAGTTTAAAACCCTCTCTACTTCCCTAGTTGGGCAGCTTGTGAGGACACGAGCCCCAGCACAGTTCAGGTGTAGACCATCCCAACGGTACAAATTCCACTTTCCCAAATACTGGTGCCAGTGCCCCACGAACCTGAACCCACTTTTCCCACACCAGTCTCTGAGCCATTCATTTCTCTGGTCTTATCTGTCTTATGCCAATTTGCACATTGCTCAGGTAATAATCCAGAAATTATTACCTTTGAGGTTCTGCTTCTTAATTTGATGCCTAGCTTGTCATACTGACTATGCACAGCCTCCTTCTTCATCCTGCCTATGTTGTTGGTAACTACATGGGCCACAACCACTGGATCCATGCAAGTTCCTCTTCAGCCCTGAGCAGATGCCCTGAACCCTGGCACCGGCCAGGTAACAAAGCCGCCTGGATTCTCACTCTTTGCTGTAGAGAACAGTGTCAATCTCCCTCACTATACTGTCCCCTACTACCACTTCATTCCTTTTTGCTCCCCCCACTCGGATGGCTTCCTGTACCACGGTGCCATGGTCAGTTTGCTCATCTACCCTGCAGCCCCCACTCTCATCCAAACAAGCTGAGAGAACCTCAAACCGACTGGACAATGCAGAATCTCAGAGTCCTGTCTTCTAGTTCCCTTACCTGCCTCACAGTCACAGCCTCCTGCCCCTGACCACTGACCAAATCAGAAGACCCTTCCTAAGTGGTGTGACTTCCTCCTGGTACAAAGCATCCAGGTAACTTTCCCCCTCCCTGATGTGTTGCAGAGTCTGCAGCTCAGCCTCCAGCTCAATGATTCTGAGCTGAAGTGCCTCGAGCCACAAACACTTACTGCAGACGTGTTAGCCCTGGATCACAATGGACAGGATTTTTCCCCTGTCGGGAGGGTCGTGCGGGAGCAGGCATGAGTGGGCGGGTTTCCGATCAGTGTCCCCGGTCAGGAAGCCCGCTCGCCGACCAGAAGATGCAGCCCAATGTTACCCAGAAGCTCCCACATGCTGCAGGCTTGACATACCTGTCCTGCCATCCTTAATGTGGTTTAAATAATTACTTACTCATATAGTCACTTATTTATATTGCTTTCTTATATATTTTATTACTACCAAATTGCTTACAATTTTAAACATTAGGGATAGAATAGAACTTACCTACTTATCAGATACTCACCAAACAGCTAGCTCCTTCCCCTGTAGTAGAGCAAGATCCAATTCCTATGGGGTGAGAAAGAGGAAATGAATAACTCCCCTTTCACTAAACTCTAAGTCTCCACTCAGTTAGTCAGCTGTACTCCGCTTGCCAAGGCTGCACTAAAGAGCCCTGAATCTATAGTAAATTAAACTGGGGCTACAGACCCCAGATTCAACCAGTTAGCTCATTAACTACTCAGCTCCTACAGCTCAGAGTGAGTTTACCCTGTCTAAACTGTAAGAAAGAAAGGACGTGGCCTGTTTAAACTGTACTTTCCAGTTCCTGCTAATTACAGACTAGATTAGACTTCAGGAGCAAAATTTAAGAAAAAATTAACATTTAAAACTGCCCTCTCACCAAACTCCAAGTCTTCACTCAGTCGACTGCACTCCGTTTGCCCTATCACTGCCGCTCTCCCCCTCTTCTTCCTCCCCTCCTGTACAGCTCAGCCACCCATGGTGCCACTAACCTGGCTCTGACTGCATCCTCCAAGGAACAGTTGTGAGTTGTTCAGTCTCAAACTCTTAAACTAATTCCACCTTTCTCCATTCCATGTATACCACCACTAAGTCATTGTACATCAAAAATACATAAAAATGACATCAGAATAACAGTGTGGAGACAGCAAGATGCACTTAGCTTATCTTGATCTCTCCTAATCTTTGTCACTATGCTGATATAGCCCACTTATTTTTATTATAAACATAAGTGACCAAACCAACATCTCCCAGACCATCAAAAACACGGAGGAGTGAGTGCTTTTCACACATCCCATCAGCTCCTTATCCGTGCTTCTGGCCCATCTTCACAATACATTGCATTTCACAATACTGTTTCATTCATGATTATTTTTTAACCCGTGTGGGTTGGACCCGACTTCTGATGGGTCACCTTGGAGAACAGGACAGTGTCATGTGACCCTGCCTGGTGCAAAGTAATGCAATGCTCTCTGCAAGATGTCATTGTCAGACAGGTAAGCAGACTTCAGAAACAAAAATAAAAATACCTGGAAAAACTCAGCAGGCCTGACAGCATCTGCGGAAAGGAATACAGTTAAAATTTCGAGTCCGTGTGACTCTTCACCAGAACTAAGGAAAAATAGAAAAGAGGTGAAATATTGAAATAAGCAGACTTCAGACCTCCCAGTATCACTGTGATTGAACAGTGTGACTGAGGAAGGTGCAAATCCTGTGAGAACAGCAGAATGTTGTTAACATTGTGAAGATCTTCTGTTATCTAGTATTCTGCAATAGTCGTTGTTAGCTAATAAAGTAAAAGACTTTAGATCCTAATTAGTGGGTTAATAACTTTGAAGTTTTTGTTCTGGAGATGTTAAAAATTCTTTAATCCCAAAACAAAGGGACCAAGGTCAAGTTTGCAATTTTAAGGCAGAAACCTTCATTAAAGTTCACCAGCCTGGTGCAGCATGGCTGCAGCCAAATTGGTGTATGGCCCTTCATATCCGGCATATTTGCCACAGACTTCCATCCACAGCTGCATCTGTCCATGACAGTATCAATAAGAGTGACCACCGCTCAGTCCTTGTGGAGACGAAGTCCCATCTTCACTTTGAGGATACCCTCCATTGTATTGTGTGGCACTACCACTGTGCTAAATGGGATAGATTTAGAACAGATCTAACAACTCAAGACTGGGCATTCATGAGGTGCTGTGGGCCATCAGCAGCAGCAGAATTGCACTTAACCACAATCTAACCTCATGGCCAAGCATAGTCCCCACTGCACCATTACCATCAAGCCAGGGGATCAACCCTGGTTCAATGAAGAGTGCAGGAGGGCATGTCAGGAGCAGCACCAGGCATATATAAAAATGAGGTGTCAACCTGGTGAAGCTATAACACAGGATTACTTCCATGTCAAACAGCATAAAAAGCAAGCAACAGACAGAGCTAACCGATTCCACAACCAATGGATCAGATCTATGCTCTGCAGTCCTGCCATATCCTGTTGTGAATGGTGGTGGGCAATTAAACAACTCACTGGAGGAGGTGCTACAAATATCTCCATCCTCAATGATGGAGGAGCCCAACATATCAGTGCAAAAGTTAAGGCTGAAGTATTTGCTACAATCTTCAGCCAGAGGTGGCGAGTGGATGATTCATCTCAGCCTCCTCCCGAGGTCCCCAGCATCACAGATGTCAGTCTGCAGCCAATTCGATTCACTCCACGTGATGTCAAGAAACAGCTGAAGGCACTGGATACTGCAAAGGCTATGGGATCGGGGGAGGGGAGGGGAGGGGGAAGACTGATCCAGGGAGGGGAGGGGGAGAATGTTTGTTTGAGGAAGGGAAGAGTGGAGACAGATCTTGTGGAGAGCAGGTGATGGATCACGGGGGTGGGGGTGACAGATCGCTGGTGTGGGGCGACTGATTGGGGGAGACCAATCAGGGAGGGGAATGGAGGGTGGCAACTGGGTCAGGGATGAGGAAAACTGGGAGAGGGGAAGGTGGAGACTAATCCCAACGATATGGGAGGGGGAGGCCACAACCTCGAATTTAAATGCTGCTTTTCTTGCCAGGCAAAAGGTGTTAAGTTTGCGCTCCTCCCCCACCGGTGCCAACCAGGTCTCAGTGTCTTCCAAACAACCTTTATGAGGAACCATCTGCTATCCTGTGTGCTTTGATGCTACCTGATCCAGGGAATGTCTGCAGCTTTCCCTGATTCTGATTTCCAGCACCTGCAGCTTTAATGAGCCAGAAGAGCAGAGAAACCTTGTTCCTAAGATGTGCCTTGGACTCTGGGTTCTTGGTTCCTCATCAGCCATTGGGTCTGATCTCGGTGTTTAGTGCCCAAGGGATTATATACAGAGCTGTAGGGAACGGGTTAATTGGATCACACTTTCAAAGAGCTAGCACAGTTGATTGGGCCGAATAGCAGCCTCCTGTGCAGTGTGAGTGATGTTTGCTTTCTCATTGCAGTCAGTCTTGTTTTGAAGAGAAATTATTTTAATGCATAAATGGTTTATTTTCTAGCTGGCGATGTACATTTTATCTCCTGGCATTTTTTGGTGGCATCGCTGCCCTCATTGACGTGAGTAATTTCACTACGCGCTGTGACACATGGTGAAAGCCTGTTAGCAACTTCATATTATTGAGTTCTAGTCACATTTAATTTTGATACAATGAGGGCAATTTTAACCTTGTGCCTGGCAGCAGCTCGGCAGGACAGGATGTGGTATATTTACCATGCGTTTCATGCATGTGGTTATTTTAATGGCCTGGCTGTGTCAGGTCTCAGTGCCGGTGAGCAGCAGCTGGTTACCGGCATGTTGGTGAGACCTGGCTGTTAGATTGGATCAGGCCTTGTCCTGTAGCTGCTGGGTGGGGCCTTTCATGTCTCCCCAGCTTCTTGCTTGAGTGTTAATATGACTCCTATTGCTTGAGTGTGTGTGGGGAACGCAACATTGTTGAAATTCCACCTGCTTCCCTGGAATGTGCCCCCCCTGAGATTAATTTAATGATTCGGCTCCATTAGCATTAGACCCCTCTCTCTAGGTGCACAAATTGGACATTTTGGGCAAAGATTCTAGTTTTCCAACCTGAAATCTCTGATTGAGAAACACCCAAGACTCCCAGTTACCCTGGTCTCTCCACGTTAATGAGGCTCTGTTAGTCCTAACCTAAAATCCCCTTCAGTAAAGGCACTCATAAATTTTTATTGCCGAAACCACCATGTATCCGATGTATAGGATACCAATCCTCTGGTGCACGTCTGGGAAACAAGTTGTGGTTGGTGTAGCAGTCAGTTTGTAATGTAATGTTACTGTCCAGAGATTGTCTACCATTTGTGGGATACAAGAGACAGACAGTTCCCTGCTCTGTATTACACACTGCCATTTAGCAGTTTATAGTACTATGGACCCTGTATTGATCATGTAAAGATTATCATCTGCATAAGAGCTGGGTTGAAATGCACCGTATCCCAGGACTCTCATGTTCTGCTCCTGCTGTGTTAGGACTATAACTTGCATTAATATAGAGCCTTTAACATGTAAAATGTTCTAAGTGTTTCTGAAAATGTAATCAGAAAAACTGACACTGAGTCAAAAAAGGCAATATAGTCACATGGCAGTACAGAACTTGTGTGGCTGAGAAAACAGACAAGCTTTTGAAGTTTTTCATCTCGCACTCATCAGGACAAATGCAAGAGTGTCAAATTTCAAAGGCAGCAACAACTTATGCTGCATGAGAAAAGGGTGCTGATTGGTTGCTGAGTGGACCCTGGTTAGCAAAAGGAAATATTTGGAGGGGTGAGCAAAGGTTTACCAAAGAAATGGGTTTTATAGATGGAGAGGTAGGTAGAGGGGTTTGAGGGGTTCTGGAGCATGGGGTCAAGGTGGCTAAAGGCTGGGTAGTCAGTGGTGGGGTGAAGAGGGTGGATGGATACAGGCATCTCAGCTATGTTGTGCCCTGGAGTTTTATCTACTTCTCCTGTATTAATGGGGATTGATGAGCTAGAACTGACTCAGAGAAGTAGGAAAGGACAGCCCATAATCAATTGGCACGTAAGATATATCATCAGGTCCCACTGCGGTCAACATTACAGTCTAGAAAATCAGTTGTGATGCACCCGTTTTACACCCACACAAATATTTAAATTTGAACCCTTTTGTGAAATCGGGTTCATTCTTTGGTCCCGATTCAATTTCTGTCAGATTTAACTCCTGTGAAGTTCTTTGGAGCATTTTCCTACCTTAAAGTCCTGTACTACCTTAAATGTAACTTTATGTTTTTGTTGAATAAATTGTTTTAACCAAGCCCAGTTTAGTTTGGTCAGTTTGGTGCACATCGCTGTGAGAATGCAAAACCTAGTTTAAGCCAATCGCTATGGGTACGGGTGATATAGAAGCAGACGGCCTGTGTCGGAACAGTTACTCTACCTCTGCAAACTTGGCTGCTGCATTATGCTAGGAAGCAACAATGACTGTACTTCAAACTAACTAATTGGCTGTAAATACATGTGGGACATTCTGAGGAAGCGACAGGCATCATGGAGTTACTCGTTCTTTATCCCTCTGCCATTTCGATTGTAAAGAAAAGATTTAGATTATGTTGTTTATTCTAATTATCTATTTTCCTATTCTGTTGCAGAAGCCATGGTTTTATGATACTTGGGAGGTGTGGGTAGGATATCCTAAACAGGTGAGTTTACTCTAAGTGCTTAACTCCTAATCGTGTGATTCTTGTCCACTTTCAAACCCGAGTATTGATAATTCTGGAAGGTTCAGCAAGCCTCACCTCAGCTCTTCTCTCAGTGTCATTAGCACTGAAAGTGTTTGTGATACTTCTCTCTTCTTAAGCAGTCCCTTGGAATCAAGGATAACGCTCCCACTCCAGGTCAGTTGGTTCTCAGATGTCTGAAGTGTCCCATACCTAATCTGCATTCTCTGCCACATGTGGGGAAGGTGTTGCTTGAAGTGTCGGGTTGATGGATTGTTTGGAGGTTTTTGCCTTCCTTCCGAAGCCTAAACTTCACCTCTGCACGTTCCCAACGAAGTCTCTCGATGTGCTCAGTGCCTTCCCTTCCTCTGTCCTCCTGGGAGTCTCCTGTTGCAACCCCTTTGCCTCTCTCCCCCCTTTACCTCTTTCCCTGCTTTGCGCCTCTTCCCGTCCCCCATTTTTGCTTCCTTCCCCCACCCCTTTCCCCCTGCCTCCCTCCCCTTGCCGTCTCTGACCCTCCCCTTGCCCTCTCTGACTCTCCCCTCTTTCTTTCTTTCTCTCTCGTTCCTTTCTCTCTCTCTCTTTCTCTCTCCCCTCTTTCTCTCTGTTTCCACTCAGTAAGACCACACTATTTTGATGGTCACTTTGAGTCTTGTTGGAGATTTCTGATTGGATGAGCTCACTACCTGCTGGCTTTCACATCTCCCCCCAGCACTGGGGGCTTCTTTTGGCTCCATTGAAAGATAATTGAAGGTTGAGGAGCGTGAAGGACCTTTGCAGAGCAGCACCTCTCCAAATCGCCCAAGAAGAGCAGGAGCTGATTTGCTGTTTTTGGAAACATCAGTTCAGCTAGTTGACTCATTGCAAAATACATCCAAAGGAGGCCATTTGGACCATCATTCCTGTACTGGTCCTGCTGAAGAAACTTTCCACCTGGCACTACTCCTCTTCTAAAATTTTCCTTCTCAAGTATTTATCCACTTTCATTTAAGTGTGATTATTTATTCTGCTCCCAATGCTCCTGGTCAGACAATCCATGTCCAGACAGCCTTCTGCATAAAAACATACCTCCCAACCTGCTCCTTCATTCTTTTGCTGAATATCTGAAATTTATTTCCTCTAGTTAACTACTCCCTGATCTCACTGGTCAAACGGGAATTCTGAAGTGACTAACTCACCTCCTGACTCGCCAAAGTCTGTTCACAAGACACAAGTCAGGAGTGTGATGGAATACCCTCCACTTGACCAGAGGACTGCAGCTTTATCAACACTCAAGAAGCTGGACACCATCCAGGAAAAAACAGCCCGCTTGATTGGCACCCCATCCACCATTTTAAACATTCACTCCCTCCACCACCGACGCACACTCGCAGCAGTGTGTACCAACAAGATGCACTACAGGAATTCATCAAGGCTCCTGAGACAGCATCTTCCAAACTCAGACCACTACCATCTAGAAGGACAAGGGCAGCAGATAGGTAGGAACACCACCACCTGGAAGTTCCCCTCCAAGCCACTCACCATCCTGACTTGGAAATATATCACCATTCCTTCACTGTCGCTGGGTCAAAATCCTGGAACTCCCTTCCTAACAGCACTGTGGGTGTACCTACACCACATGCACTACAGCGGTTCAAGAAGGCAGATCAGCACCACCTTCTCAAGGGCAGCTAGGTATGGGCAATAAATGCTGGTCTTACCAGCAAAACTCCCATCCATGAAAGAATAAAAACAACAGAGTGCACTATGATGTCTGTCACTGATATTTAAATATGACACCAGGTAGCTGCAACATTCACATCATGAACCAGGTGACCTGGCCATTGGAGATGTCCAAAGTTTCCTCTGTAGTTCACTGGGAAATTTGTTGGGATCACCTTCGGTTCTCCCAATGCTCCTTGTGTTTTGTGCTCTTTTCTCCTCTGACAAGGGAAGGAAGTGATGTATAAGTGAGTGTTATGGAGGCTGAGGGGATCTATGAGGTAGAAAACTGAAGTTGAATAATAATGGAATTACTGTCCGTGCTGGATAGATAGATGGGGATGTGAGGAAGTGAATAGACAGTATGATGGTTGCACCCACAAGGTAAGTGGGTTTAAGCAGTGATATGATGGGGTATTCTTGACAGGAGGAGGAGTTGACATGATGCACACATTAGGTTTTAAGTGAGTGTGCCACTGTACTCTCCTTTCCTGACCTGGTTAGATCATTGGACTGCACCCTGCACTGAAAGCAGGAGCTCCTGCCGCTGACCAGTTTGGCCACCTCCAGCCAAGTGCTACTTGTGGCAGCTGCAGGCTTTCTTCCTCCTATTTCCGGGGACCTCTGTCTCTGTGCAGGTCCTCCCTACCCCTATCACTGGAGGTGCCCTTAAAGCGGCAGCTGAATCCATTGTCACACGTTGTCCTCTCTTGCTGCCAACTCGAAACTCCTTAAACTCCACCATTAAATTAATTTTTTTTAAATATTAGAGTTGAAATTATGATCAATGGGTCCTCATCACTGTCGCTGTGGACATACACCAAAATGATGTAAAATTCTAATGAGATGACTGAATTTAAAAGCCAGGGTCAAGCGCAGTGAACTCACTTCCTAGTTTTCCACCTGCTACCAAATATCCCAATTCCCCACCTGCCTTTGAACTGCCCTAATCTTCAGTACAGCTGTGTGAGGTGCGGGTGTGTGTGATGCAGGTTTGTGCAGGTATATGCAGGCACAGGTGTGCGCAGATGTTGTGCAGGTGTGTGCAGGCACAGGTGCACGCAGGTGAGGGTGCATGTGGCGCAGGTGATTGTTGAAGATGTTCTGATCCTTTTAATGAAACTCAGTTCAATGATGGAGACACTTTGACAGATGTCCTGTGGGTGCATGTTTCTCCTATTGTAGAGTGACCACCGGCAGGTCCAAGGCATATCCCAGCTCAGTCACCTCATCCCAACCTGCCTCGTTTCAGGAAGGTGCTCCTTGGATTCTTTATTGTATTCCTGAAGCTCCTCACACTGCACCGAGCAGCCCAACTCCCCCCTCCTTTCTGCCTTCCTCTCCTTTCCTTCCATCCTTCTCTCTCTCCCCCTTCCTCCCCTCCAGCTCCTCCTCTCTAACCTGCCCCTGGTCAACCCTCTTCAGGGTGCAGGGTTCCTGAAAAGGTACCTGCTCCCACCAGCCCCATACCACAAGGTGCCTGTTAGTGTTGCACAGGGTGAATGATAAAACACACTGTTGGCCTGTCCTTGTGCCACCAGCAAATTCCAACGTGAACTTAGTCACCCATTTCTCGATTGCCACGATGGTGCAGAGAGCTTTAAACGTGCCAGAGTCCTGGGAAATGGGGATGATGAAACCTGTACAAAGAACCTGATCCCATGTTCGCTACTATCACACAGACCAGTGCTCTTGGCAAACTGAAATTTGGGAATGTACGATAACTGGGCTCCTTCATACTCCAAACAGAATTCCAGCTTGGTGCTTACCAGCTTCCGGCTTCTTTGCTATAAACTTTGACAAGTGGCATTTTATATCTTGGTGCTTGTCATTGTTTTGGTTCTGAGGTGTGGTTATGTTTCCAATGTGCAGCAGTGAAAGGGTTTTGCTGTAACACACCATGATTTCTGTATGCTGTCAATCTGAGACATGTGTACAGTGCTGACCTGTCTGTACCTGGCTGAACTATCCTTGAATAAAGAATCCACTTTACTGTGTTACAGATCCCATCTTGTGTGGTCAGTGACTGTGTTTGCATAGTAGCAGTCATCATAGACATTAACAGCACACAACACTCTTTGAGCCAGTGTTTAGTTTCATTGAACGCTGTTCTGGTAACGCAGGACTGATGCAACAATGTGAGTCTCTTTGTCCTGTCCCGGTTTGGTTGGGACTCTATGACCAACAGTATAAGGGGATGTTTGTTTCCAGCCCCGGCTATGTCTCTGGTTACTCTGTGACGAGACACTCTCTCCAGGCTGTGTGTCTGGTTACTCTGTGATGGGACACTCTCTCCAGGCTGTGTGTCTGGTTACTCTGTGATGGGACACTCTCTCCAGGCTGTGTGTCTGGTTACTCTGTGATGGGACACTCTCTCCAGGCTGTGTGTCTGGTTACTCTCTGATGGGACACTCTCTCCAGGCTGTGTGTCTGGTTACTCTGTGAGGGGACACTCTCTCCAGGCTGTGTCTCTGGTTACTCTGTGACGAGACACTCTCTCCAGGCTGTGTGTCTGGTTACTCTGTGAGGGGACACTCTCTCCAGGCTGTGTCTCTGGTTACTCTGTGACGAGACACTCTCTCCAGGCTGTGTGTCTGGTTACTCTGTGACGAGACACTCTCTCCAGGCTGTGTGTCTGGTTACTCTGTGACGAGACACTCTCTCCAGGCTGTGTGTCTGGTTACTCTCTGATGGGACACTCTCTCCAGGCTGTGTCTCTGGTTACTCTGTGATGGGACACTCTCTCCAGGCTGTGTCTCTGGTTACTCTGTGAGGGGACACTCTCTCCAGGCTGTGTGTCTGGTTACTCTGTGATGGGACACTCTCTCCAGGCTGTGTCTCTGGTTACTCTGTGAGGGGACACTCTCTCCAGGCTGTGTGTCTGGTTACTCTGTGACGAGACACTCTCTCCCGGCTGTGTGTCTGGTTACTCTGTGATGGGACACTCTCTCCAGGCTGTGTGTCTGGTTACTCTGTGATGGGACACTCTCTCCAGGCTGTGTGTCTGGTTACTCTGTGAGGGGACACTCTCTCCAGGCTGTGTGTCTGGTTACTCTGTGATGGGACATTCTTTCCCGGCTGTGTCCCCAATAGCTGAGGATGGTTAAAATGAATCTGATGATTTGGTTGCGAGAATACAATCAATGGGCTTTGCATTGTGAGGATGTTTCTTCAAGCACTTTTATTCAGTGAGCTCTGAGTCACTGGAACATTGACACTGATGCATCGGGTGCAGGGGGAGATTTTATAGCTGCAGTTGGGGTGTGAACCTGGTGATGGGGTTTGTCTACCTTGTACAAAAATCAGTTGAATGCAATATTGGGCAGTTTTTATTAGCCGATCACAGCTCACTTTTACATGCTGCTCACCTGAGTCACAGCCCACATGTATAACACTTACAGTCAGGAATGCCAACACTGGAGAGAGTTGCTAATGCTTTGATGTGGGATAAACAACATATTTCTGAATATTGATCAAACTACCATGGAGTTAAAATCTAGTAGCTTTCTGCACAGCTACAATGTTCCCTGGGTGTTATTTTAACTTATTTCTTTTCAATGGGTTTAAGTATATTTTGCAGAAACTTACCTTATGTTGTGAGCTGAGGAGCTGGGTGTAAAATTCATCCATTAGTCTCATTGGGTTTGTAATGTGAACACTTTGTAAATGAGCCTGAGGAATATTACTGCATTGATAAGAGTCTCTTGTTCTTCTGACAGACCTTGTTACCATCCCAGTATTGGTACTATATAACTGAGTTGAGTTTTTATTGGGCACTATTATTCAGTATTGCATCGGATGTAAAAAGAAAGGTAAGATTTTAAATTATTATAATTAGTTTGGTGTGATGTCAAGACAACAAGCTGAATTTTGGTGTTTCAAAAATAAACTATTTGGAATAGAATTGAAATAATCAATTGGAAATTTCAAAACTAAAATAGATTTATATTAAAAGATATTAAAGATTAAAGAAGCAAGTGTGTTGATGTAGTTTAAAATATAGACCAGCTATGATCTAATTCAATGGCAGTACAGGCTAAAGGGGCTGAATACCCTCCTCTTGCTCCTATAATTCTGTGAAGAAACATTGGGTACCATGGTGATATACAAACTAGTGATGTCATTGGTCTGTCCTGATACCACTGTATCATCATTTAAAGCTGCCTTGAGATGCTTCATAATTTGAGGTTAAATCAGATGACAAATGTTCACTCTGGGGCAAAGTGCTGCAGTGTGATTGACTCTGACTGGCAGTGCACAGTGAGGGAGTTTGTGAACTTCCATTCTCAGTATCGGCTGGAACTGGCTCCATGATATTACAGCCCAGTCCCCAGGCCACTGGAGGTGTTTCAGCCTATGACCTGTCACAGCAGAGCAGGCTCTTATAGCTGATCCTGGAGCCTGGCTCCTCTTAGCATTTCAAAAGTAGCAACATTTCTTTAAACATTATCCCATTCACCAAAATCCCTTTTGCCCCTTTTTAAACAGCATCCCTTTAAACAGCATTTATAGCTGCAGTTTGGGTGTAAACCTGGTTATGGGGATTGTTTACCTTGTACAAAAATCAGCTGAATGCAAATATTGGGCAGTTTTCATTAGCCGATCACAGCAACACTTAAGCAACAACCCTTTGAACAGTGTCTCTTTATTTCTTTAAACAACGTCCTTTTAAATGGTATCAATTGAAAATATTGTGCCTTCAAACCTGTTTTAAATGGCTTACATTCTTGCCTAGCTCAGATACATAATTCTCAGCCTCTTCATCTAAGTCATTAATATCGTTTACAAATAGTTGAGATCGAAGCGTTGACCCATGAGGCACTCTGCTAGCCACAGCTTGCCAAATTTGAAATGTCCGGTTTTCCATACTCACTGCTTCCTTCCTATTAACCAATCCTCTTTCCATATATTACCCCCAACTCCACAACTTAGCTTGTTTATGAATCTTTTGTGTGTGGCCCATATTGAATGACTTTTGGAAATCTAAATATACGGCAGCTGCTGGCTCCCCTTTATCTAGCCTTTAGCCTACTAGTTACATCCTCAAAAGACTCTAAATTTGTCAAACAGGATTTCCCTATCGTATTGACTCTGTCTGATCATGCTGTGCTTTTCTAAGTACATTGTTAAGGGGAGGTGGTGGCAATCGTGGTATTGGTACTGGATCCAGAGTGATTTTCTGGGGACCTGGGTTTGAATCTCACCATGACAGATGGTGAAACTTGAATTGAATAAAAATCAGGAATTAAAAGTCTGGTGAAGATCACAAAACCGTTGCTGATTGTTGTAAAAACCCATCGGGTTCACTAATATCTTTTAGGGAAGGAAATCTGCCATCCTTAGCTGGTCTGGTCTACATGTGACTCCAGACCCACAGCAATGTGGTTGACTCTTAAATGCCCTCTGAACAGGGGCAGTTAGGGAGGGGCAATAAATGCTGGCCTAGCCGGTGACACCCACATCCCATGAATAAAATAAAGAATCCCAATTCTCTCGCTCCCTCATTTCTTCAATAGCAGCGCTACATTTGTTAACTATCAATCTGCTGGGACCTGCGACTGTTCTAGAATCTAAAGAATTTTCGAACATCATAACCAGTGCACCCACTATCTCTGCAGCTACCTCCTCTAGAATCCGAGCATGTAGGGCACCAGGTCCTGGGGATTTGTCAGCTTTTAGTCCCTTAAGTTTCTTTGATATTTTTTCTATGCTGATATTAATTACTTTAATTTCTACATTCTTATTGGCCCCTTGGTTACTCTTTGTCTGGTATGTAATTTGTGTCTTTTTGCCATGAAGACAGACAGAAACTATTTGTTCCATTCCAGTAGGTGGCTGTTTTCTTTTGGTTACTTGGTTTCCCCGTGGTTCACGATTCCTCTCAGGTGTTATGAACCATGTATTCTTACAGAAGGGAAATTGTGGGGATGGGCTTGAACAACCCACCCCCACCATGGACCCAGCAAGGGGGAGGGTGCTGTCTGCAGGGTCACTACCTGCACCATTATCCGGCGTCGGATAAAAGCTGCCATAAACGGGAATGGGGCCGAGAATCCCGGAATTGGGTCCCACCCACAACTTTTAAAGGGTTCCCACATTGGCCTGACTTGGCGAATATCCAGACCTGAGCCTCTATTCTCTGCCCTATGTGGATTAGAACATTCCAGAGTTAACAACAAATGCTCAGCGCACTCCGATACTGTGATATTTAATGTGGGAAGACTGATTGTGAGATATTTCTGGCACATTCACATCAATTAACCGTTACTTTTAACTAATTGATTAGGATTTTAAAGAACAAGTAATTCACCACTTAGCTACCATCATCCTACTGAGCTTCTCCTGGTGTGCAAACTATATCCGAGTGGGAACCCTGGTGATGGTTGTACATGACTCGTCTGACATCCTGCTGGAAGTAGGTGAATTTTCAGAGATGTGAATATCAGTTCTGTACCTTTCATGTCCACCTTAGATACAAGAGGTGTTTGGAGCCATTTTAAACCTAGGCTGCCTTTGTTTATTCCACTTATCACTGAATACAATGGAGAAGAATATCTGACAGTGGAAAAAGAGTCACCAACTGTCTCAGCCATTTTGCCCTCCTGCCTGGAACTAATTTCAGCCCCTTTGGCCCCCATATTGGCAGGCGGTGAGGGGCTGGGTGGAGGGTTAGTTTTGTGGTTGGGTTTATCTGGAAGAATGGGTTTTCCTTGAGTTCTGTTTAACATCAGAATTTGTTCTGTGTTTTTGTCTCCGTTTCCCAGCCACAGCCAGACTGGGAGGCAAGAGGGCACAACCAGGGAGCGGAAAGGAGGGAAAGGGTTTGGGGATGTTGGATAGGTCCGGAAGAGGAGGGGGTCATGGATGGGGCTGGCTGGAGAAATCAGGATATGAGGGATGGACATTGATGGTATGGCCTGGAGAGATAGTAGGAGGAGAAGGAAAGGTCACAACGTGACATGGGGGGGGGTGAAGGGGAAGCAGGTGGACTTGGTGGGCTGTGAGGACATTGGCTCGCTGCTAGTGGAGTGGGGAGGGGAGGGAGGGGTCAGGTTACTGCGAGGTTAACAAGTTCACCTGGTAGACAGGAAGGACACAGCCCTGATTCTCTTGGCCCACAGGCAGTGCTAGAAAGGCCCTCCCCATTTCCATGCAGCAATCTTCACCTCCCTTCAGCTGCTCAGGTTCCCATGGCCCAGAAACCCAACCTGGCTAACGTTAAAGCTGGAACAGAGAAACAACCTCCGCAACACAGCCCCATTAAACCACTGAAATGAGCCATCCACCTCCTGTGAGGTCATCCTTCCTCCCCATCTCACACCTGTTTGAAAACAAAAGTGGCCTCAGGCTCCCGGTGGGGTTGAAATTATTTTAAATGTAAGTTTCCCACCCACCCAAAGCCCGGTGTCCAGTCTGAGGTCAGTGACCAACTCAGCTACAGCACTGGCATCTACCCGGCTATGTGGAAAACTGCCCAGGTATGTTCTGTATACAAAAACAGGACAAATCCAACTCGGACAATTACCACCCCATCAGTCTACTCTCCATCATCAGCAAAGCGATGACAGTGCTCTCAAGAGGCACTTACATAGAGTAACCTGCTCGCTGACACTCTGTTTGGGTTCCGCCAGGGTCACTCAGCTCCTGACCTCATTACAGCCTTGGTTCAAACACGGACAAAAGAGCTGAACTCCCGAGGTGAGGTGAGAGTGACTGCCCTTGACATCAAGGCAGCATTTGACCCAGTGTGGCATCAAGGAGCCCTAGCAAAACTGGAGTCAATGAGAATCAGGGGGAAAACTTTCCACTGATTGGAGTCACACCCAGCACAAAGGAAGATGGTTGTGGCTGTATGAGGTCAATCAACTCAACTCCAAAACATTACTACAGGAGTCCCTCAGGGTAGTGTCTTAGGCCCAACCATCTTCAGCTGCTTCATGAATGACCTTCCTTCCATCATAAGGCCAGAAGTGGGGATGTTCGCTGATGATTGCACAATGTCCAGCTCCATTTGCAACTCCTCAGATACTGAAGCAGTTCATGTCCAAATGCAGCAAGACCTGGACAACATCCAGGCTTGGGCTGACAAGTGGCAAGTGACATCCATGTGACACAAGTGTCAGGCAATCTCCAGCAAGAGAGAATCTAACCATCTTCCTTTGGCATTCAATATCATTACCATCACTGAATCTCCCACTATCAACATCCTGGCTCACCATTGACCCGAAACTGAACTGGACTAGCCATATAAATACTGTGACTACAAGAGCAGGTCAGAGGCTGGGATTTCTGCAATGAGTAACTCACCTCCTGGCTCCCCAAAGCCTGTTCAGCACCTACAAGGCAAAAGTCAGGAAAGTGATGGAATACCTTCCATTCTGTCATGGTAGAATACCCATTAGATTCTAGGGCATTGCTGACTTTATCTTGAAGGTGCCTGGATCAGCACAGCTTCAACAACAGTCAAGAAGCTCGACGCCATCCAGGATAAAGAAGTCCATTTGATTGGCATCCTATCCACCAACTTAAACATGCACTCCCTCCACCACTGACGCACAGTAGCAGCAGTGTGTACCATCTATAAAATGCACTACAGCAACTCACCAAGAATCCTTCAACAACACCTTCCAAACCCACAAGCACTACCATCTAGAAGAACAAGGGTTGCAAAGGCATGGGAACATCACCGCCTGTAAGTTCCCCTCTAAGTCACTCCATCCTGGCTGGGCACTATTTCACCGTTGCTGGGTCAAAATCCTGCCTTCCTAACAGCACAGTGGGTGTACCTGCACAACATGGACTTTAACAGCTCAAGAAGGTGGCTCACGACCCACCTTCTCAAGGGTATTTGGAGATGGACAATAAATGCTGGCCTAGCCAGTGAAACCCACATCTCTCGTTAATGAATGAAAAAAAAATGAAAGTAAAATCCTGGGGCTGCTGGAAATCTGAAATAAAACAGAAAATGCTGGAAAAACTCAGCAGGTTTGACAGCATCTGAGGAGAGAGAAACAGAGTTAATGTTTCAAGTCCAATATGACTCATCTTAACTCACTTCGGAATTCATAATGGCTGGAGTTACTGTGTTGGTTGATGGACACCAGGAATGCACTCGGTGAGGGGTCACTGTCCACCCCGTGCCCTCACTCGCTGAGGGGTCACTGTCCACCCCGTGCCCTCACTGGCTACAGGGTCACTGTCCACTCCGTGTCCTCACTCGCTGAGGGGTCACTGTCCACCCCGTGCCCTCACTGTGCGGGGTCACTGCCCACCCCGTGCCCTCACTGGCTGAGGGGTCACTGTCCACCCCGTGCCCTCACTGTGCGGGTTCACTGCCCACCCCATGCCCTCACTGGCTGAGGGGTCACTGTCCACCCCGTGCCCTCACTGGCTACAGGGTCACTGTCCACCCCGTGCCCTCACTCGCTGAGGGGTCACTGTCCACCCCGTGTCCTCACTTGCTGAGGGGTCACTGTCCACCCCGTGTCCTCACTTGCTGAGGGGTCACTGTCCACCCCGTGCCCTCACTGGCTATAAGGTCACTGTCCACCCCGTGCCCTCACTGTGCGGGGTCACTGTCCACCCCGTGCCCTCACTGTGCGGGGTCACTGTCCACCCCGTGCCCTCACTCGCTGAGGGGTCACTGCCCACCCTGTGTCCTCACTCGCTACAGGGTCACTGTCCACCCCGTGCCCTCACTCGCTGAGGGGTCACTGTCCACCCCGTGCCCTCACTGGCTACAGGGTCACTGTCCACCCCGTGCCCTCACTGGCTACAGGGTCACTGTCCCCCCCGTGCCCTCACTGGCTACAGGGTCACTGTCCACCCCGTGCCCTCACTCGCTGAGGGGTCACTGTCCACCCCGTGCCCTCACTCGCTGAGGGGTCACTGTCCACCCCATGCCCTCACTGGCTACAGGGTCACTGTCCACCCCGTGCCCTCACTCACTGAGGGTTCACTGTCCTCCCCATGCCCCCACTTGGTGTGGGGTTCCTGTCCACTTGGCGCGAGGTCACTGCCCACCCTGTGCCCTCACTCGCTGAGGGGTCAGTGCCCACACCACGTCCTCACTCGCTGAGGGGTCAGTGCCCACCCCGTGTCCTCACTCGCTGAGGGGTCACTGCCCACCCTGTGCCCTCACTCGCTACAGGGTCACTGTCCACCCCGTGCCCTCACTCACTGAGGGGTCACTGTCCACCCCGTGCCCTCACTCGCTACAGGGTTACTGTCCACCCCGTGCCATCACTCGCTACAGGTTCACTGCCCACCCCGTGTCCTCACTCGCTGAGGGGTCACTGCCCACCCCGTGTCCTCACTCGCTGAGGGGTCACTGTCCATCAACAAGAGGAGATACTGAATGGAAGGGGAATGTAGCTGTTAACAGGGAGCAGTCACATTGTTCACATTAACAGGGGGGCAGTCAGGATATCGAGTGTAGCAGGATTTACGGTTGAAATGTCGAGAGTAGAATTTCCTGTTTATTTACACCCAGAGACACTCAAAATGGGAGCGAGTAGCAAACACCCAGGGTAAAAGATCCAGGAATCTCGGATGTCTTACCCACATAACTACACTGTACCCAAACTTTCCGCACCTGCCTACCAACTCCTGCACTCATCGTGGTTCATTATAATGGCCACATCCTGAGGCCAAGAACCAATCATGCAAATTTCGTGCAGTTATCACTGCCACAAAATGGGTGTAAAAAGCCCCCAGAATTTTGGGTAAGTCAAGTCATTTCTGGTGTTTTACGGGGATTTTATTTTTAACTTTTCCTCACTGAGGCCAGATCTAAATTTTCTGCTTCTTTGAATGGATTTTTATGGCATCGCTTTGTACAGGGATGATGGCCTGATGACTGAAACTCTACTTTTCATACTTAATAGATGGAATGTGTAGGAAAGATAAGATGAGTCCTGTAATTTCTTCAATTAACCAGGATGTACAGTTAGAATAACAAAAAGAAGGAAAAATGCTGGAAATCCCGAAATAATAACCGAAAGCGCTGTGATCGCTGAGCAGGTCAAGTTGCAGCTGTGGAGAGACAAGCTGAGATAATTGCTCCAGTATAACCCCTTCCCCATGGTGGGCAGGAGAGAGTTGGGGGGAGTTAAAAATGAAATGTGTGGAAGGCAGCGTCAGTTGGCTGCGCACGTGCCCATGGTTATAAAAATAACGGTGAATGTCAGATTTTGCCACGGTTGAGAGGCAGGGTGTGTCTTTACATATTTAAATCAGACTCTCTCAGTGCCCTGGAGAACCTGATTGGAGGTTAAGTCCTGTTACCTGGGTTGGGAGGGAGGAAGGAGCAGAAATCCAATCCCATGCCCGACAAGGAAGCCTCCTGCCTCCCTGTAAAGGTCGGAAGCAACATTCCGGCTGGGATGATCTGGTTAGATGATCTGGAATATGCTGGTTAGAAGTTGTGCAGGCTGATTGGACCTGTTAGTACCGTGTACAGTTTAAACAATAGCTTAAAAGATCACTGCTGCCTTCAGATTAGCCAGTGAAGTTGCTCACATACATCGAAATCAATCCTCATTCTGTGTGATCAATTTCTCTTCATTATTTAATTATCCTATGTGTCCATTGGAACATTGTTTTGCTGTAGAGACATTTACATTGTAACCTCTGTCGTTCTCCCTGACAGTCTGCCAAGATGCTTAACTATGCTGGGCGGAAATCCATCTGTAACTCACTGTTCATCGTCTTCGCTGCGGTATTTATAATCACCAGGCTTGTCATCTTTCCCTTCTGGTGAGTCTCACTACAAAACCCTTCCTCCTTTCCACCATCAGTAAGGAGTTAGTTTTGAGTTATTGGTTAGCACTGTCTCCTGTCTTTTGCTCTCTAAAGCATTGAGGCAGCTCAACAGAAATTCACTCGAAATTAAAGTGCAATGAATCAAGTCAGCTTCATGTTATAAGGACAAAGACAAATACAGAATATAATAAGGACAGTGATGAGGGACTTTAGTTATGTGGAGGGACTGGAGAAGCTGGCGTTGTTCTTAGAGCAGCGAAGGTTTAAGGGAGGATTTACTGGAAGTGTTTAAAACCGTGAGTAGTTTTGATAGAGGGCAGAATTTCACAGCCCCAAGGTGGGGGGTGGGGCCAGAAAATGCAGCGAGCCATTCAGAAATCCATTGACTTTGACAAGACCAGGTGATCCTGACATTTGGAGGGGCCCAGATTAAATGAGGGGAGACTGTTCCCGGTGCCTGAAGAGCCCTTAATCAGAGGGACCCAGATTTAAGGTGAATTGGGAGAGGTGACAGAAGGAAATAGTTTTTATTCAATGAGTTGTTGTGATCAGGAATGTGCTGCCTGACAGGGCAGTGGAAGCAGATTCAGTAGGAACTTTCAAAAAGGAATTGGATGTATACTGAAAGAGAAAATGTTTACAGGATTGAAAGGGAAGAGCTGTGGGGTGGGACTAATTGGATAATTCTTCCAAAGAGGTCCATGCACGTTGGGCTGAGCGGCCTCCTTTTGTGCCATGTCATTCTGTGATGTGACGGGGTATTGTACCTTATAACACACAGTGTATTATAAGGAGGAGGGCTCCGGAGGTGTTTGGGACACTGTGCTGTGGGAGATTTGAGGCCTCCTTGTGATGCCTTGACGAGCACAGCTCCTCACCGTCTCAGAAAAACTAACATTATTGTTATAGTTTATCTGCTGGGTTTCTTCTGGCCCAGAATAGCCCTTGCTGCGGTTCTGACCTGGTGGACCCTCTCCGTTCAGGTGTCTGACTGAGACTCAATGACATTGGATTTGACCGGTGTATTTAAAACAGGCCCTGCTTGAGCAACTGAACACATGGAAATGGCAGAGAGGAAGCAGAATCAAACTGACTGCCTTGACTTAACTTCCACCTCATCTCAGCCAGTTTCAGCTAAGAAAATAAGAGTGAAAATCAGGTCCATGGAGAGCTCCAGGGTTAACACTGGCCTAGTCTGGGCATTTGGAGGCCTTGCTGATCTTACAGGCAGGGTTTCATTTAATAATTTGCTGCAGATTCCCACAGCCCAGAGTAATAGTCATTTTTAATATTGTTTATGAGTATGTCTCTTGATTTTTATCTAGGGTCATTTTTTCCCGACACATTTTAACATAAATGGAGCTAATGCTATTAGGAGTATCCCAGAGGTGATGCCCATCAGTTCAGCATCAAGCAGTGATTATAATTATTTGTTTCCGTGGTCTCAGAGTACATCTGGAGACTTGACAGGGTGAATGTGGAAAGGATGTTTCCCCTTGTGGGAGAATCTAGAACTTGGGGGCCACTGCTTCAAAATAAGGAGTCACCCATATACGACAGAGATGAGGAAAACATTTTTCTCTTCCTCAAAAGGTGGTTGAGGCAGAGTCCTTGAATATCTAAAGCCAGAGGTAGGTAGATTTTTCTTGCGCAAGGGAGTGAAAGGTTATTGGGGGTAGGCAGGAATGTGAAGTTCAAATCAGATCAGCCATGATCTTATTGAATGGCGGAGCAGGTTCAAGGGGCTGAGTGACATACTCCTCCTGATTCATATGTTTGTATGTTTGAAAACTTTAGAATTGTAAAATGTGACCTATATTCTTGTTGACAGGATCATCCATTGTACTTGGGTCTATCCAGTACATCATTATCCTCCGTTCTTTGGATATTATTTCTTCAATGCCATGCTGGTTGTCCTTCAGCTGCTCCATATCTTCTGGGCGTACCTCATCCTACAAATGGTCGCAAAATTCTTCTCCAGCAAAGTAAGTTGTTTCCTGTCAGTGGAGAAGTGTTCAGTGTGACAGACACTGGAATCACCTGTACATCACCTACAAGTTACACACAAACACAGGGACAGGCACCGACACTGGGCAACTCTATGTATTGTGCATAGAGATTGGGGTTCATGTGAATGGTTTAAAAGGTCTTCAATTTCCTCCTTGTTAACTTCTGTGGGGGGTATTCGTCTATTACCCACTCAATTCGATCTTCTTCAGTTGCTCGAGTTCACTCTGTTCCTCAACAAGAGCTGGAGAATCTGTCAGCTCGGTACCAGAGCTGGCAACAGTCCCGAGATTAACGGCCCTATCACTGGCTCTGTGCACTGACAAAAGGAGAATTCTCTGCTGCCCAATGAATTTTCAACCTGTAATAAGAAGAAATACCTCATTATCTCTATTGGATGACACAACAGGTTTTTAAAACAATTCATTCATTTTTTTAAAAATGTAGTAAATGTATTTGTGCACATTATATAAAACTAACAGCAAATGAAAGGAAACTGTATTTTGGGTTAATTCAGGGAGAAATGATAACCAGGACAGCTTCTGATGATGCTATGTAATCTCACATCTCAATCTGGACAGACAAGGCCCTGGATTTGACAGTGCAGCACTCCTTCGGTACTGCACTGAAGTGTCAGCCTAGATTATCTGCTCAAACCTACAGAGTGAAGCTTTGAATCTATAACCTTCTAACTCAGAAATGAGATTGCTACCACCCTGAGCCACACTGATGTAACGTCACTTTATTTAGTACTATAGCCACAGCAGCACCCAAAGAACACCACCCCAAATAGCCATCGCATATAATGTGTTCAGATACAGAATAGTTTATTCACCTACTTCTGGTCTGTGTATGTGGCGTTAGTGAGTTTTATTACAGAATTGGTACTTCCCGGTGGTGCTTTGTATCAACAATGTTACAGCTCATTGCTCCGTGTGGATGTCCTGCAGGTGAAAGACGTTCGGAGACAATGGCCGGGATTTTTCAATCCCGCCAACGGTGGGAATTGTTGCGGGCGAGATGGAAAATTTGATGGATCAGCAAACGATCCCATTGACTTCAGGCGAGAATTTCCGGCCAATTAAGCAGCTATTACTCTATTTGGTGCATCTTGTAGGCCACCAAATAGTGGGAAAGAGATAGAGGAACATTTGCAGGGCAATTAATGAGCGGTGCAGTTTCTCTTCATTCTTTCATGGAATGTGGGTGTCACTAGCTGGACCAGCATTTGCCCATCCCTAATTGCCCTTGAGAAGGTGGTGCAGAGCTACCTCCTTGAACTTCTGCAGACTAATGTGGTGTAGGTACAGGGAGTTCCAGGTTTTTGACCCAGCAATAGTAAAGGAATTATAGAGAAGTGATAATGGGAGACTTTAACTACCCCAAAGTGGGTCAAGTGGAAAAAGCATCTCAGCAATAGTGATCATAATATCATAGGTTTTAGATAAGTTATAGTGAAGGACAAGGAGCAACCTGGGATAAAGATACTTAACTGGAAGAAGTAGTGAACTGAGAAGGGATGTGGTCTTGAGTAAATTGAAGTCAAGGGCTAGCAACCAGAAATGAAATGAAGCAATAGGCAGGCTGTAATGCATGGATCGTTCGGGTACAGACCAGTTAAATTGTCACATTGGGGACAAGGAGGTCAACCAAAGTCAGTGCTTCCTGCATGACAAAGGAGTTAGAGGGTAGGACCAAGCAGAAAAGGGTAGCATATGACAGATGTCATCTTGACAAGGGAGAATCCGACTGAATACAACCTCTACAGAGGAGAAGGGAAAAAGGAATGAAGACAGGTAAAAGTCAATAAGAGAATAAATTGGCGGCTAACAGAAAGGGAAAAGCAAAGGTTTTCTAAAGACATATTAACAGTAAAAAGTTTGTAAGAGGAACGGTGGCACTGATTAGGGAACAAAATGCAGATCTACGGCTGGAGGCAGAGGACATGGACAAGGTACTAACTGAGTATTTTACACTGCTGTTTAATGGAAAAGAGGAATTTGCCAAAGCTGTGCTCGGTGAGTAGGAGGATACCAGGATACTGGATAAGATAAAAATGATAAAGACTAAGTAATTAGAAAAGCTGGCAGTATTTAAAGGGATCTGTAGAAGAGTCATACAGATGCAAAACTTTATCTCTCTCTCTCTCTCTCCGCAGATGCTGTCAGACCTGCTGAGTTTTCCCAGCATTTTTGTTTTTGTTTCAGATTTCCAGCATCCGCAGTATTTTGCCTTTATATTAGTGCTTAAAGTGGATTAGTCACCTGGTCCGGATGGGATGCACCTTAAGTTACTGAGGGAAATACGGTGACAATTGCAGAAGAGCTGCCAACTCCTCTTAGGTATAGGAGTGGTGCCAGGAGACTGGAAAATCGTAAGGAATAGAGAGTTATGGTGAACGTTTGGTTGTTTTACGGACTGGAGGAAGATTTACAGTGGAGTGGAAAACCTTGCAGCACTCTGCACCAGGTTTGTAAGCCGCTCTTGATCTCTTCAGTGCTGCATATGCAAGACTCAGCCTTGTCCTTGAATGTTGCCAAAACCAAACTCATATCAACCCACACCGGGTCAGCCAAATATTCCACCTCCTGGCTTTGTTGAAGAAGAGACTGTGGAACACATTAAGCATTTCCCATACCTTGGCAGCCCCTCTCTCAAAAGGCCACCATTGACGGGGAGATCCAACACTGGATCAGCCGCGCCAGCTCAGCCTTCTACAAACTACAGCAGCGAGTGATTGACAACAAAGACCTCCACAAGTCAACAAGGCGCCTCGTGTACAGTGCAGTTGTCGTCAGCACACTCCTGTGCTGCAGCGAGACATGGACTGTGTAACAGCGACACATAAGAGCGCTAGAGAAATTCTATCAGCAATGCCTCCGCCCCATCCTCTGGATTCAGTGTGAGGACTGTTGAACAAACACTTGTGTTCTCCATGAAGCCAAAATTCACAAACATTCAGGCAAACCTCTCGCATAATCAACTACAATGGGCTGGACAGGGGGGTTCAGAGACTCTCTGAAGCTCTCCTTGAAGCACAGCAGCATTGATGTTAATGACTGGGAGGAGCTTGCTACCAATCGTTCAAAATGGGACAACTTGTCCATCGAGCTGCATCACACTTTGAGTCACAACGTCTTAATGATGAGGCAGAGCGACGGCAGAGAAGGAAAGAAAAGGAAGCAAATCCTGCACTCTGAATCCCATGACCACCTGGGACATCCTGCCCCATGTGACCGCAGATCTGCAAGTTGAGAATTGGCCTCTTCTGTCACAGGAGGACTCATGGCAGAAACTCATGATCCTGAGAGTAAACGTCATCCTTGAACTGAGGGACAGCTGATAATGACGATGATAACGGGAGACTTTCCCAGCGTTAGGATCACTGTGGTTTTTGATTTACAGTAAATACCCACCTTGCTGGTGATACCTGTACCCTGAGAATGAATTTTTTTAAAGTTATATAGATCAACCCCCTTTATTCATTTCAGGTTCTCCGCTTGTGCTGTACAAGGGCTGAAAGATAAATGGATCATCACAAACTGACAGCTGTTATCATTGAACCTAGAAAAATTTGAGAGCATTTTAATTATCTCCCAATTCAACATAAATAACCAAAACCTTTAAATTAGGCTTATTCCTTGCTCCCCTGATTGTGAAGATACTGATCCTCTCTGGGGTACAGTTCCATGGATTTGGGTCAATTTCTGCTTTGCCAGGCAGTTTTAACAAAAACTTAATACTGCAGATGGTGGAAACCTGAAATATAAACAAAAACTGCTGGAAATACACAGCAGGTCAGGCAGCATCTGTGCAGTGAGAAGCAGAGTTAACATTTCAGATCACAACCTTTCATCAGAATGGAACATGTTAACGGTAGTTGCATTTATTTAGTGCCTTTTGTAACTTTTATTCATTCACGGAATGTGGGCATCGCTGGCTAGGGGATGCCCACATCCCTAATTGCCCTTGAGAAGGTGGTGGTGAGCTGTTTTCTTGAACCGCTGCAGTCCATGTGGTGTAGGTACACCCACAGTGCTGTTAGGGAGGGAGGTCCAGGATTTTGACCCAGCGATAGTGAAGGAACGGTGATATATTTCCAAGTCAGGATGGTGAGGAGCTTGGAGGGGAACTTCCAGGTGATGGTGTTCCCATGTGTCTGCTGCCTTTGTCTTTCTAGATGGTAGTGGTCATGGGTTTGGAAGGTGCTGTCAAAGCAGCCTTGGTGAGTTTCTGCAGTGCATCTTGTACAGACTGTTGCTACTGTGTGTCGGTGATGGAAGGAGTGAATGTTTGTGGATGTGGTGCCAATCAAGCGGGCTGCTTTGTCCTGGATTGTGTCGAGTTTCTTGAGCGTTGTTGGAGCAGCACTTATCCAGGCAAGTGGAGAGTATTCCATCACACTCCTAACTCGTGCCTTGTAGATGGTGGAGATGCTTTGGGGAATCAGGAGGTGAGTTACTTGCTGCAGGATTCCTAGCCTCTGACCTGTTCTTGTAGCCACAGTATTTATATGGCTAGTCCAGATCAGTTTCGGGTCAATGGTAATCCCCAGGATGTTGATAGTGGAGCATTCAGTGATGGTAATGCTATTGAATATCATGGGGAAATGGTTAGATTCTCTCTTGTTGGAGATGGTCATTGCCTGGCAATTGTGTGGCATGAATGTTACTGGCTACTTGTCAGCCCAAGCCTGGATATTGTCCAGGTCTCGCTGCATTTGGGCATGAGCTGCTTCAGTATCTGAGGAGTAGCGAATGGTGCTGAACATTGTGCAATCATCAGCGAACATCCCCACATCTGACCTTATGATGGAAGGAAGGTCATTGATGAAGCAGATGAAGATGGTTGGGCCTAGGACACAACCCTGAGGAACTCCTGCAGTGATGTCCTGGGACTGAGATAATTGATCTCCAACAACCACAATAATCTTCCTTTGTGCTAGGTATGACTCCAATGGACAGTTTCCCCCTGATTCCCATTGACTCCAGTTTTGCTAGGGCTCCTTGATACCACACTCAGCCAAATGCTGCTTTGATGTCAAGGACAGTCAGTCTCCCCTCACCTTGGGAGTTCAGCTCTTTTGTCCATGTTTCAACCAAGGCTGTGATGAAGTCAGGAGCTGAGTGGCCCTGGTGGAACCCAAACTGAGTGTCAGTGAGCAGGTTATTGCTAAGAAACTGCTGCTTGATAGCACTGTTGAAGACCCCTTCCGTAGCTTTACGATAATTGAAAGCAGACTGATGGGGCAGTAATTGGCTGCGTTAGATTTGTCCTGTTTTTTGTATACAGGACATATCTGGGCAATGTTCCACATAGCTGGGTAAATGCCAGTTTTGTAGCTGTATTGGAACAGCTTGGCTATGGGCGCAGATTAGAAGTGACAGGTAGCTCAGTAACCCGAGAACACAGACTGAAGATAATTGGCAAAAGAACCCAGTAGAAGATGAGAGTTTTAATTTGATGCACCGTGATCTGGAATGGACTGCCTAGGAGAGTGGTGAAAGTAGATTCAGTAGTAATTTTCAAAAGAGAATTGGATAAACATTTGAAGGGGAGTCATTCAATGATTCACTGGGAGCTATTTTTCCCACTGTAATACCAGTAGCACAAACTCTATGAGTGTCTCTGATGTGACCTAAGTAGGGTCCTGAACCTTAGCCCATCAATACAAGTCACTATCTTGATAAAGGAGTTAAGCGTGCTCCTGAGGATGATTCAGTCTTTAATCACCAATTAAATTGACTCCTGGTGCTCATTAAAGAGGCTCCACAATGTTTTGCTGGTCAGCACTGCAATTAACCATCTCTCCTACCAGTGACCTGTTGAACAGACATAAAGGATTCATTGGTTAGAATTGCAAGCGCTTGTTAAAAGCTTTGTTAAAATCCATGCAGGGTACGTCAGGAGGGATGGAGCAGGAATTAAGGGGAATTAATTGGCGGTTGTTGGAGTGGTGTTGGTGCAGTGGTGATGGAGCCTTCTGTAGAGGGAATCAGTGAGGGGAGATAGGTTGGAAGTACAGAGAAGGAGTTGAGGAAATAATCAGAGAGTATCTGGGTCACAAAGTTCACTAAGAGTTTTAGATGAGGAAACCTATTTAACCTATTTTAGTTCATCTGTCCAGGAAGATTCTCAAGACCCCTCAGTGCAGCATTCAATTATTTCTGAAATGATTTTGAGGAGACGGTGAGGTTGTCAGTACAGCTGTGGATGGGGCGTTTATACGGAAGCGATATTAAAGCTGGGATAGAAAAGCAGATGGTCTGCGGAGTTGGGTTGAAGAGGACATGCAGTTGCTCAGTGCAGTGGCTAAGGAAGAGAGGAGGGCTGAGGTCGTGATTAGCAAATTGGTTTTGGGCACGGAGGTTATACGTGTCAAGGATTTTAAGTGAGAGGCAGAAGGGATGAAAGAGGCTGAGCTACCCAAAGGAAGAGAAGGTTCTTGAAGTGTGCCCCATCTGGTCTGTGCAGTGAGCAGGCTGAGATACAATCACACAGCATTTATATAGAGTAGCTCACGATCCATTGGGCTGATTTGTGCAGGAATGCTTGTGTTCTTTTTAAAGCCGTGTTAAGCTGTGAGCTTTTAAAATATAAAATAACATGTGCAAACAGTTCCCACTGAAGTGGAAAGTATGTAATGAGCCAATAAGGTTATTAAGGTGATGTAGTGATAGCCTGCAGTACAAATCCTCTCTGAGTGGTTCATGTAACTAAAGGATCATTTCGACTACTTTGAGGGAATTTACAGTGCAAATTCTGACATAATCACACTAATGAGGAGCAACGTACTAGAACTGATTAGTTACATGTCAACACTGTGGCTCAGATTTTTGTTTGGACTCAGGGAAACCCGATCTGTGCACATTTGCACCTCCGACCAATGTGCGACTTTGCCTGGGATGTCTGTCTTTTCAGAGAGGGCTCAGGATCACAGTACGTGTTGTGGGCCACGATGAAGTACATGAGAATTGTGACTGTGGAGGTGGACCAGTTAAAAGGCCCGTCTTGGTTCTCCAACACAGCAGTCCAGCTCCCAACATTGTTTAAAGATTTCCTCATCCTAATCTCTCACTCCCCACTCACTCCCATACCACCATAGATCTTCCATGCCCCCTTGGAACCCCAATACCACCACATGCAACATCCATGCCCCTCATGTATTCCCCCCATAGCCGCTTATTTAATATCCACTATGTATAATCCTCAGGGGCCATGCAATGGCAATGGTAATTATTTCAAAGTAATTGGAAAAAAATAAACCTCTAACAATCTAATAAAACCCTAAATTGAAACACACTATTATTGATACTGGAAAGAGAAAAAACCTACTCCAATGTATAATAAAAAGTAATCCTTTAAATGCCTATTAGATTGGTAAACAAACAAGAAACCACATCAAAGGCATATTCTATTATTACAGATTCTTAAAACTGACAAATGTTCTTCAATCAATAGACCACCTCCTAAGTAGAAGCCATCGTAAGCTTTTGAAACCCTGCTAAGCATTCACAATGGCCACAGCTGTCATAACAAAAGCTTCCATCTACATTGTTGGAAACTGACAAAACAGAATGGTATTCCATTTCCATTTCAAAGCAGAGTGCCTGTCAATCAAAAGAGAGGAGCAGAGGCAGAGATTTTTTCAACTTTCAAAAGCAGGGTATTTCTAACAGCTCGCGCTGTCAATAAATTTAAATCACAGCACAAAACATGATAGCAGAGGCTGACAGGACTTTTTTTTACATTTTTAATGCATTATGGCATTTTTGACAATTGAAAAGTCCCTTCATGCATGACAACAGTAACACAATGTTGATCAATGAAAGGGTCAGCTTTGGAGGACAGATTCCTCTGATGAATCACATCTACTTTCCAGTACAGCATCTAATAGTGACATTTGAAGACGTCAAAGCATTTTACACTTACCTTTCAGAATGTTCCTGACCCCTCAGCAAGCTTCCCCCAGTGGCTATGAGCTCTCCAAGGAGGTGAGGCTTTTTAGGGCTTACAAATACTGGCACACAAAAATAGTTATGTGGGAGAAATACAATTTTCCTGTGGCCCTCACAATGGAGATTCCAACCTCAGAAGAGGTCCGTGTGTGTGCCTTTTACACCCAAGGCCTTCCTGACCCACGAAAAGGTTGCACAAAGACAGTGTGGGGTTGGGAAGGGGGAGGAAAATTACTTTTCCAGCAAAAAAAATAATTGAAGAGCAGCGCTTTGCCCCCTGATTCCTGCCTCCATTTGGAGCTGGAAATCTGACCCCGTGCATTGGAGACCGTCTTCCCACTTTAGTGAGTGCTCAAGTTTGAGACTGGCTGTGTCAGGCACACTCACTGGGAGCCAGTGCAGCTCTGCCTGACACTTATACCCATATCAAGAACAGGAAGCCCCTCTCTACATGGACCTCACTCATTTAACACCGTAGAACAAAAGGAATACAAAAACTAATTTGAAAAGCTTGTGGAATGCTGGCCCTAGAAAGATTTACAACACACAAAGAGGCCATTCAACCCATCATGTTTGTGCCGGCCCGTAAAGTGTTAACCGGTTTCACCCCACTTTCATGCTCTTGGTCCATATTCCTGTAGGTTACGGCACCTCAATGGCATGTCCTAGTATTTTTTTAAAATGTGATTTGGGTTTTTACCTCTACCATTCTCCCAGGCAGTGGGTTTCAGACCTCCAGAACCCTGTGGATGAAAAAAATACCCGCTCAAATCCCCTCTAATCCTTCCACAAATTTAATCTATTCTGTCTGGTTATTGACCTGTGACCTAATGGAAATAGGCCCTTCCTAAGCACTTGATCTAGGCCCCTCATAATTTTATTCACCTCGATTAAACCTCCCCTCTGTCTCCTCTGTTCAAAAGAAAACAAACCCAAACTGTGCAATCTTTCCTCATCATTAAATTCTCCATCCTGACACCATTCTCTCCACCCTACGGTGCGATCACATTGTCCTTGTAATGTGGTGAACAGAACTGCACAGTACACTAGCTGTGGCCTAACTAGTGTTTCGTACTGTTCTCACATAACTTCCTTGTTCGTACACTCTATATCTTGGCAAAAAAAGGAAAGTATCCCAATCACCTTCTTCACCGCCATGTCTATTTGCTACCTTCAGGGATTTGTGAACATACACTGCAAGGTTGCAATGTTCCTCTACATGAATGGCCCACTCCTGCTTCTAATTCATATATTTGCATGTGTGTTGGTATGGTATGTGTATGGTATGTGTGTTGGTATGGTATGTGTATGTGAATGGTATGTGTGTTGGTATGTGTATTCCTTTGCCACATTTGCCCTCCCCAAATTTATCACCTCACACTTCTCCGGAATGAATTCCATTTGCCACTTTTCTGCCCACTTGATCAGCCCATTGATACCTCCCTGCAGTCTACAAGGTTCTTTTTCACGATCAGTTACACGGCTAATTTTTGTCATCTGCAAATTTCTTAATCATGGCCTCTACGTTTGAGTCTAAATAGTTGATATATACCATGGGCAGCAAAGGATACACTACTGAGCCCTATGGAACCCCACTGAAAGCAGCCTTCCAGTCACAAAAACATGTCAACAATAACCCTCCTTTGCTGCCGCTGAACCATTTTTGAATTCAAACTAACTCCTTTCCGTTGAATTTCATGAGGTTTTAATTTCCTGACCAGTTGGCCATGTCAGATCTTGTCAAAAGCCTTCCTAAAATCCACATAGACTGCATGAAACATACCCTCGAAACCCTCCTCAGAAAAACTTCAATCAATTTAGTCAGATATAACCTTCCTTTAACAAATCCATTCTGATTAATCTGGGCCTCTCGAAATGATGGTTTACACCATGTCTCAGAAAGTTTTCCAATAATTTTTCCACCACTGAAGTTAGACTAACTAGGCTGTAATTACTTGGTCTATCCCTTCCTCCTTTTAAATAACAGTACAATGTTCGCCCTCCTCCAGTCCTCTGGCACCACAAAGAGGATGAGAAATGAGGGTCAGAGCTTCAGCTCTTTCTTCCCTTGCTTCCTTTGGTCGCCTGGGATGGATATCATCCAGGCCTTGTAATTTATTCACTTTCAAAGATATTAAACATTTTAATATTTCCTCCCTCACTATGTTTCTCTTATCCAATATTTCACACACCTCCTCAACCACAGTGTCTGCTTCCTCTGTCTCTTTTGTCCAAACAGGCACAACATTTTCATGAAGGACCACGCTCACAATTTCCTCCTCCTCATACACACATTACTTTTGTGGTCGCTAATTGATCCTACCTTTTCCTACTCTTGCTCTTTGTATTTTTTTTATAAAACATCTTTGGATATTCCTAGATTCCAATTACCAATACATTTCCCTGCTCTTCTATACTTTCCTAATTTCACCCCTGCATTTTCTATGCCTATCTAGGCTTCCTGAAATTTTGAATCTTCACATCTGGCAAGCTTTCTTTGATGAATTTCCCACTACTCTGACATTGATTTACCTTCCACCTTTTTTTTATTCATTCAAGCTAGGCCAGCATTTATTGCCCATCCCTCATTGCCCTTGTTCACATTGCCTTTAAGAATCAACCACATTGCTGTGGGTCTGGAGTCACATGTAGACCAGACCAGGTAAGGATGGCAGATTTCCTTCCCTAAAGGACATTAGTGAACCAGATGGGTTTTTATGACAATCGACAATGGTTTCATGGTCATCATTAAACTTTTAATTCTAGATTTTTATTGCATTCAAATTTCACTATCTGGGATTCAAACCCAGGTCAACAGAGAATTACCCTGGGTCTCTGGAATACTAGCTCAGTGACAATACCACTATGCCACTGCCTCCCCATTTAGCCTTCGCCAGCTCAAAACACATCTCAGCTTAGTAAAATTAGCCTTGCCAACTAATAACTTTTACACTTGGCCCATTTGTATCTTTTTCCATAACAGCTCACCACCACCTCTCAAGGGCAATTAGGGATGGATAATAAATGCTGGCCCAGCCAGTAACACCCACATCCCATGAGCAAATAAAAAAAAACTGCACTAAATATGATTGAATTATGATCACTACCATCAAAACACTCTCCCATTCATAACCACCAAAACACTCTCCCATTCATAACCACCAAAACACTCTCCCATTCATAACCACCAAAACACTCTCCCATTCATAACCACCAAAACACTCTCCCATTCATAACCACCAAAACACTCTCCCATTCATAACCACCAAAACACTCTCCCATTCATAACCACCAAAACACTCTCCCATTCATAACCATCAAAACACTCTCCCATTCATAACCACCAAAACACTCTCCCATTCATAACCACCAAAACACTCTTCCGTTCATACCCCTTCCACCAAAACACTCTCTCGTTCATACCCCTTCCATCAAAACACTCTCCCGTTCATACCCCTTCCACCAAAACACTCTCCCATTCATACCCCTTCCACCAAAACACTCTCCCGTTCATACCCCTTCCACCAAAACACTCTCCCGTTCATACCCCTTCCACCAAAACACTCTCCCGTTCATACCCCTTCCATCTGCCCAGCTTCATGCCCTAAAACTAAGCCCAGAATTGCCCTTCTCTTGTTGGCATTGCTATCACTCTCTCTGACCACTCCGCTCCGGCCTCACTCTCTCTGACCACTCCACTCCCGGCCTCACTTGTTTCTTATCGTGTGAGGGCTGAAATATGAAATAATTGACGTCACGTTCGAGGTGTAAGGAGCTCCAGATAATCGCAGTCAGTTCTGGGCACCATTTTTCAGGAAGGATGGGTTGGCCTTTGAGGAGGAACAGCACAGATTCCCCAGAATGGTTTCAGGGCAAAATGGCTTAAACTGAGGAAAGGTTCAATTCACTTGAACATGAAAGATTAAGGGTGATAAAATTGAAATGTATAAGTTGATTAACGGATTTGATAGTGCAGAGAAAGATAAATTATTTCCTTTGTGGGAGAATCCAAAAGAAGGGGACTTACCTTAAAATTAAAGCTAGGAGTGATGTCAGAAAGTACTGCATCACACTGATGTCCTTACCTGGCCTGGCCTGGCCTGTGTGTGAGCCCAAACCCACAGCAACATCATTCACTCTTGACTGGGTCTGTGGCAGGTGGTGAAGGAACTAACAAGAAGATAAAACCTACTTGACCTCATTCTCACCAATTTACAAGTTGAAGAAGCATTTCCCCATGACATTGTTGGTAGGAGTGATTACTTTGTGGAGACAAAGTCCCTTCTTCACACTGAGGATACCCTCCATTGTGTTGTGTGGCACTACCACTACTAAATGGGATCGATTTCGAGCAGATCGAGTGACTTAAAATTGGGCCTCTGTGAGGCTCTGTGGGCCATCAGTGGAAATAGATTTGTATTCAACCATAATGTGTAAGCTTATGGACTGGGAGACCCCCACCCTACCATTACCATCAAGCTGGGGGATTAACCCTCAGTCAATGAGGTATTGGAGGGCATGCCAGGAGCAACAACAGGGAATACCAAAAAATACGCTGTCAACCTGATGAAGCTACAACATGGGATTATTTGCATGCAAAAGTAGAATCAGCATGCGATAGAGAGAGCCAACTGATCCCACAACCAACGGATCAGATCTAAGCTCTGCAGTCCAGTCACATCCAGTCATGAAAGGTGGTGGACAATTAAACAACTCACTGGAGGAGGAGGCTCCATAAATATTCCCATCCTCAATGATGGAGGAACCCAACACATCAGAAGATAAGGCTGAAGCATTTGCAACAATCTTCAGCCAGAAACATCAAGTGGATGATCCATCTTGGCCCCTTGCTGAGGTCCCCAGCATCACAGATGCCAGTCTTCAGCCAATTTGCTTCACTCCACATGATAACAAGAAACGGCTGAAGGCACTGGATACTGCAAACTGGATACTGTATGACAACATTCCAGCAATAGTGATGAAGATTTGTGCTCCAGAGTTTGCTGCACCACTACCCAAGTTGTTTCAGTATAGCTGGCATCTACCTGGCATTGTGGAAAATTGCCCAGGCAGGTCCTGTAAACAAAAACTCTGACAAATCCAACCTGGCCAATTACCGCCCCATCAGTCTACTCTCGATCATCAGTAAAGTAATAGAAGGGATCATCAACAGTGCTATCAAGCGGCACTTGCTTAGCAATAACCTGCTCACTGATGCTCACTTTGGGTTCTGCCAGGGCCACTCAGCTCCTGACCTCATTACAGCCTTGGCCCAAATATAGATAAAAGAGTTGAATTAGGTGAGGTGAGAGTAACTGCCCTTGACACCAAGGCTGCATTTAACTGAGTGTGGCATCAAGGAGCTCTAGAAAAACTGGAGTCAATGGGAATCAGGGGGGGAAACTTTCCATTGGTTGGAGTCATACCTAGCACAAAGGAAAATGATTGTGGTTGCTGGAAATCAATTATCTCAGTCCCAGGACATCACTGCAGGAATTCCTCAGGGTAGTGTCCTAGGCCCAACCATCTGCTTCATTTTGGCAATAAGTCTAGAGATAACTCAACCTGTTTTTAGAGAAAGGAGAAATTGAAGGATGTGGTTAGATGGGGGATAGATGATGTCACTGGTTTAAACACAATGTTGAAGCATCTGACAAATCTTAAATCACCAACAACACTGAAACACCAAACATCCCACAACAGACACCAAAGACAGAATGAAGAAAGCAACATCATCATTCTCCAGCAGAGAAAACCTGGAACTGAACCCAAAATAAAATGAGTAAACTAGGATGATTATCTTAGATTGTTCCACACAATTGCAGGATTATGGCTGCATTTAGCCCAATAAAATGGAAGTTATTCAAAGTGCAGCCTGCAGACTATATGCAACCCTGGATCTCAGGCAACATATTCCTATTTTTGTTTTTATGGTGGGTGTGAGAGGGGTATATTCTAACCTCCCAGCAATGGGCAGGAGAGTCGGGGGGTGGTTGAAAATTAAGAAATCATGTAACATTCCCTCAGCCCATTGTGTACGCGCCTGCCACCATTTTCAGGACAGAGGATTGTGGAGCAATGCCAGTATCCTGCTTTCGAGGTTCAACACTTCATTATAATATTTAGATTAACCTCCCACAGTGCAGTTAGAACCTGATTTAAATGCAACAGTTACAGGCTCTGTTTCTTAGTGAAATTGAAGTGGGAGTTGCCAACTCGAGCAGGGTAATGTTTTAATAGCACTGCATGCTGGCCAGGAAGGCCTTGGCTGTTTCCCCATGGCCCCCATCCCATGTCCCCTCCACTTTCAACCCATTGGGTTCTCCTGGATCCCACTCCCATCCAATTGCCAGTCTGACCCTCCCCCTCCCACAACCTGTTATCTCCTGGTTGCCATCTTCTACCGTAGGCTTAACCAACTGATTGCCAGTCAATCTATCGATCTGGACAGACGAGGGGGGGAAACAGAGGAAAAGAAAGGTTGGTCCCAATTTGACAAGAAGCTGTGACAAGGACTGAATGTGTCAAAGTTTGTAATATCAACTTGCAGTAAGTTTATCTGTTAGAAAACCTTCCCAGTTTACACAAAATATTTCAATTCATCCTCCAGTAATTCTCTTTATAGCTGCTCAGAAAATTAGAACAGATGAAATTTTAATGACAGACGTTGTATGTTGACAATCTCTGCTTCAAATCATTTGCTGCAACTCGCCGAGGTTGAGTTAAAATCTCCGTGCAGTTTAAAGATCTGATTTCCCGCTGAGTAATTATGGTGGGAGAAATATCTTACTAATTGAATGTAGCCTGGGTGTGATCTTTCTGGGACCTTATAAAGTCGCTGGTCTGCATCAAGACAGGTCTTAAGAAATTACACTTGTGCCAAACATTGTGGAAATCTTGCATCTCGCCCTGTCCAGTTTCTGCATTCTGTTTGAGTTGCAGAGAATCGAGGTAGTGAGAGGAATGTGACAGAGATGCTGATGAGATGTGAGAAGGTGACAGCAGGAAGATCCTGAAGGGCAGAAAACAAGTGTAGAAAAACATTTTTATTTTCTTTGTTCTTGCAAGTAATTCTAGCAAGACAGACATCTTGTTTTATTCATTCATAGGATGTGGGGGTCACTGGCTAGGCCAGCATTTATTGCCCATCCCTAATTGCCCTTGAGAAGGTGGTGGTGAGCTGCCTTCTTGAACTGCTGCAGTCCATGTGGTGCAGGTACACCTACAGTGCTGTTAGGGAGGGAGTTCCAGGATTTGGACCCAGTGACAGTGAAGGAACGGCGATATATTTCCAACTCAGAATGGTGTGTGGCTTAGAGGGGAACTTCCAGGTGGTGGTGTTTCCATGATACAGAGACAGAATGAGAGTGAGAGAAAATGAGAAGGACAGACACAGAGACAATCAGAGAGGAAGAGAGATAATGAGAGGGATAAGGACAGAGAACGAGAGAGAGACAATGACAAAGATTCCATGAGAAAGGCACAAAGAGAATGTGAAACAGAGAGAGAGTGACAAGGAGGGAGAGAGTCAGAGACCATAGAGAGGCAGTGAGAATGAGAGTGAATGACAGAGAATGACAAATAGACCCAGCAAAGCAGGGATTAAAATGGCCAAGTCGGTGGCATATCTGTGACAAAGCCCTGGGAATGCTTGCTGGAGGCTTTGTGTTGTCATTTCTGCTAAAGTAATAAATTACTGATAGTCCTCGTTGTTCGCACTTTCCTGAGGGATGCTTAAAGATTAATTATGGTTATGTAATATTTGACCAAATATCCTGCCACATTGTAGCAACCTTGATGGGTTTTCTGGAAAGATGTAAATTAGACACCAAGACTGCAAAACTTGGCTCTGTGGTACTGGTAGTTTTGGCACCATGGGTTCAAAACGGTATCTGGACTGATTCCCCATATTCCAGACATCTCAACCATCTCAGCCCCAGGACATCACTGCAGGAGTTCCTCAGGGTAGTGTCCTCGGCCCAACCATCTTCAGCTGCTTCATCAATGACCTTCCTTCCATCATAAGGTCAGAAGTGGGGATTTTCGCTGATGATTGAACAATGTCCAGCTCCATTTGTGACTCCTCAGATACTGAAGCAGTCCATGTCCAAATGCAGCAAGACCTGGACAATATCCAGGCTTGGGCTGACAACTATCAAGTAACACTCACGATAAAAGTGTCAGGGAATGAGAGGTTTTTTAAAAAAAAAACCTGTTCATGGGATGTGGATGTCGCTGGCTAGGCTAGCATTTATTGCCCATCCCTGACTGCCCTCTTCACAGGGCATTTAAGAGTCAACCACATTGCTGTGGGTCTGGAGTTACATATCGCCCAGCCCAGGTAGGGACAGCAGATATTTTCCCAGATGGGTTTTTATGTCAATCAGCATCACCAGATTAATTCCAGATTTTTACTGAATTCAAATTTCACCATCTGCTGTGGTGAGATTTGAACCCAGGTCCCTAGCGCATTACCCTGGGTCTCTGGATTACCAGCCCAGTGACAATACCACTACGCCATCACCTCTCCCATATCTAACTGCCACCCCATGATATTCAATGGCATTACCATCGCTGAATCCCCCACTATCAATATACTGGGGATTACCATTGACCAGAAACTGAACTGGACTAGCCATATAAATACTGTGGCTACAAAAGCAGGTCAGAGGCTAGGAATCCTGCGCTGAGTAACTCACCTCCTGACTCCCCAAAGCCTGTCCACCATCTACAAGACAGAAGTCAGGAGTGTGATGGAATACTCTCCACTTGCCTGGATGAGTGCAGCCCCTACAGCACTCAAGAAGCTTGACACCATCCAGGACAAAGTGACCTGCTTAATTGGCACCCCATCCACAAACATTCACTCTCTCCACCATTGATGCACAATAGCAGCAGTGTGTACCATCTACAAGATGCACTGCAGGAATTTACCAAGGCTCCTTAGGCAGCACCTTCCAAACCCATGATCACTACCATCTAGCAGGACAACATGGGAACACCACCAGCTGCAAGTTCCCCTCTAAGTCACACACCATCCTGACTTGGTACTATACTGCCATTGGGTAATAAATGCTGGCCTAGTCAGCAAAACCCACATCCCATGAATGAACAAATACATTTTTAAAAACATGGCCTGTGCTGCTTGTGACTGAGCAGTGAAACACTGTAACACACGCGTGTGTGCTGGCAGAATGCTGAATGGACAGACCGTGATGTCAGACAACATCGAGTGCTGATTTAACATATTGGAGCTCAGCGTTCTAGTTAGTGTCCTGTCTTAAGATACAGAGCTCAACGTACTTTCAACAGCCTGGAGAACACCACCCCCTCCCCACCCTTCACCACCACCAAAATTAGTTAAAGGAATTACCAACAGTTTGTGGAAATATTGTGTGTTTGGAGGGTCTGTTTCAGGCTTGTCCAGATTGTAGCCCCTGGAGCCACTGTTCAAACCGCTGGTCAGACAGGAAAGTGAAGTTGAGGATCTGCTCCTTCATTTGTAGGCCACCCCTGTCCTGAGTTTGCTGTTGAGTTGCTGCCAATAAGCTCGCTGATGAGCCAATGTGGGAGAGAAACAGCCTGTGGTTGGAGAAACCGCACAGACCAGTGGTGGTCCCTGCCAGGGGTATGAGGGAAGAAGAGGCTGACAGGGCCCCACGCAGAGTCTGGACTGTGAACAGAAACCCCACACAGAGTCTGGACAAGCCCCGATTAGTTGCTGCAAACTGTAGGAGACAGTGCTGCAAATTGGGAAGGCACTGGCTGGTTCTGCAAGGTCTCTGGGCACACACTTACTCCCAGTCTTTGCTGCTGTTATAGCAGGTGCCCTTGGGCTGCAGTGTAAGAGGGAGATGCAGCGACCAGCAAGCAATGTGTGCAAGTTGAGAGTTCTGAGTGTGTGGCTTGCAACAGTGCTAGGTGTGTGAGAGGGAGGTGAGACCACAAATGTGAGGTCTGAGTCATGGTTAATATAGACTGTGGGTAGGTGAGTGAAGGGGAGGGGCTGTGAATGGAGCAGTGTGAGATGCTAGGGTAGGATGCAGCATTTGAAGATGCATTCACTGACCTGATCACTCATGTAGGATCATTAAACTTCTCTCTGCACTGCATCCTGGTCCTTGGGGCTGCATTGTTGATTTTGACTGCAAATGCCACCTGCTCCCACTGCCTTCTCACTGCTCATCTGAAGGGTCTCCTAGACCCTGAGGGAAGACGGCCTCTCTACTCCAGGCATCTAGCTCAACACCTGAGAATCCTGGGCCATGTTCTCTGGCCTAGTGCACCATTAGTGTTGGTTCTTCCTACAGCCAGAACACACCCCACCTTTTATGAGATGCAGAATGGCTTTATGTGGTACAGGTTAGCTTTAAGTGCCGCTAGGCTTGCGTGAACTTGGACACCCTGCTGAGGCATGCAGCCACTCACCTGTATGTCCAGCACTGGACAACAGGTCACTATTATAGTTAGCAGGTTGGACGAGGTTTGTCTGCTACCTGCATTACTTTGAATGGTCGTAAGTTAAACATGCAACACAATCCCTATGTTCAGTTTCAGGGGCTGTTCAGTTTAGCTTCCCAAGAGCTATTTTTACATGATTTAAATTTCCACTCCCTCTGTGGCTGGTAATGTAAAGATTGCTGATTAAATTTCCCAATTGGGTTTCACCAACAGCAAAGGGAAACTCTGAATCCCATCACCTGCCTGTCTCTGCCAGGTTCACCTCTGGGAAAGCTGGAGGCCATGAACTACACAGCCTCCTGTTAAGTCTGGAGCCTGTAATCCCTCTGGCATTGGCCCACCTTACTTGGTTAAAGCTGTTTTAATTTCGCTTCCCAGATGTTCCTCCGCTCTACTTCTGAAATTTCACAGGTACCTGGGCCAGATGACCCTGCAGAGTCAGGCAGGGCCAGGGAGAGAAATCCTGGGCCCTGGTGCTTCTCCTGCATCTGGGCCCCTTAACCCTTCCGCACAATCTTGCCTGATATATTTCCCCCTTTAAGATTCACCAATCACAGGAAGACCCTAGTAAAATGATAACACCCATTGTTAGCATCTGGTTACAAATATTGTCCAGTTATATATGCAGTATGGCTCATTAAGAGCAGCAATGATATAACGCAGTGTTAGTTTGTGTGTAGCCCATAGATGATGCCACATTGACGATTGAGCAAACCAGAGAGTACAAACTTTACTTCAGCTTTGTGCAATATTATTAATTTGACAGGAAAATATCCCATTAATTGTTTATAACACTGACTCAGCTCCCTCATTAACATGTTCTGCACATTGTGCCATATCAACACAGCAACAGTCGACTCATGGATAAAAGCAAAATACTGCAGATGCTGAAAATCTATAACAAAAACAAAAATAGCTGGAAAACTCAGCAGGTCTGACAGTATCTGCGGAGAGGAACACACTTAACGTTTCGAGTCCATATGACTTCATCAGGACTAAGGTAAAATAGAAAAGAGGTGAAATATAAGCTGGTTTAAGTGGGGGTGGGACAGGTAGGTAGAGTCTATCCAGCTCTACCTGTCCCACCCCCCTTAAACCAGCTTAAATTTCACCTCTTTTCTATTTTACCTTAGTCCTGATGAAGAGTCATACGGACACGAAACATTAACAGTAAATTTACTTTGGGGGGAGTGCGAGATGCAATACTTGTAACTGAGATAAACTGCACCAAATCTTTTCCATTCTGTAAAAGAATTAAAAGACTTTTTCCTGCCTGGTCGCAGGATGATATTCCATATAATTACATCATAGAAGGGATGTAATTGGATTATGTTTCATCAGTAATTTCATAGAGTAGAAAGATCAAAACATCAGAGCAACAAGTAGAAGTTTTTTTGATCTGTCCATGGGATGTGGGCTTCACTGGCTGGGCCAGCATTTATTGTCCATCACTAGTTGCCCTTGAGAAGGTGGTGGTGAGCTGCCTTCCTGAACCACTGCAGCCCATGTGGTGTAGGTACACCCACAGTGCTGTTAGGAAGGGAGTTCCAGGATTTTGACCCAGCGACAGTGAAGGAACAGTGATATATTTCCAAGTCAGGATGGTGAGTGACTTGGAGGGGAACTTCCAGATGCTGGTGTTCCCATACACCTGCTGCCCTTGTCCTTCTAGGTGGTAGTGGTCATGGGTTTGGAAAGTGCTGTCTAAGGAGCCTTGATGAATTTCTGCAGTGCATCTTGTAGATGGTATACACTGCTGCTACTGTGTGTTGGTGGTGGAGGGAGTGAATGTTTGTGGATGGGGTGCCAATCAAGTGGGCTGTTTTGTCCTGGATGCTGCCAAGCTTTTGTGTGCTGTAGGTGCTGCACTCATCCAGGCAAGTGGTGAATATTCCATCACACTCCTGACTTGTGCCTTGTAGATAATGGACAGGCTTTGGGGAGTCAGGAGGTGAGTTACTTACTGCATGATTCCTAGCCTCTGACCTGCTCTTGTAGCCACAGTATTTATATGGCTAGTCCAGATCAGTTTCTGGTCAATGGTAACCCCCAGGATGTTGACAGTGGGGGATTCAGTGATGGTAATGCCATTGAACATCAAGGGGTGATGATTAGATTCTCTCTTGGAGATAGTCATTGCCTGTCACTTGCCACTTGTCAGATAAGCCTGGATATTGTCCAAGTCTTACTGCATTTGGACATGGACTGTTTCAGTATCTGCAGAATCACGAATAGTGCTGAACATTGTGCAATCATCAGCAAACATCCCCACTTCAGCCCTTGTGATTGAAGGAAGGTCATTGATAAAGCAGCTGAAGATGGTTGAGCCTGGGACACTACCCTGAGGAACTCCTGCAGTGATGTCCTAGAGCTGAGATGATTTTCCTCCAACAACCACAACCATCTTCCTTTGTGCTAGGTATGACTCCAACCAGTGGAAAGTTTTCCCCCTGATTCCCATTGACAGCAGTTTTACTAGGGCTCCTTGATGCCACACTCAGTCAAATGTTGCCTTGATGTCAAGGGCAGTCACTCTCACCTCACCTCGGGAGTTCAGCTCTTTTGTCCAGGTTTGAACCAAGGCTGTAATGAGGTCAGGGGCTGAGTGGTTCTGCCAGAACCAAACTGGGCATCAGTGAGCAGGTTATTGCTAAGCAAGTGCCGCTTGATAGCACTGTTGATGATCCCTTCCATTACTTTACTGATGATGGAGAGTAGACTGATGGGGCGGTAATTGGCTGGGTTGGATTTGTCCTGCTTTTTATGTACAGCACATACCTCAGAAATTTTCCACTAGCCGGCTGGAGATGTCAGTGTTGTAGCCATACTGGATATTCACCTCCGTTGCCCCCTCAAGTATCTGCAGCGGAAGCTTGAACTCAAGACCTTCTGACTGTGAGGTGAAAGCGCTGTCACTGAGCTGACACTGACATACTTTCCAGCTATGGACAGGTAGTCACACAACAGCAATAAAAAAGGTTTATTTTTGGCTGATTTCTCCCAAAGGTATTATGACAGATTGTAACACTCTAACTGCTGCTGTCCACTGGGACCAGTCAAGGCAGCACAAACTGGAGATGGAGCTTGGGCCTTTCTGGTCAGTGTTTGTAAACATCACCGATCAGCTGGTGAATGTCGCCACAAGGTGGAGCTCCAAGACTAGTGTTTGTTCCAAACATTCATTATTGAAACATTTACACCCTAAAGACAAAAAACACTGGAGTCTACACAGGATATTGGTTTATTTCACTCTGACTCCCATCTACTTATGTCCTTCAGCTGGTAACTTTTACAGGTCACTACATTCAATGGAGAGTCACTTTATTATCGAAACTCTTTGATCATAAATCTGTTGGTTTTTGGGGTAAATTATAGTTGAAATGGCGAAGGCCAGTTTGAGTGAGAGAACCATTAACCTGGGACACAAGAGTTGGATGGATGGTCTTGGAGACTTCCCAGATGTTTCAATAAGCTTCATGTAAATTTTGGGCAGCAACCAATGGCCTGTTCATGGACAATATCATGAGATTTAGTTATGGTCAGTCTACATGTTTAACCGCTAGAGTGGCAATAACATCACATTTTATTGAGATAAATTCCTGATGTAGAAGCAGAGTTACTTCCAAAAGTTGTTCTTTCAGGCAGCATACTCGGCCCTCAGCCACCCGGCCCTCAACGCTCCTGACCCTCAACCTCCCGGCCCTCAACGCTCCTGACCCTCAACCTCCCGACCCTCAGCCTCCCGGCCCTCAACGCTCCTGACCCTCAACCTCCCGACCCTCAGCCTCCCGGCCCTCAACGCTCCTGATCCTCAGCCTCCCGGCCCTCAACGCTCCTGATCCTCAACCTCCCGGCCCTCAACGCTCCTGATCCTCAGCCTCCCGGCCCTCAACGCTCCTGATCCTCAACCTCCCGGCCCTCAACGCTCCTGATCCTCAGCCTCCCGGCCCTCAAGGCAGCACAAAGTGGAGATGGAACTTGGGCCTTTCTGGTCAGTGTTTGTAAACGTCACCGATCAGCTGGTGAATGTAGCCACAAGGTGGAGCTCCAAGACTAGTGTTTGTTCCAAACATTCATTATCGAAACATTACACCCTAAAGACAAAAAACACTGGAGTCTACACAGGATATTGGTTTATTTCACTCTGACTCCCATCTACTTATGTCCTTCAGCTGGTAACTTTTACAGGTCACTGCATTGCCTGGGTCTCATTTCGCCCGTCTCATGCTTGACTCTCATTGTGATCGAACCCCACTCATTCTTGTGGGAACAAATTTGTTCTGAATCCTGTCTCTCTCCTTGACTTTGTCCCATTTGCTCTGATACAGATTTATATTCAAGTAGCTGCTCACAGTCATTCTTTGCTAAATCGTATCTCAGCTTCATAAAATTGGCCTTACTCCAGTTTAAAACTTTTGATCTATCTTTTTCTTTATCCATAACAAGTCTAAATTTAACTGAACTGTGGACTTTGGGAGCCCCCCCCATGTTGGCACTAAACGAGCATGCTGACCTCGCACTTGCTGACAGCGAGACTGGCACAGCGATATCCCCACAGGCAGCCTTCTAATTGGCCAGCTCCAAGCCACTGTCCAATCATGGTTGGCGGGTGGGCCGATGACTCTGGTGGCCCAATCAGACGCCTGGCAGCTCTGGAGCCTCGTGGATTGGACCAGGAGAGGTGGGCACCTTTGAGGCAGTTGGGGGGTCTCAATATGGGGGCGCTCAGTCAGGCCAACCTCTCTGATCAGATGGGAAATGCCCCAAATTTCAGCTGCAGGAGCAGCCAACACCTTCGGGGGCTGGAGTCTCGGCTCCAGTGGTCACCCCTAGATTGCCACAGGGAGTCCGGAAATATGTCCGTTCAGCACTCAAAATGGCTCCTACTTGATACTTTAAGTATGCAGATTAATTTGCCCAACTCCAACTGCATCTCAGCCCATCCCCAGGAAAACTTTCCGCTGGGGTATACATCGGGATTTCATCCTGAAGTGGATCCCAGCTATTTTCCTGTCACCACAACCCCTCCCAATCCACCACCCCCCTTCCCAATCCACCACACCCCCTCCCAATTCACCCCCACTCCCAATCCACCCCCCCCAACCACCACCCCCCTTCTCCCATCCACTCCCCCCTCTCCCAATCCACCACACCCCCTCCCAATTCACCCCCCCCCAATCCACCCCCCCCAACCACCACCCCCCTTCTCCCAATCCACCCCCCCCCTCTCCCAATCCAGCACCCCCCTCCCAATCCACCCCCCTCCCAATCCACCCCCCTCTCCCAATCCACCACCCCCCTTCTCCCATCCACTCCCCCCTCTCCCAATCCACCACACCCCCTCCCAATTCACCCCCCCCCAATCCACCCCCCCCCAACCACCACCCCCCTTCTCCCAATCCACCCCCCCCTCTCCCAATCCAGCACCCCCCTCCCAATCCACCCCCCTCCCAATCCACCCCCCTCTCCCAATCCACCACCCCCCTCTCCCAATCCACCCCCCCTCCCAGTCCACCAACCCCCCTCCCAATCCACCACTTCCCTCTCCCAATCCACCACCCCCCCTCTCCCAATCCACCACCCCCCCTCTCCCAATCCACCCCCCCCACAATCCACCAGCACCCCCCCTCCCAATCCACCATCCCCCAATCCACCACCCCCCCCTCCCAATCCACCACCCCCCTCTCCCAATCCACCACCCCCCCTCCCAATCCACCACCCCCCACCTCCCAATCCACCACCCCCCCTCCCAATCCACCACCCCCCCTCCCAATCCACCATCCCCCCTCCCAATCCACCACCCCCCCCTCCCAATCCACCCCTCTCCCAATCCACCACCTTGGGGCTGGAAAAATTCAACCAACGATCCCGCTCCCCACAGCACCTCCCACCCTGATTCCCCTTCCACCTGCCCAGCTTCTTTCTCTGAAACTACATTCGGAACTGCACCTTTTCGTGTGATACTTATTGGCTAAAAGGTTCTCCTGAATGCATTAAGAAATTCTGCCTACTCTATAAGTTTTACACTGAATTTATCCAGGTTAATATTAGTGTTGAAAACCCCCACTAGTCCAGCCCTTTTGTTTCTGCATTTCTCTGAGATTTGCTTCCATATTTTTGCTCTGTGAATCCCTCTGACTGTGACTGTCTAATACACTTCCAGCAGTGTAGCTGCCCCTCTCAGTTCAACCCACACAGTTTCATTCGTCGCTCATTCTGGAATATCTTCCCTCCTCGAAGCGGTGATTGTTTCTTTAACCAATATTGTGACGCCTCCGTTTTTATCCTCCTCCTTATCCCACCTGAAAATCCTGTCACCAGGAATGTTGAGCTGCCATTCCCGAGCTCCTTTAAACCACATTTCAGTAACAAGCTGTGATATGCTGCCAAGTGCCTATCAGTGTCCTCTGCCTTATTCACTAGACTCCTTGCATTGAAGTAAATAGAATTAATCATTGAACAACTGCGCTGTTGTCTATTTTCTGGTGTTTTCTCTGCTTTCCATACTTGCTTCCTGATTTTCTGCCTTCTATTTCCAGCTTTGCTTCTCTCCTTTCTGAATCCACTCAGGTTCTGAGCCCCCAGCAGTATTAATTAAACCATAAATAAAAACAAAAAAAACTGCGGATGCTGGAAATCCAGAACAAAAACAGAATTACCTGGAAAAACTCAGCAGGTCTGGCAGCATCGGCGGAGAAGAAAAGAGTTGACGTTTCGAGTCCTCATGACCTTTCGACAGAACTTGATTTCGAGTCCAAGAAAGAGTTGAAATATAAGCTGGTTTAAGGTGTGTGTGTGGGGGGCGGAGAGATAGAGAGAGAGAGAGGTGGTTGTGTGGACAAACAAGCAGTGATAGAAGCAGATCATCAAAAGATGTCAGCGACAATGGTACAAAAGAACACATAGGTGTTAAAGTTGGTGATATTATCTAAACGAATGTGCTAATTAAGAATGGATGGTAGGGCACTCAAGGTACAGCTCTAGTGGGGGTGGGGGGAGCATAAAAGATTTTAAAATATTTAAAAATAATGGAAATAGGTGGGAAAAGAAAAATCTATATAATTTATAGGGAAAAAAAAAGGAAAAAGGGGGAAACAGAAAGGGGGTGGGGATGGGGGAGGGAGCTCACGACCTAAAGTTGTTGAATTCAGTATTCAGTCCGGAAGGCTGTAAGGTGCCTAGTCGGAAGATGAGGTGTTGTTCCTCCAGTTTGCGTTGGGCTTCACTGGAACAATGCAGCAAGCCAAGGACAGACATGTGGGCAAGAGAGCAGGGTGGAGTGTTAAAATGGCAAGCGACAGGGAGGTTTGGGTCATTCTTGCGGACAGACCGCAGGTGTTCTGCAAAGCGGTTAATTAAACCACCCTGCTGCAAGATTGGTCCCTGGCCCATCTGAGGTGCAGACATCCAGCTGGTCCAGGCCCCACCTCCCCAAAATCGTTCCCAATGCCCCAGGAATCCTCCCCCCTGCACTACCTCTCCAGTCACACACCCAGTTGGTCTATCCTCCGTTTTCTGTACTCACTAGCCTGGAATAATCTAGAGATTATTATATTTGAGGTCCCACTTTTTCATTTCTTTCCTCGCTCCCTGATTTCTGCCTACAGAACCTTATCCTGCTCCCTATGCTTCTTCTACCTATATAGAAACATAGACATTGAAACATAGAAACTAGGAGCAGGAGTAGGCCATTCGGCCCTTCGAGCCTGCTCCGCCATTCATTATGAACATGGCTGATCATCCAACTCAATAGCCTGCTCCCACTTTCTCCCCATACCCTTTGATCCCTTTCGCCCGAAGAGCTATATCTAACTCCTTCTTGAAAACATACAATATTTTGGCCCCAATTACTTCCTGTGCTAGTGAATTCCACAGGCTTACCTCTCTCTGGGTGAAGAAATTTCTCCTCATCTCAGTCCTAAATGGTCTACCCCATATCCTCAGACTGTGATCCCTGGTTCTGGACTCCCCCACCCCCAGGAACATCCTTCCTGCATCTACCCTGTCTAGTCCTGTTAGAATTTTATAGGTTTCTACGAGGTCCCCCCCTCATTCTTCTGAACTCCAGTGAATATAATCCTAATCGACTCAATCTCTCCTGATATGTCAGTCCCGCCATCCCAGGAATCAGTCTGGTAAACCTTTGCTGCACTCCCTCTATAGCAAGTACATCCTTCCTCAGATAAGGAGACCCAAAACTGCACACAATATTCCAGGTGTGGTCTCACCAAGGCCTGTGCAATTGCAGCAAGACATCCCTGTTCCTGTACTTGAATCCTCTGGCTATGAAGGCCAACTTACCATTTGCCTTCTTTACCGCCTGCTGCACCTGCATGCTTACCTTCAGTGACTGGTGTACAAGGTCAGCCAGGTCTCATTGCACATTCCCCTCTCTCAATTTATAGCCATTCAGATAATAATCTGCCTTCCTGTTTTGCTACCAAAATGGATAATCTCACATTTATCCACATTATACTGCATCTGCCATGCATTTGCCCACTCACTCAGCTTGTCCAAATCACACTGAAGCATCTCTGCATCCTCCTCACAGCCCACCCTCCCACCCAGCTTTGTGTCATCTGCAAATTTGGAGATATTACATTTAATCCCCTCATCTAAATCATTAATATATATTGTGAATAGCTGGGGTCCCAGCACCGATCCCTGTGGTATCCCACTAGTCACTGCCTGCCATTTGGAAAAAGACCCGTTTATTCCTACTCTTTGTTTCCTGTCTACTAACCAGTTTTCTATCGATCTCAATACACTACCCCCAATCGCACGCGCTTTAATTTTACACGCCAATCTCTTATGTGGGACTTTGTCAAAAGCCTTCTGAAAGTCCAAATAAACCACATCCACTGGCTCCTCCTCATCAACTCTACTAGTTACATACTTGAAAAATTCCAGTAGCTATGTCAAGCACGATTTCCCTTTCGTAAATCCATGCTGACTCTAGAATTTTCCCTACTACTGACGTCAGGCTGACTGGTCTTTAATTCCCTGTTTTCTCTCTACCTTCTTTTTAAATAGTGGGGTTATATTAGCTACCCTCCAATCTGTAGGAACTGTTCCAGAGTCTATAGAATCTCAGAAGATGACTACCAATGTATCCACTATTTCTAGGGCCTCTTCCTTAAGTACTCTGGGATGTAGATTATCAGTCCCCAGGGATTTATTGGCCTTCAATCCCATTAATTTCCCCAACACCATTTCCCTACTAATACTGATTTATTTCAGTTCCTCCCTCTCACTAAACACTGTGTTCCCCAACATTTCTGGTATGTTATTAGTGTCCTCCTTTGTGAAGACGGAACCAAAGTATGTATTTAGTTGGTCAGCCATTTCTTTGTTTCCCATTATAAATTCCCCTGTTTCTGACTGTAAGGGACCTACATTTGTGTTCACCAATCTTTTTCTCTTCACATACCTACAGAAACTTTTACACTCAGTTTTTATGTTCCCTGCAAGCTTACTTTCAAACTCTATTTTCCCCTTCATAATCAATCCCTTGTTCCTCCTTTGCTGAATTCTAAACAATCCTCAGGTCTGTGGTTTTTTTTAGCCAATTTGTATTCCTCTTCCTTGTATCTAATACTATCTCTAATTTCCCTTGTAAGCCATGGTTTGGCCACCTTTCCTGTTTGACTTTTGCGCCAGACAGGAATAAACAATTGTTGCAGTTCACCCATGCGCTCTTTGAATGCCTGCCATTGCCTATCCACCGTCATCTCTTTAAGTAACATTTCTCAATCCATCATAGCCAACTCATGCCTCATGCCATCATAGTTTCCTTTATTAAGATTCAGGACCCTTATCTCAGAATCAACTACATCACTCTCCATCTTGATGAAGAATTCTATCATATTATGGTCGCTCATCCCCAAGGGGCCTCACACAACTAGATCGCCAATTATTCCTTTCTCATTACACAATACCCAGTCTAGGATGGCCTGTTCTCTAGTTGGTTCCTCAATGTATTGGTCCAGAAAACCATCCCGTCTACACTCCAGGAATTCCTCCTCTACAGTATTGTTACTAATTTGATTTGCCCAATCTATATGCACATTAATATCACCCATAATTACAGATGTTCCTTTATTACATGCGTCTCTAATTTCCTGTTTAATGTCATTCCCAACATCACCACCACAGTTTGGCGGTCTATATACAACCCCCGCTAACGTTTTTTGTTCTTAGTGTTTCTCAGCTCTACTCATACAGATTCCACATTGTTGGAGCTAATATCTTTCCTCACTATTGCGTTAATTTCCTCTTTAACCAGCAATGCAACTCCACCACCTTTTCCTTTCTGTCTGCCCTTCCTAAATACTGAATACCCCTGGATGTTCAGTTCCCATCCCTGGTCACCCTGCAGCCGTGTCTCCGTAATCCCGTTTATATCATACCTGTTTACGTCTGTTTACGCGGTTAATTCATCCACTTTATTGTGAATGCTCCTCGCATTAATGCACAAAGCCTTAAGGCTTGTCTTTTTAACATTACTTGTCCCATTCCCACTATTTTTCACTGAGGCCTTGTTTGATTCTTGCCTTTGATTTCTCTGACTATCACTTTTCTTATTCCGCTTTCTGTCTTTTGTTCTTGTGCTTGATTCCCCCTCCTCTGACTCCTTGCATAGGTTCCCAATCCCCTGCCATTTTAGTTTAAACCCTCCCCAACCGCTCTAGCAAATGTTCCCCCTAGGACATCAGTCCCAGTCCTGCCCAGGTGTAACCTGTCCAGTTTGTACTGGTCCCACCTCCCCCAGAACTGGTCCCAATGTCCCAGGAATCTGAAACCCTCCCCCTCATGCCATCCCTTCAGCCATGTATTCATCTGATATATCCTGCTATTTCTACTCTGACTAGCACGTGGCACTGGTAGTAATCCTGAGATCACTACCTTTGAGGTCATACTTTTTAATTTACTTCCTAACTCCCTATATTCTGCTTTTAGGATCTCGTCCATTTTTTTTACCTATGTCGTTTGTACCAATGTGTACCACAACCACTGGCTGTTCACCCTCCTCCTTCAGAATGTCCCGTAGCTGCTCTGAGACATCCTTGACCCTAGCACCAGGGAGGCAAAATACCATCCTGGAGTCTCGTTTGCAGCCACAGAAACGCCTATCTATTCCCCTTACAATTGAATCCCCTTTAACTATTGCATTCCTGCACCTTTTACTCCTCCCCTATGCAGCAGAGCCAACCGTGGTACAAAGAATTTGGCTGTTGCTGCTTTCCCCTGAGAAGCCATTCCCCCCAACAGTATCCAAAGTGGTATATCTGTTTTGCAGGGGAAAAGCCACAGGAGATTCCTGCACTGCCTGCCTAGTCCTCTTGCTCTGCCTGGTGGTCACCCATTCCGTTCCTGCCAGTGGACTCTTAGCCTGTGATGTGGCCACCTCTCTATACGTGCTATCCACGATATTCTCCACCTCACAGATGCTCCACAGTCTCCTCAGCTGCCGCTCCAGCTCCGAAACCCAGGCTTCCAGGAGTTGCAGCTGGAGACACTTCCCACACACATGCTGGCCCCGGGCACTGGAAATGTTCCCAGCTTCCCACATCGAGCAGGAGGAGCACACCATGGCTTTGAGCTCTCCTGCCATGACATACCTCTTTAAATTAAATAAACCTTTTGGAAAATACTTAATATCAAATAATATCAATTACTGTAGGGCCCTTCTTTCCTGCTCTTCATTGTTACAGAATATAGCCCTTACAAATGATGAACCACAAAATAATACTTTAAAAACTATAAGTGATAAAAGTAGTAAATACTTACCCGACCATACTTACGGTATTCAAAGGATCGCCTCATTCCCTCCTCACCAAACTCCCAAAGCAGCATTCCAGTGCAGACTGTGATGCTGACTGCAGGACACCCTTCCCAGACTGCTTCATAGTGATGCTGACTGCAGGACACCCTTCCCAGACTGCTTCATAGTGATGCTGACTGCAGGACACCCTTCCCAGACTGCTTCATAGTGATGCTGACTGCAGGACACCCTTCCCATACTGGACCCAGATTATCGACCATGACCCCTGGCTGTTTGCCTTTCAGAGTGTTCTACGACTGTTCAATGACATCCTTGACTCCGGCGCCAGAGAGGCTACATAGCATCCTGGAGTCATGGTTGCGGCTGTAGAAACACCTGTCTGTTTGCCTCATTATTGAATCCCCTCCCTCTGATCTTCCTCCTCCTGTCCACCTCCCCCGTGCAGCTGAAGCAGCTCTGGTACCATGGACTTGGCTATGGCTGTGCTCCTGAGGGGAACCATCCCCCTCACCACTATTTAGAGCTGAATGCTGGTTGCTGAGGGAGGTGCCCTCCAGGGTCTCCTGCACTATCTGGTCCCCTTTGTATCTGCTGAACCAATTGGGAAATGATTGGATCCTCCTTTAGCCAACTGGATGATTCTGGAGTCCCAGCCAAACAGCTTTCTTTCTCTTTCCCTAATGAATTTATAACCAATCAACGAAAGGTTTCAAAGAATAAAGGAGAAATTTTTTTTTAACGTTCCAATGATTTCTTTCTCCCCAGGCTACTCGTGGCAGTATCCTGAGGTTAATTTTCTATTCCTGGAGCCTCCAGGCCAATCCTGGAGGGTTGGCAACTCAATGTTGGCCCATGGGACAGGACTTAGTGGTCCTGTGCCATTTGCCCAGATCTCGCTGCAGAAGAGCCACACTGGTGCTGGAGCAGGGGACCAAGGAATGTGTCCGCAGTCAGCTTCAAGTACCCCTGGGTTGGACGATGCTGTGAGGTCTGAATAATGACTGGGATTTTCTGGCTCACCAGCCAGGAGTCCATTGACTTGCAGCGGTAGGTGGGTGCAGAAAATCCCGCCCAATGTCTCTTTAACCCACTAGGATCTCAATTAGTAATGAACTAGGACCATTAAAGCCACTGGATCCAGCAGACTTTCATTGCCTGAATCTGGGCTGGAGTCCAATTCAGGATCTGGAGGAGTAGCTGTTTTATTTGAACTCACCAGCTGGACACCTGGAAGGAATTAAGATCCAGGGCGGCTCCTTTTTATTGGGGCTGCTTGTAGGAAGATTATTGCTGCAAATTACAATTTGCCATGTGTCAATAATGTAATAATAACACCGGGCTTTGGGCTGCACCAGTAACATAGGAATTGAATCTCAGTCGTCTTATTCAAACAAGCTGATGGTTCTTCAGCTGAGATTGATCATTCTGACCTTGCGAAGGTTCAGGATCCAATATCATCTTCATTAAACAGAAATGCACAATGGCCCATTAAATCAGAGCAACATTGTTTGTCTTTCAGCTGGATGGAGATGATCGGAGTGATCAGGAAGAGTGTGACGGGAGTGACGATGACGATGAGGGCATGAAGAATGGTGGTGGCTCCAAAAACAACCTGGCAGTTAACAGCAATCACAGCCACTGAGACCGAGTCCAGGTCAACTCCGGCGACAAAAGAATGAAAATGTGTGTAGTGATGCCTGTGGAACAAGTGTTGTTGATAAATGAGTAATGTGCTGTTATTGGAGCTGGACTAAAGTGAGTGTTGGCTGCAGTCGGTCATATTTGTGGAGCTCTTCCTCTTTGGAGTTTCTCAAAGTTATTCAAGAAACTGTGTTGAAGTGTTCAACATTGATCTCAGAGGTCAGACTGCTGCAGGTTAAACATTATCTGGCCAACACTGACCAACACACACTGCTGACAGATTGTACATAAGAGGAACACCGGCCAGGTTCCTCATTGGCTGGACAGATTTCTAAAATCGATTCTTAATGTTCAGATTGTTTTTACTCTTAAATCCACTGCAGTAACATTGCTGGTCTGCTTCATAACGCATCTTGCAGTATTCCAGACTAATTCACAACCGACACACTCAGCTCCTATTACACTCAATAAGCATTGGGTCACTAGGAGTCCAAGGCCTCACAATCTTAAAATGAACCTACCAATCGAAGTAGATTTTGTAGAAAGAAAACTAAACATCACCGGTCCTTTTCATTGTCCTAAATGACCTTTATTTTGCTAATAACCATTGCTTTGCCATTCTGCGGGACATTCTGAATGATATTCCGAGCAGGGAGCTATATTTGAATCACGCAGCCTCTGATTTTCCGCCCATTCATTTGAACGTTGGAATCGCTTCGTTGTGCAATATTTGGGCTGACGCTTCAAACAGAATTACCCAGTGCCAAATTCTAACCTTCAAGTCAGTGGGAAAACACAAAGGGCTGAATTTTTAGGGCCCCTGAAGGCAGGAACAGAGGCTGGGGGGAGGTGCCCTGAAAATGCTGATGCCCAGCGGAATGTTGGTACCCATTCCCAGTGCTGCCCATTTTGGGGGAGGTGAGTGTGAGACCTGGGAAGACAGCCTACCCCCATGAGACAGACAGGCAACTAGGCTCATTAGGGGTCTTGTTAAAGGTGAGTTCCAGTTGGCCTCCAGTTTTCTGATGCAACGGGGTGGGGAAGGGTTGGCTGGGGTGATCAGCGGGGTGGGGAAGGGTTGGCAGGGGTGATCAACTGAAGATGGGCACCCTGTGGCAGCCCGAGAAGCCAGTGCTCCCGGCAGGTTGACAGACCCTCCCTGCCTGCCTGCCTGGAGGTACAGACAAATGCCGCCCAGTAGAGAGATTTCACCCGCCCAACCCCAGCAGGGCTGCTTTGTGTATTTTTCTGTTGCGTTTTTTAAAAAGCGGCTGAGGGAGCCCCTTCTTCTTGAGTCGCCCTCCCAGTTTCCTTGTACTGTGGATGGGAGCTCCTCTGGAGCTGGAATATCTCTGATTGGCTGTCCAGCTTTGAGAGTCCACCTGCTGCTGCCCTTAGTTGGCCAGGAAAGCTGCCTCCACGGTGTTTAAGGACTTTCCCATGTAAAATCCTGAATTTTAATAACTTCCTTCCTGATGCAAGTTTATGAACCGTAAACAAACCCGACTCCTGTTTCCTGGTGAAAATCCAGCCTCAAGTGTGAAAATACAGAAATACCCTTCATAAATATGAGCTCACACTTCTGATTTAAGTAAGAACCTACAATTTATATTTATACATTTATATAGCACCTTTCTCTGGACTTCCCAAATGAAGTACTTTCTGAAATGTAGGAAACATAGAAGTGAACATGCACAAAGCTAGCTCCCAGAGACAGAGAGGTTTTAACGGCCAGATCATCTGCTTTGAGTGATGTCAGTTGAAGGAGAAATGTTGGGCAGGACTTCATAGTTAGAGAGGGTAATTATTAAACAGATAAAATGAATTAACTGCTTGGGAATAACATGATTTGAGTTATTAAGTGAATGAGCACATCGTTTTAAACCCTTCACAGTTAATCTGAGATCAGATGCTCATTTGTCTCATCCTGTAAGCAGCCATCTCTCATCCACAAACTCTTGAAACAAGACCAATGGGTCAGGTAGAAGGTTTCCCCAGAGGAGGATTGTCGGTGGGTTGGAGCAGCACATTCAACAGTGAGTCCAATTCCATTGTGACCCTGGTCCATGTTCCTGCCTCACGATTGGTCAAGGCAGACTCACAGAGGTCTCTGTATTCTTCACTGTGGATTTTGACAATGCAGGGATGGAGGGGGAAGTGTTGGAGAGATTACTGTACAAGAGGATAATCTGAACAACAGCTGGAATGGGCAGTGCCAGTTTGAAAAGGGGAAAGAGACCCCAACATATCCTGGGGCAAATTTTTAAGCTGCTCTGAATGAGCTCAGCACTAAGGAACTGTCCAGGGGAGAGGTTGGGGGTGGGGTGGGGGGGTGGGGTGCGGGGAGGGTGGTTGGCAATGGGGAGAGAATTGGCTAGGCCATCAAACTGAACCCTACCCTTCCCTAACCCTGACAGTCCCCAGCTCCTCTCGCCTTTCACCTGCAGTGGGAACAGGAGGGACTCAGCTGGAGTTCGATACCTCGAACCCCACCCCCCCCCACCACAGTTATTTACTCATGTTTACATGTTTACTTATTTATATGTAGGCAATGGACAGGGGTAGAGGAAATCTCAATGACGGGGATTTGGTGGGAGATGTGTCCTTGTCCAGTCTTCTTGATTTTTGGCCCTGCACTACCTGCTTTGGGACAAGATTCAATGAAAGATCATCCTCACTGATACAAAAGAATCAGACACTTGTCCTGAGGTATTTACCGGCAACTCAGGTCCAATTCAGTTTTACTGCAGAGTGCAACAGGGTAACTATGACAAGGCTGTATTCCCACTGTGGGCTCTCACTCAGTAGGAGCATATCTCCTGAGATCATGGTGAATCTGGAGGGAACTACCTCTGAGAAATGCCACTGTTAAAGCAGGCTGAGCACTGAAAATACACAGGGCAGAATTTACTCCAGTGTTCAGTTTTCCAATGATCAAATATTTAATTTCTTGTATTTTTAATATCTTAAGTTAAACTTTGCATAAAATTCCCAACAATGATTTATTTTCGGTAAATATTTGCCCCTCATCAACATCCACTGAAACAAATGATCTGGTTATTTATTACATTCTGTTTGAGGGATCTTGCTGTGCACAAATTGGCTGCTGTGTTTCCTACATTACAACAGTGACTACGGTTCAAAACTTAATTAGCTATAAAGCAATTTGGGATGACGTGAGGTTGTGAAAGGTGCTATATAAATGCAAGTGCTTTCTCCTTTCATATGAAATGAGCATTCCCTCCCAATGCAGCGAGCTGCTTTCCCAATGCATTGATCAAAGACTCCAAGTTTTTACTTGGCCTTGCTGATGATATAAAGTCCTGTCCATCGTGCTGTGGATTTGTTATATATCCTGAACTCCTACTCATAAACAGAACACAAAAACATTGTAATTCACACAGTGACTCGATACTCAGATCCTATCATATTAAACTGAGGCTCAGTGTAATGTATAACAATCCAACACATTACAAATCAGATCCACAAATGTAGAAACTACGATCATTTTCCTTGCGTGAACTCTTTTCTATTTTGTTTTATGATAACAGAAGTCTAGTATGAGATATAGAACTTACCCTCACTGTTCCCCAGTACTGTTGGACCCACCAGTGTTGCCACACTGTAGTATGGTGACCAGTTCTCTGTTACTCTCAACCCTTTTCTACCCATCCCTAGTATTTGACTGGCAACAGCACTACTTGTGCTTTATTTTATTCAAATTTCTTTTCCAGTGCTGGTGGGTTTGATGGAGATGGTGATGGATTAGCAGTGCTGGGCACCATCTTCTAGTGCTGACCACTCATTTTGAATAATTCCCTGGTATTTTATCCCTCCAAGCTCTCCTGTCACATTCATACTTCCTTTTGTCAGCCTGGAAGGTGGATGTATCCTGGCCGAAGCTCTCTCCACATCTGCTCTCTGTGCATCAGCCAACAGGAAATGATACTGGAGCAAACAGAAAGGTTCCTCTGTAAACCCCCACCCTCCTCCCCCACCCTGACATGGAATGTTCCAGCACAGCCCAAAGCCAGAAAATCCCACACCAACAAGTTCTGTACTTGCATTGTTATTCAAACGCTAGACAGCCAATTCTGTGAACTCCAGAGGAACAATTTAATAAGGAGTAATGCAGAGAAGTTTTCACTCCATCTGCTGTGAGTTTTGTAAAAATGTTCCTTCACACTGTGTGTACTGAATCCAGATAAACAATCATCCTTGAACACCTTCCTCATGATTGCCTGAGGGTCTCACATGTGAATTTGGAGAGATCTCTGAGTGTGGGGATACTGTGTCCATACAACTCAATGTTAAGGAGCAGTATCGGATTCAGTCTGGGTTTAGAGGGTTGGTGCTGTAATCTCAGAGTGTAATTACTGCTTATACACTGGCCACCAAGACAGAACCTGTAATATTAAAACAATGATGGGCAGCATTTGGGAAGCTGTGAGAGCAAAAACACAAGCATCAAAATATTTATTTGAACTTTCTTTTGGAAATTGAGCTGTCTGGTTATAACTGAGGACAGTCAACTTGACTGAAAGACACAACGTGGAGTGCCTCCTCCAGTCAAATCCGAGCTCCTCAGTTATAACCCACACAGTTCTGAATCCACACTAAGGTCTACTTTCACACCTTGTCTAAGTAGCACAGGTATGGGGGGCTGAGCTGTATCGGGATTTAAGTGAAATTGTGAGCCAATGAGTTCATTAGTTGAATGATGGTCACTTTAACTGGCCTGAGCTGAGTCTTGACCAGCACATGCAGCAGCTGCATGAGAAGCTAACAGAGCTGGTGGCTGGACAAGGGATGATGTTCTGACCAGTAGATTGTGTGTCTCCCATTACCCAAGTTTGTGACATGTCCCCTCAGTGAGTGAAGCCCTCTTACCAGCAGCAGGAACCCCTTCTGTTACGCTACCCAATATCACCCATTAATGTACCAAAGTAATCGAACCAGAAATCTCTAATATTTTTATATTTTACTGAATAAGTGCAGTTTTACTGATTCCATTCTTATCATGTTTATATTTAGATAACCATGAACTCTAATGCAATAAGGACATTGGAGTGTGTATTCTACTTTTGAAAATGTGAATGCTAAGATGATGGTAATTATCAATTTTGTTTACAATAAACCATTTGTTATCTGAATATTATTGTGGTATTTATCAGAGGCCATTACTGTAGGGCAGGGATTCATTTGAGAACTCAGCAAACCCGACTCTCAGATTTATAGACGTTTACAGCAAGAAGGAGGCCATTCAGTCTACACCGGTCAACAAAGATCTGACTACACAAATCCCATTTTCCAGCGCTTGGCCCATAGCTCTGGAGGCTGTGGCAATGCAAGTGAATATCTAAATACTTCTTAAATGTTACGAGAGTTTCTGACTCAACCACCTTTCAGGCAGTGAGCTCCAAACCCCCACCACCCTCTGGGTGAAAACAATTCTGCTTAGCCTTCCCCCTTAACCTTCTATCTATTACCTTCAGTATATGCCCCCTCATTATTGACCCCTCCAGTAATGGAAAAAGTGCTTTCCTATCCACCCTATCTATGCACCTCTATCAGGTCCCTCTCAACCTTCGCTGCTCCAAGGAAAACAACCCCAGCCTATCCAATCTTTCCTCATAGCTCAGACCCTCCAGCTCAGGCAACATCCTGGTAAATCTCCTCTGCGTCCCCTCCAGTGCAATCACATTCTTCCTATAGTGTGGTGACCAGAACTGCACACAGTACTCCAGCTGTGCCCTAACCAGCATTTTATACAGTGCCTGCACAACCTCCTTGCTCTTCTATTCTATGCCTCAGCTAATAAAGGCAAGTATCCCATATGCCTTCTTAACCACCTTATCTACCTGCCCTGCTACCTTCAGGGATCTGTGCATATGCATACCAAGGTCCCTCTGATCTTCAGTACTTTCCAGGGTCCTACCATTCAGAGTATAACAATTTGCCACTGTTCTGCCCACCTGACCTGACCAGTCCATTGATATCCTCCTGCAGTTTACAGCTATCCTCCTCACTATTTACCACCCTACCAATTTTCGTATTATCTATGAACTTTTGATCATACCCCCTACATTTAAGTCCAAATCATTTATGTACACCACAAACAGTAAGGGCCCCAGCACCAAGCCTTGCGGAACCCCACTGGAAACATCCCTCTACCATCACCCTCTGCTTCCAGCCTCTCAGCCAATTTTGGATCCAACATCCCATTTTGCCTTGGATCCCATGGGCTCTTACTTTCTTGACCAGTCTTCCATGAAGGACCTTATCAAAAGCCTTGCTAAAGTCCATGTAGACCACATCAAATGCATTACCCTTATCCACACTCCTGGTTACCTCCTCAAAACATTCGATCAATTTGTCAAACACAACCCTTAACAAATCCATGCTGACTGTCCCTGATTAATCCACATCTCCCCAAGTGCAAATATATCCTGTCCCTCAGAATTCTTTCTAGTAACTGCCCCAGCACCGAGGTTAGACTGACTGGCCTGTAATTTCCTGGTCTATCCCTTCCCCCCTTTTTGAATAATGGGACAATGTTAGCAGCGCTCCAGTCCTCTGGCACCTCAACCGTGGCCAGAGAGGATTTGAAAATTACAGCCAGGGTCTCTGATATCTCTTCCCTTGCCTCCCTCAACAGCCTGGGATACATCTCATCTGGGCCTCCGGATTTATCCACTTTTAAGGGTGCTAAACCCACTAGTATCTCCCCTTTCTCTATGTTACTTTCCTCTAATATTTCACAGTCCTCCACCTGATTACTATACCTGCATCGTCCTTTTCCATTGTGAAGACTGACGCAAAGTATTCATTAAGGACCGATGAAGGATTATATCTGAAATGTTAACTATCCACCTCTCCACACATAAACACCGGACCTGCTGAGTGTTTGCAATATTTTCTACTTCAGATTTCTCAGTGTGCCCGGCTGGTGTGTAGCCTTATCCACCAACTCATTGTTATAGTGTATCACCAACATTCTGATATGTGTGGCTGGCAGATGAAATGGCAAATTTCCTACAAAACAATCCAACTTATTCTAAAGAACCCAACCAAGAGTAACAGCAATTGGCTGTGGATGAGTGTGTACATGTGGGTGTGAGTCTGAATATGAGTGTGTACATGCGGGAGTGAGTGAATACGAGTGTGTACATGCAGGAGTGAGTGAATATGAGTGTGTACATGTGGCAGTGAGTATGAGTGCACACATGCTGGAGTGAGTGTGAATGTGTGCATGCAGCACTGAATATGATTGTGTATATGCGAGAGTGAGTGTGAATATGAGTGCATGTTTGAGAGACTATGAGAGGGTAACTGTGTGTGTATGTGAGAGTGTGACTAGGAGTGAGAATGTGTCCATTACCCCAATCAATATTTGGGGAATTAAAGTCCCCCGATATTACCACTCTATCTTTATTGCACATCTCCGTCATTTCCCTGCAGATTTGCTTCTCTATTTCTCTCACTATTTGGAGGCTGTTGAATTCCCCCAGTCGCTTTTTTTTACTTCTCAACTCGAACAAAATGACTTCTGTCCTTTCCCCTTCAAGGACATCCCATCTCAACCCTACACTGTCTCCCTTAAACCCACCTCCCTTTTATCTTTCCTTATCTTTTCTAAACACTTTGTAATCTTGAATATTAAGCACCCAGCCCTCATTATTTTTAAGCCACATTTCCATTATTTCTACTACATCATATTCCCACATGGCAATTTCTACTTGTTGCTGATCAACCTTATTGACCACACATTGCACATTAAAATAGACGCACTGTAAACCTTTTTTTAATATTCATTCATGGGATGTGGACATCACTGGCTAGACCAGCATTCATTGCCCATCCCTAATTGCCCTTGAGAAGATGGTGGTGAGCTGCCTTCTTGAACCGCTGCAGCCTATCTGGCGTATGTACATCCACAGTGCTTTTAGGGAGGGAGTTCCAGGATCTTGACCCAGTGACAGCGAAGGAACGGTAATATATTTCCAAATTAAGATTGTCTGTGGCTTGGAGGGGAACTTGCAGGTGGTGCATCTGCTGCCCTTGTCCTTCAAAGTGATAGAGGTCGCGGGTTTGGAAAATGTTATCGACGGAGCCTTGGTGAGTCGCTGCAGTGCATCTTGAATGGTACACGCTGCTGCTACTGTGCATTACTGGTGGATGGAATGAATACTAAGACGGTGGAAGGGGTGCCAAGCAAGCAGGCTGCTTTGTCCTGGATGGTGTCGAGCTTTTTAAATGCTGTTGGAGCTGCACTCTTTCAAGCATGCGGAGAGTATTCCATCGCATTCCTGACTTGTGCCTTGTGGACAGGCTTTGGGGAGTCAGGAGGTGAGTTAATGCAGGATTCCTAGTCTATGATGTGCTCTTGTAGCCTCTGTATTTATATGGCTAGTCCAGTTCAGTTTCTGGTCAATGATAACGCCAGGATGTTGATAGTGGGAGATTCAGTGATGGTAATGTCAAGGGCTGATGATTAGATTCTCTCTTATTGGAGATGGTCATTGTCTGGCACTAGTGTGGTGTGAATGTTACTTGCCACTTGTCAGCCGAAGCCTGAATGTTGTCCAGGTCTTGCTGCATTTGGGCATGGACTGCTTCAGTATCTGAGGAGTTGCAAATGGTGCTGAACATTGTGCAATCATCAGTGAACATCCCCATTTCTGACCTTATGATGGAGGGAAGGTCATTGATGAAGCAGCTGAAGATGGTTGGGCCGAGGACACTACCCTGAGGAACTCCTGCAGTGATGTCCTGGAACTGAGATGATTGACCTCCAACAACCATCTTCCTTTGTGTTAGGTATGACTCCAACCAGCGGAGAGTTGTCCCCCAATTCCCATTGACTCCAGTTTTGCTAGGGCTCCTTGATGCCACACTCAGTCAAATGCTGTCTTGATGTCAAGGACAGTCACTCTCACCTCACCTCGGGAGTTCAGCTCTTTTGTGCATGTTTGAACCAAGATTGTAATGAGGTCAGGAGCTGAGTGGCCCTGGCGGAACCCAAACTGGGTGTTAGTGAGCAGGTTATTGCTAAGCAAGTGCCACTTGATAGCACTGTTGATGACGCCTTCCATTACTTTACTGATGATCGAGAGTAGACTGATGGGGCGGTAACTGGCCAGTTTGGATTTGTCCTGCTTTTTATATACAGGACATACCTGGACAATTTTCCACAGATCCGGGTAGATGCCAGTGTTGTATCTGTACTGGAACAGCTTGGCTAGGGGCGTGGCAAGTTCTGGAGCACAAGTCTTCAGTACTATTGCCAGAATATTGTCAGGGTCCATAGCCTTTGCAGTATCCAGTGCTTTCAGCCATTTCAATTTAAACGTGCAGTGAATTGAATTAGCTGAAAACTGGCATCTGTGATGCTGGGGAATTCAGGAAGAGGCCAAGATGGATCATCCACTCAGCAACTCTGATTGTTGCAAATGCTTCAGTTTTATCTTTTGCACTGATGTGCTGGGCTCCCCCATCATTGATGGTCAGCATATTTGTGGAGTTTCCTTTTTAATTTTCTGCCATCATCCACAACTGGATGTTGCATGAATTTAGATCTGATCTGTTGGTTGTGAAATAGCTTAGCTCTCTCTATTACATGTTGCTTTCGCTGTTTGGCATGCAAGTAGTTCTGTGTTGTAGCTTCATCTGTTGACACCTCATTTTTAGGTATGCCTGGTGCTGCTCCTGGCATGCCCTCCTGCACTCTTCATTGAACCAGGGTTTATCCCCTGGCTTGAGGATATTGGTAGAGTGGGGGATATGTCAGGCCATGAGGTTACAGATTGTGGCTGAGTACAATTCTGCTGTTGCTGATGGCCCACAGCACCTCATAGATGCCCAGCCGTGAATTGCCAGATCTGTTCAAAATCTATCCCATTTAGCACGGTGGTAGTGCCACACCACACGATGGAGGGTATCTTCAATGTGAAGGCGGGACTTCGTCTCCACAATGACTGTGCAGTGGTCACTCCTACCGATACTGTCATGGACAGATGCATCTGCAGCAGGCAGGTTGGTGAGGATGAGGTCAAGTATGTTTTACCCTCTTGTTGGTTCCCTCACCACCTGCTGCAGACCCAGTCTAGCAACTATGTCCTTTAGGACTCAGCCAGCTCAGTCAGTAGTGGTGCTACTGAGCCACTCTTGGTGATTGGTATTGAGGTCTCCCCACCCAGAGTACATTCCTACCACCCCCTGTCCTTCCTCCAAGTGATGTTCAACATGGAGGAGCACTGATTCATCAGCTGAGGTGTTGGGCGGTGGGGTGGGTGGTAGTATATGGTAATCAGCAGGAGGCTTCCTTGCCCATGTTTGACCTGATGTCATGCAACTTCATGAGGTCCACAGTCAATGTTGAGGACTCCCAGGGCAACTCCCTCCTGACTGTATACCACTGTTCCGCTACTCCATACATATTTGGAGCAGGAGTAGGCCATTTGGTCCCACGAGCCTGTTCTGCCATTCAATAAGATCATGGCCTCAACTCCATGATCCACCTACCCCCTTTGACTCCCTTGTTTGTCAAGAATCTATCTAACTCTGCCTTAAAAATATTCAATGACCCAACACCCACTGCTCTTCAAGGAAGAGAGTTCCAAAGACTTACAGCACTCTGAGTGGAAAATAATTTCTTCTCATCCCCGCCTTAAATGGGAGGCCCCTTATTTTTAAATTGTGTCCCGCCGGTGAGACAGGACATACCCAGGGATGGTGATGGTAGTGTCTGGGACATTGTAGAGTATGATTCTGAGTATGACTATGTCAGGCTGCTGCTTAACTAGTCTTTGTGACAACTCTCCCAATCTCAGCACAAACCCCCAGGTGTTAGTAAGAACGACTGGGCAGGGTCTGGTGCCTGGGTCGATGCCAGGGCGCCATCTGGTTTCATTCCTTTCAGGCTTCGATACCACCGAATTACTTACTAGGCCCAATCAGAGGGCAATTAAAAGTCAACCACATTTGCTGTGGGTCTGGACTCACATATAGGACAGCGGATTTCTTTCACAGAATCACAGAATCACATGGAGCAGAAGAGGCCCTTCGGCCCATCGAGTCTGCACCGACACGTGAGAAACACTTGACCTACCTACCTAATCCCATTTACCAGCACTTGGCCCATAGCCTTGAATGTTATGACGTGCCAAGTGCTCATCCAGGTACTTTTCAAAGGATGTGAGGCAACCCGCCTCCACCACCCTCCCAGGCAGCGCATTCCAGACCGTCACCACCCTCTGGGTATAAAAGCTTTTCCTCACACCCCCCCTAAACCTCCTGCCCATCATCTTGAACTTATGTCCCCTTGTGACTGACCCTTCAACTAAGGGGGACAGCTGCTCCCTATCCACCCTGTCCATGCCCCTCATAATCTTGTACACCTCCATCAGGTCACCCCTCAGTCTTCTCTGCTCCAACGGAAACAACCCAAGTCTATCCAACCTCTCTTTATAACTTAAAGGTTTCATCCCAGGCAACATCCTGGTGAATCTCCTCTGCACCCCCTCCAGTACAATCACATCCTTCCTATAATGTGGTGATCAGAACTGCACACAGTACTCCAGCTGTGGCCTCACCAAGGTTCTATACGACTCCAACATGACCTCCCTACTTTTGTAATCTATGCCTCGATGGAAGTGTCCCATATGCCTTTTTCACCACCCCACTAATATGCTCCTCTGCCTTCAGAGATCTATGGACACACACGCCAAGGTCCCTTTGTTACTCAGAACTTCCTAGTGTCATGCCATTCATTGAATACTTCCTTGTCAAATTACTCCTTCCAAAGTGTGTCACCTCACACTTTTCAGGGTTAAATTCCATCTGCCCATTTGACCATTCCACCTATATCTTCCCATAGCTCAAGACGCTCAACCTCACTGTTAACCACCCAGCCAATCTTTGTGTCACCCGCAAACTTACTAATCCTACCCCCACATAGTCATCTATGTCATTTATATAAATGATGAATAATAGGGAACCCAGCACAGATCCCTGTGGTACACCATTGGTTTCCAGTCACTAAAGCATCCTTCTGTCATCACCCTCTGTCTCCTACAGCTAAGCCAATTTTGAATTCACCTTAAAGGACATTAGTGAACAACTGATTAATGGTCATGATTACTGACACCAGACTTTAATTTTACAAATTGAATACATATTTTATGAATTTAATTGAATTCAGCTACAAAGGCAGGATTTGAACTCATGTCTGCAGATCATTAGCCTGAGTTCCTGAATAGTTACTCTAGTGCCATTACCACTGCCTCCCTGTTTTCTCATTCCTCATAGTCCCCCTTAGCCTGCTGCTATCCAATATGGAACTATTTCCTTCTCCAGGACTGTCCAATGCTCTCATTTTATGCACCTTGTTCCTCTTTTCTATTTCTATATGCTGGAGCCTATTAGCTGCCAATTTAGTTTAAATCATCCTCAACCTCACTAGTGAACCTCCCTGTGAGACATTGGCCCCAGTCCTATTGAGGTCAACTATTTTGAATAGGTGACTCTGACCTCAGAACTGATCCCCATGCCCCAAGGATTTTTATAATTTGTTCTTTCATGGGATGCAGGCTTCACTGGCCAGCACAGCATCTGTTAACCACCCTTAATTCCCCTTGAACTGAGTGGCTTGCTGGGCAATTAAGAGTCAACCACATTGCTGTGTCTCTGGAGTTAAATGTAGGGAACTGGTGGTGGCATAATGGTGTTGTCACTAAACTAATATTCCACAAACCCAGGGTCATGCTCTAGGGACATGGGTTCAAATCCCATCATAGTAGCTGGTAAAATCTGTAGTCAAATGTAGGCCAGTCTGGGTAAGGATGAACAAAATGAATTCATAGTGGGCAAGGTGGGTTTTTTTTTTGTCGCCCGGATCCGACTTCTGTACACCGCCGCGGAGTGTCTAGTGAAGGTTAACGGGTCCCTGACGGCGCCCCTTCGCTTTGGGAGAGGGGTACGTCAGGGCTGCCCCCTGTCTGGCCAATTGTATTCTATTTGCGTGGAGCCTTTCCTGCGCCTCTTGCGGAGGAGGTTGTCGGGATTGGTTCTGCGCGGGCCGGGCATCGGGGTGGTCCTTTCGGCTTACGCCGATGACGTGCTCCTTATGTTTAGTGACCCGGCTGACCTGCGGAGGATGCGCGAGTGCCAGGAGGTCTACTCTGCCGCTTCTTCTGCCAGGATCAACTGGGGTAAATGTTCTGGACTCCTGGTCGGTCAGTGGCAGATGGATCCCCTACCCGAGGAGCTCAGGCCTTTCACCTGGAGCAGGACCAGCCTCCTCTACCTGGGGGTCCACCTCTGCCCTGCTGAGGAATCCTGGCCGGCAAACTGGCAGGAACTGGAAGCGAAAGTCACCGCTCGCCTGCGGTGCTGGACAGGACTGCTCCGAGTGCTATCTTACCGAGGTCGAGTTCTGGTCATAAACCAGCTGATCGCCGCCATGTTGTGGTATCGGCTGGTCACTTTGACCCCTCCCCCGGACTTTGTCACAAGGATCCAGAAATTGTTAGTCGACTTCTTCTGGGACAAAAGATTGCACTGGGTCGCTGCCGAGGTTCTGAGTCTCCCGCTTAGGGAGGGTGGTCAGGCGCTAGTGTGCCTACGCATACAGGTGGCGACTTTCCGCCTTCAGACCCTGCAGCGATACCTCTACATCGAGCCTCCTCCTAGATGGTGTGCCCTGACGACGTATTTCTTCCGTCAGGTGCACGGCCTGAATTATGACGTGCAGCTCCTGTTTGTAGAACAGAGGGGCCTCGGTGGCTCCTTGCAGGGGTTGCCTGTCTTTTACCAGGACCTGATCAAAGTCTGGAATATGGTCGCCTCGCGATGCAGCTCTCCCCCGTCAGGAGTAGCGGCTATCGTCAGAGAGCCGCTGCTCAGGAATCCGCCCCCCCGTCCCTTTCAGTGGTTGGCGGAGAGGAGGGCTGTGGCTGCAGGGGTGACTAGGATCGGGGATGTGCTGGGAGGTGGAGGACTGGGCTGGATGCTCCCGCAGGAGTTGGCGCGTCGCGCGTCTGTGAGTGTCCAGGTCGCAGCCGATGCCATCCAAGACCTGAGAATGGTCGTGCTCGGACCTGACATTATTTTGGGTCTTGAGGTGGCCCAGGTGCGCGGTGGTCTTCCGTCTGAACGTTCCCCTGTTCGGACAGAATTCCACATTGGCCCCAAGCCCCGAACTCTCCCTCGGGTGCTGGTGCCCCGCAATATGAGCCGCCTCGGGGACATGCCCTCCGTGCCTTTTGGCACGGCAAAGAGGAGCTTTTTGTATGGACTGCTGCTGCACACCTTCCATTTTCTCGCCCTTGTCCGCCGCCCGGACACGCCCTGGTGTGCCTTGTTGCCGTTCGGCGGTGGAGGCCCCCGAAAGGAGGCCCTCTACAGAGGTGTCCTCCCCCTTTCTATCGGGGACCTGGGTTGGAGGGTGTTGCATGCAGCAGTCCCCTATAATAGGAGAATGCATAGGTTCACGGACTCTCAGGACACATGCCCTTTTTGCGGTCTTGTGGAGTCCGTGGACCATGCATATATAGGGTGTGGTAGGCTGCACTCCCTTTTTAGTTATTTGAAAAACCTTTGATTGATGTTTTGTTTGCACTTCAGCCCCACGCTCCTGATCTATTGGCACCCGGTGCGGAAGGGGGTCGGGAAGGAGGAGGACCTCCTCGTGAACCTGCTCCTGGGCCTGGCCAAGTTGGCCATTAACAGGTCCAGGCAGCGGGCGATCGACGGAGGAGTCCCGCCCGATTGTTTGTCCCTCTTCCGCGGCTACGTTTGCGGCCGGATGTCCCTGGAGAGGGAGCATGCGGTGTCTGCTGGCACTCTCGAGGCCTTCCGTGCCTGGTGGGCACCGCAGGGACTGGAGTGTTTTGTTGACCCCTTTAATCACATTTTGATTTAAAGTTTGTAAGTTTCCTTTAAACTTTGTTCTTGGTTTTACAGCTGACCTGAATTTGGGGCTGTGCCTGATTTATCCCAATTTTGTTAATTTGGTTTTATTGGTTTTAACTCAAAAGAGTTACAAAGGCATGATTTGAACTCATGTCTGCAGATCATTAGCCTGAGTTCCTGAATAGTTACTCTAGTGCCATTACCACTGCCTCCCTGTTTTCTCATTCCTCATAGTCCCCCTTAGCCTGCTGCTATCCAATATGGAACTATTTCCTTCTCCAGGACTGTCCAATGCTCTCATTTTATGCACCTTGTTCCTCTTTTCTATTTCTATATGCTGGAGCCTATTCACCTGCCAATTTAGTTTAAATCATCTTCAACCTCACTAGTGAACCTCCCTGTGAGACATTGGCCCCAGTCCTATTGAGGTCAACTATTTTGAATAGGTGACTCTGACCTCAGAACTGATCCCCATGCCCCAAGGATTTTTATAATTTGTTCTTTCATGGGATGCAGGCTTCACTGGCCAGCACAGCATCTGTTAACCACCCTTAATTCCCCTTGAACTGAGTGGCTTGCTGGGCAATTAAGAGTCAACCACATTGCTGTGCCTCTGGAGTTAAATGTAGGGAACTGGTGGTGGCATAATGGTGTTGTCACTAAACTAATATTCCACAAACCCAGGGTCATGCTCTAGGGACATGGGTTCAAATCCCATCATAGCAGCTGGTGAAATCTGAATCCAATTAAAATCTGTAGTCAAATGTAGGCCAGACTGGGTAAGGATGAACAAGATGAATTCATAGTGGGCAAGGTGGGTTTTTACAGCAACCAATGAGTTGTCATGGCTACCATCACTGAGATTAGCTTTTTTAATTCTCAATTTTATTAGCTGCCGTGGAGGATTTGAACCCATGTCCCCAGAGCAGTAACCTGGGCCTCTGATTGTTCAGCCAGTGACATTACCACTATGCTACTGTCACCCCCAAAAATCCAAAGCCCCCCCCCCTCCTGCACCATGCCTTAACCTGCGCATTGATCCTACCATCCTTCCTATTTCTGCTCTCACTAGCGTATGGCACTGGGAGTAATCCAGCGATTACTAGCTTCGAGTTCCTACTTTTTGACTTCCTTCCTAGCTCCTGAATACCACAGGTCCTCAATACCTGCTCTCTCTCTGTCTGTTGGTACAATGTGTACAACAACTTCTGACTCATTCCCTTCTCCGGCAGAGTATTTTGCACCCTCTCCATGATGTCCTTTTCCCTGGCACCAGGGAGGCAACACACCATGTGGGTCTCACGATGATGTTTACAGAAATGCCTGTCTGTCCCCCTGACTGAGGAATCTCATAACAAATACATTTCTACTCTTTGCTGTTTCCTTCAGTACAGTCCCATTCCCATTGATCTGAACTGTATTCTGGGACCAGGTAAACTGGCCTTGCAGAGAGCCAGCATGGGCATGAGCTGAATGGCCTCCTTATCTGCTGTAATCATTCTATGATTCTATAACGAGAGGAAGCAGATTGGGCCTGTGGGAGGTGCCAAGGGCCTAGTTTAAGTGGGTGAGGTTAAATACTGGTATTCTGAAATTCAAGCTGAGACCAGCTTGCATCGCATGATGTAACTCTGGGTTGCTATGACCTCCTTTTGCCCACCAAAGATCGGACTTTGCAAACTCTGGTGTTGGAAAATTGGTCACTTTTTATAAAAGAGGATATCAGATTTCACTAACTATTTGCAGCACCAGTGAGGGCTGGGCTGCTGGAAGAGATCCATAAAACACTAAATAGAATGGATCAAACTGCCAGTTTCACACCTGTTACTCCCATTACTCCTGAATGTGGGTGGGAGTCACTCCAGGGAGTGTGCGGAATAGCATCATAAACATATGCCTGAAACTTGCTGCTCAGAACACTTTAGCAAATTGTAAACATGTTCACTTGTTGCCTGTCCAAAGCATGATCACCCGAGATTGTGAAATATTTTGAGTTAACTGGGTGTTTATGAGAACAAATTGTGAATTCAAGAGGGATGGTTTCACTCAGAAATATGAAACTGAAAATTCTGCCAAAATATTTATCGACCTCAATAAGTTGGAGGTTTTCTGATTTTTCAGATAGTGTAAACTATGGAAAATAATTCAGAAATGATCATCACAATCCCCCTTTCATCTGTTCCATTCACCATGTCTAACCATTCTTCAATCACTAAGCCTTTCATATCCTCAGCTTGCTAAGTGCCATAACTACCCTCATCTCCAGAAATGGAGCATTCCTGCAGGGGGAATGTTTTTCTTTCAGTTAGAGGAACATGACTGTTCAATGTGCAGAGTTTGTAATTTATTCAGAGCCAAAAATCACATCGGCCTGATTCAGGGCTTGTTTTGCATGTATAACCTCTGCAACTCCCGGACAATTGATGGAAATTCAAGTGAACATAGAGCAGTATCAATCATAGAGATTGATACTTTACTTGCTTTGTGAGTTGCACGAAACAAGTGAGAGAGTACGACTGCCCATTTTACTCCTGCCCCCATTTTGATTTGCACTGTGATAGGAGGGAACAGTTTATATCGGTAATGGTTGCTGCAGCTTATAACACATTGCAGCCATTCCCTGGCTAGAGTCTTTGGTGTTTTCAGCACTAAACCCTAACCCTCTGCACAGAACATTAACTGGATCAGTGATCTCCATCAATCATCAAGAGGCTGGTGTGGCATCTACTATCCATGAAAATGAAACACACAAATATTGCCCAATTTGAGAGATGTTGCAGAACATGAGAATCTTGCTCTGTACGTCCTAGTTCTTGTTCAATTCTTTTTTCTATGTGTCCTCCATTCGAGCATTCCTCTTCTGCCATCTTCAGCTGGCATTATGAGCAAAGGAAGCAACCGATATTCCTCATCACCTGACAGATATTCCCTCTGCCTAGGATTGATTCCACTCTCTCTGACATGTTTTGTAAGACACATCCTTCAGTCCATGGGGGGAAGAGAACATCTTGCTCCCTCCACCTCCTAAAGCGATGGACTCATTGTCACCGTTGGGTTCCCTGACTCTTTCCACCCTCCTGGGCAGTGGAATTCCGCAAAGCCACTCCAGAGTTAGTTATTCAGCTGCTTTGCAGCTTCCAGAATGTTCCCAAGTTTCCAAAACACTTCATAAGATGCAGCAGCCCTTTAAAGGCCAGCAGGACAAATCCAACCCGGCCAATTACTGCCCCATCAGCCTACTCTCGATCATCATTAAAGTAATGAAAAGGGGTCATCAACAGTGCTATCAAGCGGCACTTGTTCAGCAATCACCTGCTCACTGATGCCCAGTTTGGGTTCCGCCAGGGCCACTCAGCCCTTGACCTCATTGCAGCCTTGGTTCAAACATGGACAAAAGAGCTGAACTCCCGAGGTGAGGTGAGAGTGACTGCCCTTGACATCAAGACAGCATTTGACTGAGTGTGGCATCAAGGAACCCTAGCAAAACTGGAGTCAATGGGAATCAGGGGAAAAACTCTCCACTGGTTGGAGTCATACCTAGCACAAAGAAATAAGTTTGTGGTTGTTGAAGGTCAGTCATCTCAGCTCCAGGACATCACTGCAGGAGTTCCTCAGGGTAGTGTCCTAGGCCCAGCCATATTTAGCTGCTTCATCAATGACCTTCCTTCAGTCATAAGGTCAAAAGTGGGGATGTTCGCTGATGATTGCACAATGTTCAGCACCATTCACAACTCCTCACATACTGAAGCACTCAATGTCCAAATGCAGCAAGACCTGGACAATATCCAGGCTTGGGCTGACAAGTGGCAAGAAACATTCATGCCACACAAGTGTCAGGCAATAATCATCTCCAACAAGAATCCAACCATCTCCTCATGATGTTCAATGGCATTACCATCACTGAATCTCCCACTGGGGGTTACCATTGACCAGAAACTGAACTGGACTCGTCATATAAATACTGTGGCTACAAGAGCGGGTCAGAGGCTCGGAATCATACGACGAGTAACTCACCTCCTGACTCCCCAAAGCCTGTCCACCATCTACAAGGCACAAGTCAGGAGTGTAATGGAATACTCTCCACTTGCCTGGATGAGTGCCGCTCCCACAATGCTGAAGGAGCTCGACACTGTCCAGGACAAAGCAGCCCATTTGATTGGTATCACATCCACAAACATTCATTCCCTCCACCACTGACGCACAGTAGCAGCAGTGTGTACCATCTACAAGATGTACTGCAGGAATTCACTAAGGCTCCTGAGACAGCGCCTTCCAAACTCACGACCACTGTCATCTAGAAGGACAAGGGCAGAAGGTAGATGGGAACACCAGCGCCTGCAAGTTCCCCTCCAAGCCACTCAACAGCCTAACTTGCAAATATATCGCCGTTCCTTCACTGTCGCTGGGTCAAAATCCTGGAACTCCCTTCCTAACAGCACTGTGGGTGTACCTACACCACATGGACTGCAGCGGTTCAAGAAGGCAGCTCACCACCACCTTCACGAGGTGATTAGGGATGGGTAATAAATGCTGGCCCAGCCAGTGACCACCCCCACCACCCCCCCACCCCCACCCACCCCCCCCCCACCCCCCACCCAACATGAACGCATAAAAAAAAAGGATGCTGCAAATTCATGTTCTTGCGTTTCAGCATCCAATCGCAGCACAAGTTCCACTCATCCAATCGCAGCACAAGTTCCACTCATCCAATCGCAGCACAAGTTCCACTCATCCAATCGCAGCACAAGTTCCACTCATCCAATCGCAGCACAAGTTCCACTCATTCAATCGCAGTACAAGTTCCACTCATCCAATCGCAGCACAAGTTCCACTCATCCAATCGCAGCACAAGTTCCACTCATCCAATCGCAGCACAAGTTCCACTCATCAAGCCCTGCTTATATTTCAGCCAGTTTCTGCAGGGAATCAGGGTGTTAGGCATTGGTTCCAGTTGGAGCACTCTTCCAGCGTGCTGTCCATGTTTAGCATGGACCTTAGGAGTTTGGCCCTATTGTGTCTCATTCTGGCTGTATTTGTTTAGAAGGAAATAATGAAAATGATGGATAAGAGGCTCAAGCTATGAGGGAAGACTTGAAATACCAGTGACCCTTTCATTAGAAAAATGGTTAAAGGGATGTCTGATAGACAACTGAGGTGTTTTGGTATATTGGGGAAAATGATTTCCATTGGCTGGTCAGTTGGTAACTGGAGTGAGATCACCGCCAGAAGAACGAAGGCCAAGGATTAGAGAAGTCCTTTTACACAAAGGGTTGTTTGGACAAGGGTTGTTGCTTTCGACAAAGTCCCACATAAGAGATTGGCGTGTAAAATTAAACCGCATGGGATTGGGGGTAGTGTATTGAGATCGATAGAAAACTGGTTGGCAGACAGGAAACAAAGAGTAGGAATAAACGGGTCTTTTTCCAAATGGCAGGCAGTGACTAGTGGGGTACCGCAGGGATCGGTGCTGGGACCCCAGCTATTCACAATATATATTAATGATTTAGATGAGGGGATTAAATGTAGTATCTCCAAATTTGCAGATGACACAAACTGGGTGGGAGGGTGAGTTGTGCGGAGGATACAGAGATTTTTCAGTGTGATTTGGACAAGCTGAGTGAGTGGGCAAATGCATGGCAGATGCAGTATAATGTGGATAAATGTGAGATTATCCACTTTGGTAGCAAAAACAGGAAGGCAGATTATTATCTGAATGGCTATAATTTGAGAGAGGGGAATGTGCAATGAGACCTGGGTGTCCTTGTACACCAGTCGCTGAAGGTAAGCATGCAGGTGCAGCAGGCGGTAAAGAAGGCAAATGGTATGTTGGCCTTCATAGCCAGAGGATTTGAATACAGGAACTGGGATGTCTTGCTGCAATTGTACAGGGCCTTGGTGAGACCACACCTGGAATATTGTGTGCAGTTTTGGTCTCCTTATCTGAGGAAGGATGTACTTGCTATAGAGGGAGTGCAGCGAAGGTTTACCCAACTGATTCCTGGGATGGCGGGACTGACATATCAGGAGAGATTGAGTCGATTAGGATTATATTCACTAGAGTTCAGAAAAATGAGGGGGGATGTCATAGAAACCTATAAAATTCTAACAGGACTAGATGGATGCAGGAAGGATGTTCACAATGGCGGGGGAGTCCAGAACCAGGGGTCACAGTCTGAGGATATGGGATAGACCATATGGGGTAGATGAGGAGACATTTCTTCACCCAGAGAATAGTGACCCTGTGGAATTTGTTACTACAGAAAGTAGTTGAGACCAAAACATTGTTTTCAAGAAGGAGTTAGATATAGCTCTTGGGGTGAAAGGGATCAAAGGGTATGGGGAGAAAGCGGGAGCAGGCTATTGAATTGGATGATCAGCCATGATCATAATGAATGGTGGAGCAGGCTCGAAGGGCCGAACGGCCTACTCCTGCTCCTAGTTTCTATGTTTCTAGGACATGGATCCTACCAGAAACATTGGTGGAAGTGGAATGCAGCTTCTAAAAGGGAAGTGGATAAATATTTGGAAAATAAATTTTAAAAGATATGGGTAAAGAGCGGGTCAATGAGACTCAGTGGAAAGCTCTTTCAGAGAGCCAGCACAGGCAGGATGGGCTGAATGGCCTCTTTCTGTCCTGTAAAATCCAATGGTGTGAATAAGGATAAGCCAGATCCACTGGTCAACAAAAGCAAGCAAGAATTAAAGAAATCACAAAAATAACTGAAGTGAGTGTTTTGAAGATGATATTCTCTGTCTTGAATTGTTGGAGCAGGTTATAAATACTTTTATAAGGGAATCACAGAATTGTTAGATAAAGAACAATTTTAACTGGTATTAGGGAGGGAGCAGGAGAATGGGCATGGAATGGTGACTCATGTTGGGAAAAAACATCAGTGTGGACATATAGACCAAAAATTTGTTTCTGTGTTGAAATAATCCAGAATTTCCTTGTAAACAAGGTTTCTGCCACACTCCCAACAACATTAAAGCTGCTCCAATACCGAGGACATTCCCAGCCTCTGATTGTGTAATTACAAAATGGAATGAATTTAGTGAGCAGTAACATTATTAAGGAAGGGTATGAGGTGAGGGCAGGAAAATGTGGTTGGATTGGATAAGTGCTGTTGAAGAGCTGGCTTTGGTTAATTTTAAAGTTCCCAGATCAGGAACACGTTGAATCAGGCACCCTAGCCTCATGGTCAGTTCTCTGGTCTGTGCTCCTGCTGGGCAAGACTCCAGGCCAGATGTGCAGAGCACTGAAAATGTTCCCAGGCGTTTTTAGAGCAGGTTTGAAATAGAGAGTTCCATTGCAAAGCTTAGAAACATAGAAATTCCTGGATGAAGAAAGATCATCTAGCTTGCCTTCTGCTATCCTGGCAGTCACATGATACAACGATAATGGAGTTGTTAGTTCATTGATCTGTACCAGTCTATAACAGACCAAGACATGAGTTGATAAATATCCCAGTCATGTATGATGTTGTGTCACTAAGGTGAAGGATTGTCATCTCATGGCCTTCATTTTAGCTTTGACTTCATCTATACAGACAGCAGCTTCCATGTTTAAAATCTACCATCACAGTCTTACCTTACCAAAATTGTCCATTCCAGTTGATGGAAACTGTGGGTAAGCACTAGAACCAGAGTGGGTGTGAGCTGGACAAAAATATCAATAGAAGCTCATGCCTTTGTTCTGAGGAATGTAAGCTGTTATTCAGGAAGGATTTATTAACCCTCAGCATGTAATGGCAAAGCTGAGAGTCTCTTAATTTTGGAACATGCACTTCCAATGCACAATAGGAATGGCAACTAGCCACCATTTACCATGTTAGTATAACATTCCTGTCACTAGGGGCAGAATTTTCTGCCTGTCGAGTGGGCAGAGTGTGAGCGGGCGCGAGCAGGCATGATCTCGATCACCACCCACGATTGGGTCCGTGCCGCCATTTTATGTGGGCGGGCCAATGAAGGCCTGCCCAGTGTGAATCACAGCTCCCATGAACAGCGGGAGTGGGTGGGCAGCGGCAGGACTGCTATGACCGCCGGGTAAAATGGCTGCTGCAGCCTTTCAAAGTTTGTGAATCCCGACCAGTGCAAGGGCTCCCCAGAGCGCTGCTGGTGAGCAGGCCAGGCCGGTGGGTAGGGCAGGGGGGCACTGTACCCCTTGTTTTTCCAATGATTGCCTTGCTGCCCTCCTCGAGGAGGTGGCAGCATGGTGGGAGGTCCTCATACCCCAAGACGGGAGGAGGAGGCCCTCCCACATGACAAAATGCTCCTGGGTGGCGGAGGTGGTGAGTTCCCACGATGTGGTGAGGTGGTGAGTTGCCCCGATGTGGTGCTGGGCACCTGGATCCAGTGTCGCAAGTGCTTCAATGACTTGTTGTGCTCAGGAAGGGTGAGGATAATGTTGGCATTGGGCATTTAACCCAGCAGGTCGGCTATCCCCCTGGTGCCAACCCCCACCCTCCACAAGTCTGAGTGTAGTGACTGTATTGAATTATTGACGGGCATGTGCCCTTTGCTGGGTGGGCCAGCAGATATTGCCAATGTCGAGATCACCCTGAGAGGGTGGCGAAGAGATGGGTTCTGTACCCGCAGCATGTGGTACACTGAGAGCCACATGACTGTTTTGGAGGAGCTGCAGAGCTGGAACTCTAGGACATGTCACAGTCAGGGTGATGAGATGCCGGGAGGGGAACATCAATGTGGCGTTGGCACCGATTGATCTGCTGCCCTCTGCGCTCCACGTTCTTGAGCCTCCTTGCTATGGAAGGTTAGGATATGTGGTGCCTAATGTGATGTAGGCAGCATGTGGCCAAGGGGGAGGGTGGGGGCCGGTGTGAGTGGTGGGAGGAACAGGCCTGGCATCTTTGTCTGAGTGTGCGTCAGCAGCAACATGGTGAGGAGACACTGGAGCCCTGATATGTCCCACTCTGGTTGGGGTGGGCAGTGCGTGAAGAGAGTCCAGGTACAATTAGCACTAATCAATGCTGAATGTTCAGTGATTGAAGTTTGCAACATGGCTTGACCATTGGTTATGGAAGGATGAGCGCATAATGATCTGGGGGACAGGGTACACATTAATATTGTCTCCACGTTAACTGATCCACTGTCCTTGTTCTTCCTTTCAGCATCAGCACAGCAGGACCGGGAGGAGGAGGTACAGAGACCCCCTCTCACACCTGAGGGGCCTGAAGTCTCACCAGCGTCACACCATCTCTGCCAGGCAGGCACCAGCGCAGATACTAGCACCTCAGTGGGAGTTAGAAGATTGGCTAGTGTCCGGGGGTACGGTGGTGAGGGCACTTCACAGTCGCTGGAGGAACTGACAGAGACAGAGAGTGCCCATGGTGCCAGCAGTCGGAGGACTGCAGGGGACCAGGCAGATGCTCAGTCAGTGCCTCATGATGTGCCTCTGGAGTCGTCCGTGAGGCAGCAAACACACAAAATGCTGCTGGGTGTGCAGGAGCATCTTGGGGAGATAGATGAGGCTATGCTTGGCTTGCTCTCCATGGAGGAGGAGTCTATGTGGACTATCGCCAAAGTATTGAGCTTCACGGCCGAGTGCCATGCATCCTCCATGGAGAGAGTGACCACTCTCATGGAGAGGCTCCTTCAGGAGACCCGTCAGGGCTTCCTGGGGATGCGCTCGGACCAGCAAGTACATCACATCGGCATTGACCTCAGCTGGTCAGTGCCAGTGAGGGAGATGGTCCACACACCAAGTTTCCCAGCTCGGTGCCCATCCATCCACAGTGAGCAGGAAGGTCCGAAGCAACTTCACATTGGCGCAGCAACTGCCTGTCGTCTCTGTGGGCACCTCTCAGGGCGCTTCAGATGAGGGCAGCAGCTCTTCCGCTGTTCTCCCAGTGACTGTAAGCAACCGGTGAGGCTGCGGTGACTGGGGAGATGCCAGCTGTGGAACTAGCGCAGGCTCCACGGGCCAGAGGACACCCGCCAAGCTGATCGAGGCCAACAGGACAGCAGAGTCAGCAGGCTGTCTCAGTGAGGGGGCAGCACCAAGATGTAGCACCCAAAAATGTAAACATAAGGCACTTCGGGACACCACGGGTTTATCACTGGTGCTTTTGTTTTGGCCCGAGATGAGGTCTTTATGAGTTGGTATAGTTTTTAACACCTTTATCATTTTGTTTCATTAAGTTTCTTTGGTTGCAATGATAAATTCAGACATGTCACCATGGCTGAGGGTGTCTCTTTTCTCCTGCAGGTGGGTGGTTTCCAAAACTGTAATGAGTGCTTTGTTGGACATTCAGCTTTGTTAACAAAGTCCTTAGTTACTGTTGCTAACCTGTCCCCCCCGTTCCAGCGCAAGATTGTGGAGAATGCTGTATGAAACCACTATCACCGAGACACGATCTGGGGGGTACTGGAGTTGCCCCAAGTGGTCCAGGCATCGGAAGCGCATCTTGAGAAGGCCGATGGCTCTCTCCATCACAGCCCTTGTTGAGGTGTGGCTCCTATTGTACCGCTGCTCAGTTTCTGTTCTTGGATGGTGGAGAGGTGTCATGAGCCACCTTCTGAGGGGATAGCCCTTGTCACCCAGCAGCCATCCATCCAGCCGGGCTGGAGCACTGAAGAGCCCCGGCACCTGGGAGTGTCTGAGGATGTAGGCGTTGTGGGAGCTGCCTGGGTACCTTGCACAGACTTGTAGAATCAGCATCCTGTAATCACACACTATCTGCATGTTCATGGAGTGGAAGCCCTTCCTGTTGACGAAGGCACCGGGCTCACCTGCTGGCGCCTTGATGGCCACATGTGTACAGTCTATAGCACCCTGGACACGGGGGAAGCCAGCAATGGCCGCGAAGCCTCTGGCTCACTGTGTCTGACTTGTCTGGTCCCAACGGGAGTGGAGGAAAGTCAATACACGCCTGAACAGAGCGTCTGTAACCTGACACAAGTGTGTACAGCTGATTGGGAGACACTGCAAAGATCACCCACCAACTCCTGGAAGGAGCCAGAGGCATAGAAGTTGAGAGCAGCTGTGACCTTCAGAGCCACTGGCATGGGGTATCCACCCACACAGTTAGCGGAGATCTCAGGCCCGATCATCTGACAGATATAGTTGACTGTCTCCCTTGAGAGACGGAGCCTCCTTCGGCACTGCACCTCAGACATATTGAGGTAGCTGCTTCGCTGCCTGGCAGCAGGATAGTGACGTCTTCTGCAGCCCCTTCCGCCTTGGACTACCTCTTGGCCCTGAGCCCCTTGTGCCTGTCCTCCCACAGGTGGCTCCCCTAGAGGCTGAATGTGGACTCCTGGTCTCCTCCCCCTTCTAGCCCTCCCTTCCTCCTCAGAGAAGGTGCCTCCAGTGGAGAGTTCAGCTCCCATTCCTAGGCTAAGGGAAGGCTTCCAGAAACCTGCAGGCCCAAAAAAGATTCCTCACTGCAGAGAGCTGACCTAAGGGTTGTGAATCCAGACCAAGCAGCTGGTATGCGTTTTGAAGTAAGCCAAGTGTCAGTAACTTTGAAAAATCAATACTTGACAGAGCACACTCACAACCCCACTGAGCCCTCTTATCCTGCCCGTGGATGAGGTTTATACAAATGTGTCCTACCCGCCTGCCCGTTGCAACCGTGCAATGTCCTGAAGATCATAAGAGCGCCAAAAATCACCGTCGATTAGCGCCTCAGGGGCCTTAAGTGGCTGGTTAATTAATGGTGGGTGAGCATCAGAGATCAACGCGCAACTGCCCAACGAAATATCGCGATGGCGCGCGGTGACATCGGGACACACGCCTGACATCACCGCGCATCATTTTACACGCGGACATGCGGGGCCCAACCCCACACACCAATGGGAAAATTCTGGCCCAGGGGTTGTTAAGTTGTTCATTTTAAACTGAATATAAATAGGAACTGCTAAGTGTCAAACATTCCTATTGAATCATTCGTGCACAGATACCACAGTCATTCCTGGGTTTTAGTTTTTAATAAACTCTGGATTAAGATGATGGTTTGAATAAATCTTTCTATGACTTGCCTCACAGAAGAACGTTCACCCAGAAAGGTATCATTGTGGAGTGGGAGAGATCAGTAGGGAGGCTAGCCCACCGAGGATGCAACAATTCTCTACATGGGATCACTCTCCTGAAAAATTTAGAAATTTTACATTCAAGTTTGGTGCTTTTTGGTTAATTTTAATCATTATACTTAATTGATAACAAAGACATTTAAGTTTCAACAGGGCACATTTCTTCACACAAATAAGGCTGGAATTCTCTCTTGCAGAGGAGGTTTACTAGTTTGATACCTGGAATGAGTGGTTGTCTTATGAGGAAAGGTTAGACAGACTGGGCTTGTTTCCACTGGAGTTTAGAAGAGTGAGGGGTGGCTTGATTGAAGTATATAAGATCCTGAACGGCCTTGACAAGGTGGACGTGGAAAGGATGTTTCCTTTTGTGGATGAGTCCAGAACTAGGGGGCACTGTTTTAAAATGAAGGGTTATCCTTTTAGGACAAAGATGAGGAGAAATTATTTCCTCAGAGGGTTGTGCGACTTTGGAATTCTCTGCCTTAGAAGGTGGTGGAGGCGGGGTCATTGAATGTTTTTAAGGCAGAGGTAGGTAGATTCTTGTTAGGCAAGGAAATGGGAATTTGGAACCCAAAACACAAACAGATCAGCCATGATCTTATTGAATGGCGGAGCAGGATCGAGGGGCTGAATGGCCTATCTCTGCTCCTATTTCCTATGCTCATAAAAGGCTGTGGATGCTGGGGGACAAAGATGTTGAAGTTGGTAGAACTTCATTGGATTAATGCATCAAGGAATATTGAGCAAAGGGGAGTAAGTGGAGTTGGGATACAGAGCAGCCATGATCTGATTACATTGCAGAACAGGTTTGAAGGGCTGAATGGCCACTGTTTGCCCTGTCTTCCATCAGACACTCTCCATAAATGTGCCAGATTTAAGGCAGTTTTAGGGGTTGGGGGGGGGGGGGGGGTGTAGGGAAGGGTGTTGGCAATGTGGGATTGTTCCAAATGTAAATTTGCTGCCTACGCCCTGTCTGAAATTATTCTGTGATCAATATAATTGGATTGAAACTTTATTTACTATCAATGTCAAAAAGATTCATTATCTTTCTTGCCCATAGAAACTCCACCACTTAAAACATTCAAGTTTAAAATGAGCAGTGGATTATACCAGCCAAGAAGTACCTTTAACTTCTTTTTAAATAAAAGCAAAATACTGCAGATGCTGGAAATCTGAAACAAAAACAAAAATAGCTGGAAAAACTCAGCAGGTCTGACAGCATCTCCGGAGAGGAACACAGTTAACATTTTGAGTCTGTATGACTCTTCATCAGAACTAAGGAAATAGAGAAATGAGGTGGAATATAAGCTGTTTGAAGGGGGAGTGGGACAGGTAGAGCTGGATAGAGGGCCAGTGATAGGTGGAGGCAAAGAAGAGATTGCCAAAGATATCACAGACAAAAGGACAAAGGGGTGTTGGCGGTGGTGATATTGTCTAAGGAATGTGCTAACGGGGACATTAAGGGTAGAAAGCAGGACAAGCAAGTGACAGATAGCCCTAGTGGGGGTGGGGTGGGGGGAAGGGATCGAAATGGGCTAAAAGGTGGGGATAAAACAATAGATCAAAATAAATTTAAAAATAGGTGGGAAAAGAAAATTTTTTTTTAACTTCTAAATTATTGGAAAAAGGGGGATCAGAAAGGGGGTGGGGATGGAGGAGAGAGTTCATGATCCAAAGTTGTTGAACTCAATATTCAGTCTGGAAGGCTGTAAAGTGCCTAGTCGGAAGATGAGGTGTTGTTCCTCCGGTTTGCGTTGAGCTTCACTGGAACATTGCAGCAGGCCAAGGACGGACATGTGGGCATGAGAGCAGGGTGGTGTGTTGAAGTGGCAAGTGACAGGGAGGTCTGGGTCATGCTTGCAGACAGACCGAAGGTGTTCCACAAAGCGGTCACCCAGTCTGCGTTTGGTCTCTCCAATGCAGAGGAGACCACATTGGGAGCAGCGGATGCAGTAGACTAAATTGAGGGAACTTCTTTTTATTTGTTGATGGAATGTGGGTGTCGCTGGCTATGCCAGCATTTATTGCCCATTCCTAATTACCCTGTGCGGAGGGTATTTAAGAGTCAACCACATTGCTGTGGGTCTGGAGTCACATGTAGGCCAGACCAGGTAAGGGCAGCAGATGCAGATTTCCTTCCCCATAGGACATTAGTGATGGGTTTTTATGACAATCGGCAATGGTTTTGTGGTCATCACCAGACTTTTAATTTTAGATTTTTATTAAATTCACCATCTGCTATGGTGGGATTCAAACCCTGGGTCTTCTGGAATACTAGCCCAGTGACAATACCACTGTGCCACTGCCTCCATCATAGTTTTTGTAATTTTTGTAATTTCAGAGTTGTTTTAAGTACTCTATTTATTTATCATCTGGTTAAGCTGCACTGATACAGGAACAACTATTTAAGATCCAATTGCCCTTGTGTACTGCTCCAAATGTGTACCTCCAAATGGTACGGAATTACAAGCTTGTGTTATGCACTGACTGCAGTAGTGATCTCCAGTAGTAGAATGGTATGATAGCGCTACCCCATAATGCCAGCTATAGTGCATATTGGGCAAATCCCATTCTAACACTCCTGTCTGCTATAAACACAGTAATAGGCCAACTTCTAAATTATGAATAGAAAGAAAGACCGGCATTTATATAGTGCTTTCCCTAACCACCGGACATCTCAAAGCACTTTACAGCCGATGAAGTACTTTTTGACACGTAGTCACAGTTGTAATGTGGGAATCATGGGAACCAATATGTGCACAGTAAGATCCCCAAAACAGCAATGTGATCATTGTAATAGACGGGTCTGGTACATACAGGGCTAATGTGGGACTGAGTACAATAACGCCCACATGATGTAAGAAGGCACATGACCCAGACCCAGTGGTCAGTGTGGTGTTGGCCAGACATATGTTAAGACCTATGGTGGAGAGAGCTCCATGCCTGTGCCCTTTACTGTAGATATGTATATAGTTACAAGTAGTTAATAAAGACTTGCTGTTAACATACAAAAGACTACAAAGACTTATTTAACAGACACATACTGTACCCAACACCATCTCAACAATAATGACCAGATAATGAGTTATGATTTTGACTGAGGGATAAATATTTGCCAGGACACCAAGGGAACTCCCCTGCGTTACTTCAAAATAGTGCCATGGGATCTTTTACATCCATCCAGTCAGGCAGTAAAGACCTCAGCCCAACAGTGCAGCACTCCCTCAGTGCTGCACTGGAATGTCAGCCTTGATTTTTGTGCTCAGGCCCTGGAGTGGTACTCGAACCCAGAATTTTGTAACTCAGAGGCGAGAATAACCAACTGAGACACTACAAAGAAAAAATTAATTTCCAAAAATATCTGTTGAAGGGGAACTTTCATGAAGTTCAGCAAAAGCTCTTTCTTCTTTAGATAAAAGAAACTGTAATGTCCATGTTCTCTGTAGATTCCAAATTGGTAAAAAATGAAGTGCCCAAAATTTAAATCTTCAGAGAGGACATGCACTCAAGCATAGGCCCATTGTCTCATTCTGCAATCTGTTGCAAATATGTGGTTAGAAAATGATACAGCCACTTTATTACCTTCTGCTGTTCTGCAGTTGAACACTGAAATTGATCCTTTAAAGAGATTGGACATGAAGATTAGAGTGAAAAATAACACTGAAATATAGAAACAGGTGTTCCGTTTTTATAAGTTCAGAAATGGGGCTGTTCGCTGATGATTGCACATTTTAACTTACCAAATGTGAGACAAGAGTATTAGTTTTCACTGACAATTTGGGCTTTCACTCCAATTCCTGCGACACACACTTGTGGTATGTGAGACTTGATGTTGTGATCAGTAAAGATAGAAACATACTCCTTCGTGCTAGTAGCTCATTAAGGACCACGAATGGAAAGAAAAATATCAAAATTAATCTTTGATTTAATTTCCATGTTTTGTGCCAAGATTACACTATTTTTCCCTTCAAAGGCCATTTTGTATGTACAGTGGAACTCTTAAAGGGAAAGCAGTGTTGGATTGTTCTGTTATGTTTATATAGTACCTGCTTAACCCTGATTTTATTAGCAACATTTTTCAATGTTTCTGAAAATGTTATTTGTAATACACATTGAGAATAATATTTAGGGAGCAATATTTACTCACTGCTGGTTTTTTAAAATTCCAAATAAAATAATCCATGGCTGCCCATTACCATTTGGGGAATGGTCTGTGGGGTGATGCACTTACAAGACATTAGCAGCAAAGAAGCAAGGGGTATATGAAAAGCAGCTCCACTGTTAGCAATATTCACAGGAGCTCAGGAAGCTGGTGTAATATGCCTTTAAGGGATATCAACATGATATCACTAGACAGGAAATATGTCATGTGATCCAGTCTTAATTTCACTTTTGCTTTGAGCAGAGCACACACACACAGCTCTGGTGTCTTCAGGCTTTATGTATAACTGTTCTCATATGGCCAGTCTGAATAAATGAACCCACAATGTGATTACCCAATCACTTATGAGCGATTGGTGCCTTGCCTCTTGTGCAGTAAATGAGCCCCAGGTATTATATCATTATAATAATGTGACAGAAACCAAAAGACATCTGAGTGCAGGGTCCCTCACCAGGGGGTATGGAGTCAGGGGCTGAGATTTAAGTTGCCCAGCGGTGGGCACGAGTCTGACCCTGAAATGGGTGGATCACTGACCCCTTCCCTTGCCTTTGAAAGACTCTAGATAATGCATCTTTCATCCAATTAATGGCCGCCGGGCAGGAAGCCAGTCAACGGTACAGAGGAAGGGTGGGCAAGCTGCCCAGCTGTGGATGGGGGCAGAAGGGGAAGGCCAGAAGTGGGTCATGGCCACCCAGCCCCTGGCATGGGGGCTGCAGCAGAAATCATACTTTGGAGCCTGAAGCTTTTCCCCCAGAAAACTTTTAAATCCTTTGAAGTATTGCAGCAGGTGAGAGCTTGGTTTTAAATGTGGAAGAAGTGAATCATTCAGGACTCTTGCCAGGGAGGAAAGGACATTTGGACACAGCTGACCCATTCCCATTAAGAATAGCAAGTGCTTGTGAGCAGACTCAAGCTCAGCACTTTAACTCTCTTCGTCTCTCCACAGATGGAGGACAGAATAGAGCCACCAGCTGGCCAGGGGTCCAGACCCAGAATGGCCCCATGGTTTGATGCGGCCCCCCCTGCAAGTCCCCCTCGAGGCTGTGTGTGAGAGGCAGGAGGTCCTCATTCCAGAAGATGGGAAGAGGAGACCTCCCCAGTCAAACAAAAGCAGCCTGGTTGGGGGTGGCAGTGGAGGTCAGCAGCTGGTGAGAACCTGACCACAGTGCCGTGAAAGGCTCAATGACCTCTTGAGATCTGCCAGAGTGAGTGACTAACCGCTTCTGAGGTGGACCTAGATGGAAGGTGTGAGGTTGAGAAGTGCCTTGAACGTGAAGTTGATGACAGCGTTGCCCATATGTACAAGTTGGGATGATGCAACCAGGCCACTCTGCATGGGGTGGGGCAGCGGGCGGGTGCAGTGGGCGAGAGAATGGTATTGTAGCACCAGTCAGCTGGTAAGGAGTATTAAGAAATGTTGGCACCCCCACAAAGTACATGCTGGTCAGGCATTTGAGGGCATGATTGCAGCACAGTGTAGTCATTGCAATGTAAAAGGGTGCCCAATGATGGGGAAAGGGCCCGGACTAGATGTGGGCAGCCCAGCCTGGCCACCCTCACCCCACTGGAGGGGGAGATCCTGGAATTTGAGGCCCACCCGTGGAGCCGTTCCATTGGCTGAGGTGAGGTTGGAGGAAGATCCTGGGGCAGTGAAATTCCAATAGCTCAGAGCTCTCTCTGTAAACAGTGTTTTCAGGGGGAGGGGTGGTGGGGTGGGTGCACAGCTGCCTTGGAAACTGGGGAGACTGTCAGGAAAGGGGAGTTGATGGCTTTTGACTGTGGAGGCTTGTACAATTTGTGAAGGACAATCTGCCTGACTGTGGAAGGGCCTAAGGTTCAAACACTGCCTACTATCTCCCAGTGGTGCCAGTGTGTGGTTTGGAGGAAGTGAGGCTCTCTGAATTTACCTCAAATGATGATGGCCCTCATTCTCCTTGTTTCTGTTTCCCTTACAGGGCAAACAACAACAGCTAACTGCCCCAACAGACCCTCACTCACCTGAGGAGGAAGATGGGGCTTCGAAGGGCACAGTGTCACATCCTTGCTCCGCATCTAGCACCAGGGCAGATAGGCACATCTCAGTAGGTATGCGGGACTTGGCTGTAAGGGATCCACACACTGGTGAGAGCACAGACAACTGTCGGAAACCGAGGCCTCTGGCACTTGGAGAACTGGAGGAAACCTAGATGCTGACCTGAGGCTGATGATCAGCCTCTGGAGTTGCCTGTTGTAATATAGTGTTGGCTATGGGGGCTCATTGATGAGAAGGTTTTGAGACTTGGTTGGTTATACATTAACCCTTCATTGGTAGACTTTAACTATGCATGTAATAAAGGAACATCTGTATTTATGGGTGATTTTAATTTACATATAGATTGGGCAAATCAAATTAGTAACAATACTGCAGAGGAGGAATTCCTGGAATGTATATGGGATGGTTTTCTGGACCAATACGTTGAGGAACCAACAAGAGAACAGGCCATCCTAGACTGAGTATTGTGTAATGAGAAAGGAATAATTGGCAATCTAGTTGTGTGAGGCCCCTTGGGGATGAGCGACCATAATATGATAGAATTCTTCATCAAGATGGAGAGTGACATTGTTGATTCTGAGACTAGGGTCCTGAATCTTAATAAATGAGGTGCGAGTTGGCTATGATGGATTGGGAAACGTTACTTAAAGGGATGACAGTGGATAGGCAATGGCAAACATTCAAAGGGCGCATGGGTGAACTGCAACAATTGTTTATTCCTGTCTGGCACAAAAGTAAAATACGAAAGGTGGCCAAACCATGGCTTACAAGGGAAATTAGAGATGGTATTAGATGCAAGGAAGAGGTATACAAATTGGCCAGAAAAAAACAACAGACCTGAGGATTGGGAGCAGTTTAGAATTCAGCAAAGGAGGGCCAAGGGATTGATTAAAAAGGGGAAAATAGAGTATGAGAGTAAGCTTGCAGGGAACATAAAAACTGACTGTAAAAGTTTCTATAGGTATATGAAGAGAAAAAGATTGGTGAAGACAAATGTATATTCCTTACAGTCAGAAACAGGGGAATTTAAAATGAGGAACAAAGAAATGTCTGGCCAAGTAAATACATACTTTGGTTCTGTCTTCACAAAGGAGGACTCTAGGAGACACTAGGAGGGCATACCAGAAATGTTGGGGAACACAGGGCTTAGTGAGAGAGAGGAACTGAAAGAAATCAGTATTAGGGAAATAGTGTTGGGGAAATTAATGGGATTGAAGGCCAATAGATTCCTGGAGCCTGATAATCTACATCCCAGAGTACTTAAGGAAGTCGCCCTAGAAATAGTAGATACATTGGTGGTCATCTTCCGAGATTCTATAGACTCTGGAACAGTTCCTATAGATTGGAGGGTTACTAATGTAACCTCACTATTTAAAAAGGGAGGCAGAGAGAAACAGGAAATTATAGACCAGTCAGCCTGATGTCGGTAGTGGGGAAAATTCTAGAGTCCATTATAAAATATTTAATAGCTGAACACTTGGAAAACTGAGACAGAATTGGACAGAGTCAGCATGGATTTACGAAAGGGAAATCATGCTTGACAAATCTACTGGAATTTTTCGAGAATGTAACTAGTAGAGTTGATGAGGGGGAGCAGTGGATGTGGTTTATTTGGACTTTCAGAAGGCTTTCGCCAAAGTCCCACATAAGAGATTAGCGTGTAAAATTAAAGCGCATGGGATTGGGGGTAGTGTATTGAGATGGATAGAAAACTGGTTGACAGACAGGAAACAAAGAGCAGGAATAAACAGGTCTTTTTCTGAATGGCAGGCAGTGACTAGTGGGGTACCACAGGGATTGGTGCTGGGACCCCAGTTATTCACAATATATATTAATGATTTAGATGAGGGAATTAAAGGTAATATCTCCAAATTTGCAGATGACACAAAGCTGGGTGGGAGGGTGAGCTGTGAGGAGGATGCAGAGATGCTTCAGTGTGATTTGGACAAGCTGAGTGAGTGGGCAAATGCATGGCAGATGCAGTATAATGTGGATAAATTTGAGGTTATCCACTTTGGTAGCAAAAACAGGAAGGCAGATTATTATCTGAATGGCTATAAATTGAGAGAGGGGAATGTGCAATGAGACCTGGGTGTCATTGTACACCAGTCACTGAACGTAAGCATGTAGGTGCAGCAGGCGGTAAAGAAGGCAAATGGTATGTTGGCCTTCATAACCAGAGGATTTGAGTACAGGAGCAGGGATGTCTTGCTGCAATTGCACAGGCCTTGGTGAGACCACACCTGGAATATTGTGTGCAGTTTTGGTCTCCTTATCTGAGGAATGATGTACTTGCTATAGAGGGAGTGCAGCGAAGGTTTACCCAACTGATTCCTGGGATGGCGAGACTGACATATGAGGAGAGATTGATTCGATTAGAATTATATTCGCTGGAGCTCAGAAGAATGAGGAGGGATCTCATAGAAACCTATAAAATTCTAACAGGACTAGACAGGCTAGATGTAGGAAGGATGTTCCTGATGGTGGGAGAGTCTAGAACTAGGGGTCTGAAGATATGGGGTAGGCCATTTAGGACTGAGATGAGGAGAAATTTCTTCACCCAGAGTGTGGTGAGCCTGTGGAATTCGTTACTACAGAAAGTAGTTGAGACTAAAACATTGTATGTTTTCAAGAAGGAGTTAGATATAGCTCTTGGGGCGAAAGGGATCCAAGGGTATGGAGAGAAAGCGGGAGCAGGCTATTGAGTTGGATGATCAGCCATGATCATAATGAATGGTGGAGCAGGCTCAAAGGGCCGAATGGCCTACTCCTGCTCCACATTCCTATGTTTCTATGTTTCTATTTACAAATCCCAGGTTACTGTCATGCACGGTGCTGTTCACCTTTCAGGTAGGCTGCTTCCAGAGCATTCTGTCCAGATTGTTCTCTCAGTCTATTACCATGTGACTCTATACCTCATACCATGGGTGGAGCTATTCTCCAATCCTATGTTAACTCTTGCTCTGTTGAGCACCCTTACATTACAATGGCATGCAGGCACATACAGCATCATACAACATTGTCCATCAGGTGGCAGATGCTGGGAGTACAGCGCAAGGCCCTTGGAGATGTGACAGAGCTCCCAGAGGGATTGCTCGCACTGACACAGACAATGGAGGAGTCCATACAGGCTGTGGGCGCTATGATAACCCACTGTTTAGAATGAATGGTTTCCTTCAGCGAGAGACTGGCAACTGTCATGGAGAGCCAGACCCAGCAGCTCACTGATGGACACTAGATATGTTAATAAAAACAGAAGATGCTGGAAAAACTCAGCAGGTCTGGCAGCATCTGTGGGGAGAGAAACAGAGTTAACATCTCAAGCTCTGAATAGGAGTCATACAGACTTGAAATGTTCACTCTGTTTTTCTCTCCACAGATGCTGCCAGACCTGCTGAGTTTCTGTTTTTATTTCAGATTTCCAGCATCTGCAGTATTTTGTTTGGATAAGTGTGCTGATGCTGAGCTCCAGGGCGAGAGCGTGACGCAGTCACACCCAGCTCCTGGTCTCTCTCAGGAAAGCAGAGGGTCAAATCCTGATGGGTAAAGCGCCTCCTCCACCCCTCTGCTATTGACACAAATGCCAGGGTGACAGGTGAGCCTCCTGTCACTGGGCCCCTCACGGCCTCCAGGTGACCAGAGAACAGCCACCAAAGTCAACTCAGACAAAGGGGCATAAGAGGCTTCAGCTGGCACTGAAGGCAGGGACCACACCGAGCACCTGGAAACAAGTCAAGAAATCCACATTAGGCACACGTGGGTTCACATTAGTGATTTTTATCTGCAATATTTGATTAATGCTATTTAGTTATTAGAGAAGTGGTCATTGAACATAATGTTCCAGCTGCACTGATGCATTATCTGTGTGTGATGTGATGAATTGGATGGTGTTAAGGGAGTTTGTGTTCATGTGGGCCCCTCTGTGAGGCATTATTTGTTGACTCAACATAACTGTTAGCAAATGTGGCCCTTGTGTTCATGAGAAGAAAATAACATGAGAAGGTGGGAAGAGCCAGGAAGGTGTTGTTATGTTGCAGACACATTGCTAATGGAATCTTCTCATTCTAAGTGAATCCCCTGTTTCCCTGACAGTCAGACCCTCCCAGGGACCAGCAGGCACACCTGGCTGGCGTGGCACAGCCACCTCCTCATCATAGTCATCATCGGAGGGTGGGGCTCCCTGCATAAAATTGTCCTCTGCCAGAGCTTCTCCTGTCTGCAGGGCCAGGTTGTGCAATGAGCAGTGTACCACAACCTATAGGGACACTGTTCCAGGTGCAAATTGCAGAGAGTCACCTGATTTGTCAAGGCATCAAAATCCCATTTTGAGCATACCAATGTGGGCCCTGATGGATGAGTGGCTTTCATTGTACCTCCTCTCAGACTCTGTCTTGCAGGTTCCACACCAGTGTCATGAACCATCTCCTGGAAGGTTTCCTCTATTTCCCAGAAGCCAGCCATCCAGATGTTGCAGTGCGTTGAACATTCCTGGCACTGGGTATACCTCAGGATGTAGGTATCATGGCTGCACTAGCCTGCATGATGCGTAGCCTGTGGTCACTGACCATCTGTAAATGAAGGAAATTTATCCCTTTGTGTTTACAAAGGTGCATGGCCATCTCAAAGCTATTATGCCCTACACCTTTGGAAAACCAGCAATATTTCGAAGCCTCTGGCTATTTCAGCCTGACTGGTGTTATTGTCAGTAAATAAATTAATGGGTCCACCTGAGCGAGGGTCCTGTCACCATCTTGATGCAGTGATGCACAGACAGATGCAAGAGCCCACTCAGATCTCTAGGTTGTGTCTGAAAGGACTTGGTGGTAAAAAATTTCAGGGCCACCATGACCTTCAGGGCCATAGGCACCGATGCAATGTCGGCAGCCAACATCTCACAGATTGTTGGGCCTGTTTCCCTGGGCAGCCAGTATCTTCAGAGACTCTGGGGTACTGTCACTTGCTGGGCAGGTAGACTCCATTGGCTGGATGGTGCTGTTTCCTCTGTCTACCTAACAAAGGCTGCTGTCCTCCCTCCACAGGTCTTTGCTCAGCAGCAGGTAAGCCAGCTGACTGGAGCACAGGGCACAACCTGTCCTTGGCCAACTGCCCTTCCCCTCCTTCTCTCCTCACTGGAGGACGAGCCTGCCACAGAATGGAATATTTCCCATTAGGTACAGTGATATTCACCACAAATGCAGCAGTCCGCAATTTAACCCACTTCCCAGGTGTTCACCTTCCCTCAGGAAATACCATGGTGGAGTTTTAAGTTGAAAGAAAAATAAATGCCACAGCAATCCCAAAGTCTCCCTGACCCGTTCTGGTAAAGTCAACCCTTCTACCTGCCTTTGCAGTGCTTCCTGTTAAAAACATAACTCCTACCAACCATATTTCCTATGAACCCACATTATGGTGAGGGCAACATAGTATTCGTATCAATTGCCTTGGTAACAAGGTTAATTGCCCTTTAATGAGTTTTTTTTTAAATGGCGGGTGGGCTGCTGATTTCACCACCCGCACCAACCCCCCCCCTCCCCTCCAACTTGTGTACAATGGGAAACCAGCAAGTTAACATTGGATTCATGACCCAACATCATCACAACAAATTTCAGACGGCAGCAGTCCCATTCTCAGAACTCAAAATTCAGCTCAAGGAGTCATTACGGCACCAAAGGAGGTCATTCAGCCCATTGAGTCCATGCTAGCTCTTGTAGAGCAATCTAGTCCATCCCACTCCCCTGCTCTATCCCTGTAACCCTGAAAGTTTATTCCCCTCAATTTCCCATCCAATTTCCTTTTGAAATCATTGATTGTTTTTGTTTCCATCACCCTCAAGGTCGGTGAGCTCCAGGTCATCATTTGCTGTGTAAAAAAAGTCTTCCTCACATCCCACTGTGTCTCTTGCCCAAAACCTTAAACCTAGTCTTTTTTCTTTGTCTATGTTATCTCAGCCTGCCATAATCTTGTAATCTCTATCAAATCTCCCCTCAACCTCCTTTTCCCATGATTACAGCATTTTGTGGTTGAATTGGTACAAATGGTACAATTGGTATAAAAGTCATGTGAATAATCTCAGCAGCTAGCTAAGAGGCACTGACCACACCTATGTTATGGCAGCAGCATATTTTCATGCTCCGATACACCTGCCATCAGTAATGGGAGACCTGGAGGTGGAGGGGGAAGTGAGATTGCGGAAGTGGACAGAGGGGAATGAGGAGTCCAGGGCTATAGCACCCGACATTATTCTTGGAGAGTTCTGGGACACACTACTGTTCCTCAGGCTGCAGAAAAGTCAATTTAACACTTCCCTATCTCCTTCCTTAACATAAGTTTCCCTAAGCTGATTATTCACAAAACGTGCACTTAGTTGGCCATTGGTTTATTCATCGGAGCAGCCTGGCATGGAGGGAGGGATGTGTGAGGTTCCTGTTGTGCATTAGTCACCCAGCAGGGAGCCTGGGACATATGATGGTGAGCAGGAATAAGGTTTGAAATCAACCATAACCACAGCAGCTCTAAAGATCACAGCTGCCCTCAATTCCTATGCCTCCGGCTCTTTCCACAGGTAGGTGGGTGATCTCTGCAGAGCCTCCCAATCAGCTGTCCACACTTGTGTCAAGCAGGTGACAGACGCTCTGTTCAGGTGTGCATTTACTTTCATCCACTACCGCTGGGACGATGCCAGCCAGACACAGTGAGCCAGAGGCTTCGCGGCCATTGCTGGTTTCCCTGTGTCCATGGTGCTATAGACTGTACACATGTGGCCATCAAGGCGCCAGCGAGTGAGCCCGGTGCCTTCGTCAACAGGAAGGGCTTCCACTCCATGAACGTACAGATAGTGTGTGACCACAGGATGCTGATTCTACAAGTCTGTGCAAGGTACCCAGGCAGCTCCCATGACGCCTACATCCTTAGACACTCCCAGGTGCCGGGGCTGTTCAGTGCTCCAGCCCAGCTGGATGGATGGCTGCTGGGTGACAAGGGCTATCCCCTCAGAAGGTGGCTCATGATGCCTCTCCGTCATCCAAGAACAGAAGCTGAGCAGCGTTACAATAGGAGCCACGGCACCACAAGGGCTGTGGTGGAGAGAGCCATCGGTCTTCTCAAGATGCGCTTCCGATGCCTGGACCATTCAGGGGGTGCACTCCAGTACCCCCCAAATTGTGTGTCACTGATAGTGGTTGCATGCTGTGCTCTCCACAATCTGGCACTGGAAAGGGGGGGACATAGTGGACAAGGAAGATATAGATGCAGTTGCTCCAGATACACATGATGAGTCCAGCAGTGAGTCCGAGGATGAGTACACATAGGAGAACACTGAGGGGGTAGATGCTGACCCTGGCATACTCCAGGGAGGCAGGGACACCCAGGAGACTTTAATCCAAAGAAACTTCAGTTAGCACACCACAGATGGCCCTTCAACACACACCAGTGATGAAGGCTCTACATTTGATACCTGAGTGCTAAATCGGCCTGGATAGGAACATTAACTAAGGCCCTTGTCAAAAAGCTCAATGTCAAACAACTCACTCATAACATCATGGCTTCCCATACACATGCAGAATTAAGAATCACCCTGGGGCTTAGCAACATGTCAAAATTTATTGAGAGAACAAATGTAACTTCATAAAGCAAAACAAATACGGTGTTGGACATCACACCAAGTCTTTGATTAAGTACTATGGGCCAACATAAAAGCACCAGAGAGAAACCCATGGTGTGGACTCCTCCAGCACGGGCACCATGCCATGCATACCCTCCGCCAGATCCTCCCGCATTCCCTGCTGCACTTCCAGCATTCGCTGCCTCAGGGACAACTCCAGAGGTACAGCATCAGCCGCTGACCGAGCAAGTACCTGGTCCCCAGCAGTCTTCTGACTGCCGGCGTCCTGGGCACTCTCTGTCTCTGCCCGCACCTCAAGCGAGTGTGAGTGCCCTCACCGCTGTGCCCTGGGACACGAGCTGAAGATCTAATTTGCACCGAGGTGCTAGTATCTGCGCTAGTGCCTGCCTGGCAGAGATGGTGTGACGCTGGTGAGTGAATTTGCTCGGGGGCTTCAGGGGTAAGAGGTGGGCCCTCTGCCTCCTCCTCCTGGCCCTGCTCCAGTGATGCTGAAAGGAAGAACAAGGACATTTGATTAGTTACAGCGCAGACAATGTCAACTTGCTCCCCCAGATCATTATGCGTAAACCCGTGTTGCTAACTTCAATCACTGAGCATTCAGCAGTGCCATGGCTGCTGGGACACACATGGTGACCTGAGTGCTCGCCAAACATACCTCCCCTTGGCACCCCAGCCTCACTGCCACTGGTGGACCTGGGGGCATGGTGCCTCTCCAGATCTCTCCAGCTGTTCAAAAGCTGTTAGGATGGCCAACTGGGCCTGGCCTTCGCCAATCTGCATTCGTACAGAGACAGTGTGCACAGTCTTCTCCTGAAAAGGAGAGAGGAGCATTGATTATTCCAGCCTGTACCTGAATTCCCATCACATCCCTGCCAACCCAGCCAGAGTGGGACATTGCAGGACTCCAGGTCTTTGTCACCCCGCAGCTGCTGCACACTCACCCAAACAAGCCAGGGCTGACCACATTCCCCTTGTCCAAATGCTGCCTCCTTCACATGTGGCACAATAAGATGTCACATTGCTAAGCAAGGAGGCACAAGCACATGGAGTGCAAATACCAGCAGATGGATTGGTGCCCCGCCAACTGGAAGCTCCCCTCCCAGCACGTTAGCACCCTGACTTTGACAGGCTTCACAGTTCCAGCTCTCTGCCTAGGCGCAGACCCTTGACTTTCACCCCCATTCTATACTCTGGGTGACTCTGGGTGTCAGTGTCACACATGCTGCGGGTGCAGATCTCATCCTAGCTCAACCCTCTCAGGGTGAACAATCTCTGCCATCCCTCGGAATCAGGACCCTCCAGGAGGGTAGCTAGGCACTCGTCGGAGAAACGAGGGGCACACTGCCTCCCTGGCCTACCCTCCAGCCTGGCCTGCCCCAGTGATTGACCCTCCAGCCTGGCCTGCCCCAATGGGCTACCCTCCAGCCTGGCCTGCCCCAGTGATTGACCCTCCAGCCTGGCCTGCCCCAATGGGCTACCCTCCAGCCTGGCCTGCCCCAGTGATTGACCCTCCAGCCTGGCCTGCCCCAATGGGCTACCCTCCAGCCTGGCCTGCCCCAGTGATTGACCCTCCAGCCTGGCCTGCCCCAATGGGCTACCCTCCAGCCTGGCCTGCCCCAGTGATTGACCCTCCAGCCTGGCCTGCCCCAATGGGCTACCCTCCAGCCTGGCCTGCCCCAGTGATTGACCCTCCAGACTTGTATCAAGCACATTGCCCCCCCGATGTGCTCTTCTTCCAGCCATTGTGATCAGCCTTTCAAAGGCTGGCAGAACTTCATTTAAACAGGCCACTGGGTCACCATTGGACCCAGCAGTCTGAGCACGCCCACACCGCCCGCCCACTCCTGCTATCCCCAGGAGTCAAGAAATACGCTGGGAGGGTCTTAATTGGCCCACTGGTGTAAATTGGCGGCGTGGACCTGATCGCGGGCAGCAATCGAGTCCACACCCCCTCCTGTACCTGCCCACCCGACATGGGGAAAATTCTCCCCCATATATTCTCCAATTGAAGCGGAACTGGCATTTTATATAGGTTGCTAGGTATTTTATATAGGTTTATAGGTATTTTATATAGGTTGCTAGGTATTTTATATAGGCTTATAGGTATTTTATATAGGTTGCTAGGTATTTTATATAGGCTTATAGGTATTTTATATAGGTTGCTAGGTATTTTATATAGGCTTATAGGTATTTTATATAGGTTGCTAGATATTTAATATAGGTTTATAAGTATTTTATATAGGTTGCTAGGTATTTTATATAGGCTTATAGGTATTTTATATAGGTTGCTAGGTATTTTATATAGGCTTATAGGTATTTTATATAGGTTGCTATGTATTTTATATAGGCTTATAGGTATTTTATATAGGTTGCTAGATATTTAATATAGGTTTATAAGTATTTTATATAGGTTGCTAGGTATTTTATATAGGCTTATAGGTATTTTATAAAGGTTGCTATGTATTTTATATAGGCTTATAGGTATTTTATATGGATTGCTATGTATTTTATATAGGTTTATAAGTATTTTATATAGGTTGCTAGGTATTTTATATAGGTTGCTAGGTATTTTATATAGGCTTATGGGTTTTTTATATAGGTTGCTAGGTATTTTATATAGGTTGCTATGTATTTTATATAGGTTTATAAGTATTTTATATAGGTTGCTAGGTATTTTGTATAGGCTTATAGGTATTTTATATAGGTTGCTATGTATTTTATATAGGTTTATAAGTATTTTATATAGGTTGCTAGGTATTTAATATAGGTTTATAAGTATTTTATATAGGTTGCTAGGTATTTTATATAGGCTTATAGGTATTTATATATAGGTTGCTAGGTATTTTATATAGGCTTATAGGTATTTTATATAGGCTGCTAGGTATTTTGTATAGGTTTATAGGTATTTTATATAGGTTGCTGGGTATTTTATATAGGTTTCACTCAATTTACAAGGCCTAGGTCTGATATACTTTATCAGCTGCTTTGCTAGCCTCACACCTCTGTACATTGAATTTCATCTGCCATGTGTCCACCCATTTCATAAGACTCTCTTTGTTCTCTGTTTATCCTCCTCAATGTTTACTAAATTTTCAAGTTTTGTGTCATCTGCAAATTTCAAAGTTGTGGCCTGTACTCCCAGGCCTCAGTCATTATTGTATGTCAGAAACAGCAGTGACCGAGCACTCAATTTTGCTAACAAGTCTAATATGTGGACTTTTGGCCATTTTCTGCACAATCTTTGGCTCACAAACACCTCTATGGCATTTTGCTTTAGTGTTTTCCATCCTTCCCAGAAAAAAAGGATGAGATTCCAACTTCCCCGATAACTAAAAACACAGTCAGATTGACCCATAGGGAAATTACTTGCTAACATCATAATGGGTGAGGTGTCCATGGAGTCAGGCAGTGTGATCGAGGGCCTGGAGACTCAGGCAGTGTGAGGGCCTGGAGACTCAGGCAGTGTGAGGGCCTGGGGACTCAGGCAGTGTGAGGGCCTGGGGACTCAGGTAGTGTGATCAAGGGGCTGGAGACTCAGGCAGTGTGAGGGCCTGGAGACTCAGGCAGTGTGAGGGCCCGGGGACTCAGGCAGTGTGAGGGCCTGGGGACTCAGGCAGTGTGAGGGCCTGGGGACTCAGGCAGTGTGAGGGCCTGGAGACTCAGGCAGTGTGTTCAAAGGCCTGGAGACTCAGGCAGTGTGATCGAGGGCCTGGGTACTCAGGCAGTGTGAGGGCCTGGAGACTCAGGCAGTGTGTTCAAGGGCCTGGAGACTCAGGCAGTGTGATCGAGGGCCTGGGGACTCAGGCAGTGTGATCAAGGGGCTGGAGACTCAGGCTGTGTGATCGAGGGCCTGGGGACTCAGGCAGTGTGAGGGCCTGGGGACTCAGGCAGTGTGAGGGCCTGGGGACTCAGGCAGTGTGAGGGCCTGGGGACTCAGGCAGTGTGAGGGCCTGGGGACTCAGGCAGTGTGATCGAGGGGCTGGAGACTCAGGCAGTGTGATCAAGGGCCTGGGGACTCAGGCAGTGTGAGGGCCTGGGGACTCAGGCAGTGTGATCAAGGGCCTGGAGACTCAGGCAGTGTGAGGGCCTGGAGACTCAGGCAGTGTGATCAAGGGCCTGGAGACTCAGGCAGTGTGAGGGCCTGGGGACTCAGGCAGTGTGATCAAGGGCCTGGAGACTCAGGCAGTGTGAGGGCCTGGGGACTCAGGCAGTGTGAGGGCCTGGGGACTCAGGCAGTGTGAGGGCCTGGGGACTCAGGCAGTGTGATCAAGGGCCTGGGGACTCAGGCAGTGAGAGGGCCTGGGGACTCAGGCAGTGTGATCAAGGGCCTGGGGACTCAGGCAGTGTGAGGGCCTGGGGACTCAGGCAGTGTGAGGGCCTGGGGACTCAGGCAGTGTGATCAAGTGCCTGGGGACTCAGGCAGTGTGAGGGGCTGGAGAGTCAGGCAGTGTGATCCTGGACCTGAAGAGTCAGGCAGAATGGCTGAGGGCATCAGCCGACCAGGCCCAATCTTACCCAATGTGTTTACTGCTATCCTTGGTCCAGTGAGGACCTTCCCAAGAATGTGCATTCAATGGCTGTGTGTCCTTGAGATGTCATTGGGCCTCTCTACTGACCTCATTTCAAGGATTTTCTTACCCACACCTTTGCCACAACTACTCCATCCATGGTAATCAGAGCAACAGTGGCCTATAACTTTTACAGGACCAGAACTTCCAGGACTTCATGTTATCCAGGCTGTATATTGTCTGGGTGACAAGCTTCCTGTTTCATAGTAAAGCTTCCCATTCCAGTACAGCATCATCCACTGCAATCACAGGCACAGAACCAAAGACTCAACAAGGTGCAGGTTCCCCAATGTGCATGGACCCACACTGACATGTAGCTGGTCCAAGAGGCTCCTAACCAGAGTGATTCCCTCCGGCTTATCTGTAATAAAGATAAGGCTATGTCCTCATGTGCTGCTGCCAATAATGGGTAAATTCTGCTGGTATCTTCATCGACTGATTGACTGTATTGGCAGCACCTAAGCCTTTACTTCTACTGCCCTATCCTAAAGCAGCTCTCTTTGACTCAGCAAAACCTTTCCAGAAAGTTGAACCCTCTGAATGGTCCATTCCCCAGTTTACTGTAATGTCATAGAATCATAGAATGGTTATAGCACAGAGGCCATTCAGCCCATCCTGTCTGTGCCAGATCTCTGCAAAAGCAGCTCAGAAAGTTCTGATGAAGGATCATTGACCCAAAATGTTAACTCTATTTCTCTCCATAGTTGCTGCCTACCAGCTTAATATTTCCACCATTTTCCATTTTTACTCCACCCAACCATCTCCAATGGCCCCAACTTCTTCAATCTATCCATGTAACAGTTCCTCACCCCTAGAGCCATCTCATAAATATTTCCTGCACTCTCCCATTCTTTTGTTTAATTCAAAACAGGCACATTTCCTGGACATCTTCCTTTTGCCAACAGAGAACAGGTCCCTGTACACCAACATATGTAGCTCCAGCAAACATATTTGAGCTACATTGTGAACCTGCTTGATAATCTTAAATTGGTTATTAGTGTAAGTCTTAGCATAGTGAGGCCATCAGACAAACCAGATGTCTGGCCACCTGTTGACCCTGTTTCTGTTGAAACCGTTGCCAGGTAGCCTCATTATGAATGCTTGGCTGAGCTTCAAGAATGACAGACTCAGCCCAGCAGGGGATTGTTTACACAATTGCAAAGGGACTGCTAGATTTGTTTCATTGACACTTTTTTAAATCTTGTAATAACTTGATCTTTCTTTGAAATGGTTTGCCAATAACTGTGTGTTTATTTTAACAGGGTTAAAGGTTTCTTCAGTGGAACTTCTACTAGCTGTGTTTGATTGAAAGTTTTATGAGAAGATAAGAAGGAAATTTTCTTCAAATGGAATGATGAATGCCTGATTGTTTATATATATATTTCATGAACATTTCAAAGACTTGCCAGTGACTTGGCTCATGGGTTCTGTACCTAATAGATACTGAGTGAGTGGAGGATGCATGGGGGGTATGGAAGGGCATGGGGGTTGGGTGGGGTGGGTGAGGGGTAAGATCTGAGTGCTAGACAGCCTAACAAGAGAGAAACTAACCATCTCCCATTGACATTCAATGGCATTACCATCGCTGAAGCTCCCACTGTCGACATTCTGGGGGTTACTATTGACCAGAAATTGAACTGAACCAGCCATATGAATACTATGGCTACAAGAGCAGGTCAGAAACTAGAAATTCTGAGGCAAGTAACTCACCTCCTGACTCCCCAAAGCCTGTCCACCATCTACAAAGCACAAGTCAGGAGTGTGATGGAATACTCTCCACTTGCCAGGATGAGTGCAGCTCCAACAACACTCAAGAAGCTCAACACCATCCAGGACAAAACAGCCCACTTGATTGGCACCCCATCCACAAACTTAAACATTCATTCCATTCAGCACCAACACATAGCAGCAGCATGTACAAGATGCACTGCTGAAACTCACCAAGACTCCTTGAACAGCACCTTCCAAACCCACAACCACTACCATCTAGAAGGACAAGGGCAGCAGACACATGGGGACACCACCACCTGGAAGTTCCCCTCCAAGCCCCTCGCCATCCTGACTTGGAAATATATCGCCGTTCCCTCACTGTCGCTGGGTCAAAATCCTGGAACTCCCTCCCTAACAGCACTGTGGGTGTACCTACACCACATGGACTGCAGCGGTTCAAGAAGGCAGCTCACCACCACCTTCTCAAAGGCAACTAGGGATGGGCAATAAATGCTGGCCTTGCCAATGATGCTCATATTCTGTGAAAGAATATTTTTAAAATCAACCAAAAACGGAGATGGACCCTCTAACCTGCCAGCCTCGCTATCCCCTCACCTCCTTTGGCACCTTGGGCCTGTCTCAGGAGGAGGTGGTCCCAGTTTCAGCCCCGACCCACCTCCCAGAGATCAAAACGCCAGGCGAGCGGACTGACTTTTAGAAGTCAGGCTCACAACACTGAGAAACGGGCCAACCTGAAACATGAATCTGATTGTCCCTCCACGGAGGCTGCCAGCTCTGCTGGGCATCTCCAGCATTTTCTGTTTTTATTCCCAAGTTCCCAGCATCCGCAGTAATTTCGCTTTTACAGGACTGGTTACTGATGTCCGACTGCCTGAACGAAAGACCCAAGGGTGAGAGGTTCCTGCCTCGCATCTTTGCTGGAGGAGGGGGCCAGGCTTCCGCTGCCTGTTGTTGTGCCCAGTGGGCATGGCTGTGACTGATGCTGCCAGTTAGACCGAGGCTGTGTGTGAGAGATGCCACAATGCCAGGGCTGCTGACCCTGCTTCACTCTGTTCTGACTCCAGATTTCCAGACTGACATTGTTGTTGCTCAGGAGATTGGTCAGCAAATTAAGCAGTTTGTACACTCCAGTTACATCAGAACCCCACGAAAAAATATTGATATCGACTTACTCCAGGAAACTTGTGTGACTCTGTCTGAACTTTCTTATGCACCAAGAGTGTAAGAACAGCATAGCCGACATTGAGGAAATTCCAGGTTTTTTATTCCCTGCAGCTTCTTTAATGAAACACATTGATGTGATAGATGGTTATGATGTTAGCAGGGTCTACACAACAGTGCAGTTTCTCTACAGGGGTAGAACACTCCACTGAGGTTGATATAACCACAAGACACTTTGAAAGGCATGGCCAAGAATTAAACCCCACTGACATGTCCCTAATGTGAAAGTGTATATTGAAGTATTAACAGAGTATGTCAAAGTGCAATTAAACTATTCGCAAATTATCCACTCGATAACTTTATATCGAAATCTCCTCCCTGTAAGTCACAAATGCAATCACATATGTTTCCACAGTGAACACAGTGATGTGGTATAAATATCCAGTGCCTATAAATTCTTAGCTTTTATTGGTAAACTGACTGAGAGTGGAGTTCATAATCCTGTGGAAAGTAACCATTGAATCCACTGGGTCATTTATCCCCTTTCTAATATATCATCCCTATAACTTTTTACCCATTTTTAATTAAGCTAATTTAACTATTTCTTTGAAAATAGGTTATCATCTAATGCTGGTTGCACTGTCCCAGGCAGCAGCATTTTCAGATAGTTCCCCTGTTTTAAAGCAGAAGCCAGGCCACCAGATTTCTGTGTGACTTTCACAGAGCAGCTGAGATGGGCCACTTTGGGTGACCCGATGAAGAATTTCACCTGCTGTCAGAATGGAATTTCCCCAAAGTAGCCCGGAAACAATGTGTGTGCATGTGTGTGGGTGAGAGTGGCGAGCGCACGTGTGTGTGTGAGCACGTGCACACATGTGTGAGAGCGGCGACCGCACGTGTGTGTGTGAGAGAGCACGTGAGTGTGTGAGAGAGTGAGCACGCGTTTGTGTAAGAGAGCATGCGAGTGCGCGTGTGTGTGAGAGCACGCGAGTGCGCGTGTGTGAGAGCACACACGTGTGTGTGAGAGAGCACGCGAGTGCGCGTGTGTGTGTGAGAGCGTGCGAGTGTGTGTGAGAGAGCACTCGAGTGCGCGTGTGTGTGAGAGCGTGCGTGTGTGAGAGCGCATGTGTGTGTGAGAGCGCATGTGTGTGTGTGTGAGATCACGCACACGCATTTGCATATGAGAGAGCACGCACGCACGTGTGTGAGAGAGCACATGGGTGAGAGCACGCGTGTGTGCGTTTTCACACACACAAACGCACAGACTCTCATACACACGCACGTGCATGCGATCTTACACAGGCGCGTTCGCTCTCACACACACATGCACGATCTCTCACATACACAGGCTCATGCATGCTCTCAATCACACACACATGCGCTCACATACACATGTACGGTCTCACTGACACATGCACGCGCTCTCTCACACACACCTGCACTCTCACACAGATGCGCGCGCTCTCAAACACACATGCGGGTGCTGTCTAACACACATGCGTGCGCGCTCTCTCACACACACATGCTCCCGCACACCCACATGCACATGCTCTCACAAACACATGTGCGCGCTCACACACACACACACTCTCTCACACACACGTTCACATGTGCTCTCACGTCAACACATGTGCACGTGTGATCTAACACACATGTGCGCGCACTCTCACACACGCGCATGCACGTGATCTTACACAGACACGCGCGCATTCTCTCACACACACATGCACGCAATCTCACACACACATAAGCACACACTCTAACACAAACACATGAACGGGCTCTCACAGACACACGCGTGCGCTCTCACACACACAAGAGCGCGCTCTCACACACACGTGTTCTCTCATATAAACAAGATCACGCATGATCTCAACCATACAGACATGCACACACACACACACGCTCTCACTGACACGTGCACGCGCTCTCACAAACACACCTGCACTCTCACACAGATGCGCGCGCTCTCAAACATACTCGTGCACCCTCTCTCACACACACATGCGTGTGCTCTCACACACACACGCATGCTCTTACAAACACACGCGCACTCTCTCACACATACACACCGCGTGTGTGCGATCTCACACACACGCACGCGTGCTGTCACACTCACACGTGCATGCACTCACACACACAAGCGCGCACACATGTGCTGTCACACGCATGCTCTCTCACACACATATGTGTGTGTGCTCTCACACATATGCATGCGCATGCGATCTCACACGCACAAGTGCGCACGTGCACATGTGTGAGTACCCGCACATGTGTGTGTGAGAGAATGTGCACGTGTGTGTGAGCACGCATGTGTGTGTGAGAGCACGCGCGTGTGAGAGCGCACGTTTGTGTGAGAGAGCATGTGTGCGGGTGTGTGAGATCGCGCGCACGCATTTGTGTGTGAGAGAGCACGCGTGTGTGTGTGAGAGAGCCAATGTGTGAGAGCATGCATGTGCACGCTTGTTTGTGTGAGAGAGCACGTGCACGTGTGAGTGTGAGAGCGCGTGCGTGTGTGTGTGACCGTGCATGTGTGTGTGTGCATGTGAGTGCACGTGCATGTGTGTGACAGCCCATGTGCTTGTGAGTGAGAGTGTGCGTGTTTGTGTGTGAGAGAGCACACACATGTGTGTGAGAGAGTGCGCGCACATGTGTGTGTGTGAGAGTGCGCACATGTGTTTGTGTGTGTGAGAGCGCGCTTCTGTGACAGTGCGTGTACATGTGTGTGTGTGAGAGTGCGTGCGAATATGTGTGAGAGCGCGCACGTGTGTAGGTGTGAGAGTGCGTGCATGTGTGTGAGACCGTGCATGTGTGTTTGTGTGCGAGTGCACATGTGTATGTGTGAGAGCGTGCGCGTGTGTGGGAGCACGCACGTGTGTCTGAGAACACACACGTGTGTGTGAGAGCACACGTGTGTGTGAGAGCATGCGTGTGTGTGAGAGCATGCGTGTGTGTGTGTGAGCTCGCGCATGTGTGTGGGTGTGAGAGCGCGTGCACATGTGTGTGAGCGTGCATGTGTGTGTTTGTGAGAACGTGTGCCAGTGTGTGTGTGCATGCATTTGTGTTTGCGTGTGAGCACACGTGCGTGTGTGTCTGTCAGCAGGTGCGCGTGTCTGAGCGCATGCATGCTTGTGTGTGTTTGTGTGTGTAAGCATGCGCGTGTTTGAGCATGTGTGCATGTGTGTGTGAGCATGTGTGCGTTAGTGTGCATTTCATTTGTGTGTGTGTGTGTTCACGCGTGTGTGACTGCGTGAGTTTGTGTTGGCATGTATGTGTGTGCGAGCACGTGAGCGTGTGTGTGTCTATGTGTATATTTTCTTACCCTTGGAACGAGAAATTCAATTCAAAATAACCCAGCAATAAAGCCTTTTTACTTAAAAAGAGAATAGGTTAGTTTATTTCACACTATTGCACTGAAGGTAGCTCAGAACAGATAAAATTACAACACACACACACACACACAAAAGTATTAGTTCCGAATGACGATAAAACAATACTTATAAACGTACATCAAGATTAGTCCATATTTGATGCTAGCCTGATATTTTTTTTGAAGTTGAGTTGTTGAGGTTGTGGAGTTTCCTCTTCAGCTACGATGGCTTCCACTGTCCAATTGCCAGGAATTGCCAGGGCTTTAACAGGTGAGCTTGGTGGGTAAAAGTGGGTTTACAGGGAGGAGAAAATGGTTCTAACTTGTATTCTGCGGGTATATTGTGCGGGTGTATTGTGCGGGTGTATTGTGCGGGTGTATTGTGTGGGTGTATTGTGCGGGTGTATTGTGCGGGTGTATTGTGCGGGTGTATTCTGCGGGTGTATTGTGCGGGTGTATTGTGCGGGTGTATTCTGCGGGTGTATTGTGCAGGTGTATTCTGCGGGTGTATTGTGTGGGTGTATTGTGCGGGTGCATTGTGCGGGTGTATTGTGCGGGTGTATTCTATGGGTTATTGTGCGGGTGTATTGTGCGGGTGTATTGTGCGGGTGTATTCTGTGGGTGTATTGTGCAGGTGTATTCTGCGGGTGTATCGTGTGGGTGCATTGTGCGGGTGTATTGTGAGGGTGTATTGTGCGGGTGTATTGTGCGGGTGTATTCTATGGGTGTATTGTGCGGGTGTATTGTGCGGGTGTATTCTGCGGGTGTATTCTGTGGGTGTATTGTGCGGGTGTATTCTGCGGGTGTATTGTGTGGGTGTAGTGTGCGGGTGTATTCTGCGGGTGTATTCTGTGGGTGTATTGTGCGGGTGTATTCTGCGGGTGTATTGTGTGGGTGTATTGTGCGGGTGTATTCTGCGGGTGTATTCTGTGGGTGTATTGTGCGGGTGTATTCTGCGGGTGTATTGTGCGGGTGTATTCTGCGGGTGTATTGTGTGGGTGTATTGTGCGGGTGTATTGTGCGGGTGTATTGTGCGGGTGTATTCTGCGGGTGTATTCTGTGGGTGTATTGTGCGGGTGTATTGTGCGGGTGCATTGTGCGGGTGCATTTTGCGGGTGTATTCTGCGGGTGTATTCTGTGGGTGTATTGTGCGGGTGTATTCTGCGGGTGTATTGTGTGGGTGCATTGTGCGGCTGTATTCTGCAGGTGTATTCTATGGGTGTATTGTGCGGGTGTATTGTGCGGGTGTATTCTGTGGGTGTATTCTGTGGGTGTATTCTGCGGGTGTATTGTGCGGGTGTATTCTGTGGGTGTATTCTGTGGGTGTATTGTGCGGGTGTATTCTGTGGGTGTATTGTGCGGGTGTATTGTGCGGGTGTATTGTGCGGGTGTATTCTGTGGGTGTATTGTGCGGGTGTATTGTGCGGGTGTATTCTGTGGGTGTATTCTGCGGGTGTATTCTGCGGGTGTATTGTGCGGGTGTATTCTGTGGGTGTATTCTGTGGGTGTATTGTGCGGGTGTATTCTGTGGGTGTATTGTGCGGGTGTATTGTGCGGGTGTATTGTGCGGGTGTATTCTGTGGGTGTATTGTGCGGGTGTATTCTGTGGGTGTATTGTGCGGGTGTATTGTGCGGATGTATACTGCGGGTGAATTGTGCGGGTGTATTGTGCGGGTGTATTCTGCGGGTGTATTCTATGGGTGTATTCTGCGGGTGTATTCTGCGGGTGTATTGTGTGGGTGTATTGTGTGGGTGTATTCTATGGGTGTATTGTGCGGGTGTATTGTGCGGGTGTATTGTGCGGGTGTATTCTGCGGTTGTATTTTGTGGGTGTATTGTGCGGGTGTATTCTGCGGGTGTATTGTATGGGTGTATAGTGCGGGTGTATTGTGCGGGTGTATTGTGCGGGTGTATTGTGCGGGTGTATTCTGCGGGTGTATTGTGCGGGTGTATTGTGCGGGTGTATTGTGCGGGTGTATTGTGCAGGTGTATTTTGCGGGTGTATTGTGCGGGTGTATTGTGCGGGTGTATTGTGCGGGTGTATTGTGCGGGTGTATTGTGTGGGTGTATTCTGCGGGTGTATTGTGCGGGTGTATTGTGCGGGTGTATTGTGCGGGTGTATTCTGCGGGTGTATTGTGCGGGTGTATTCTGAGGGTGTATTGTGCGGGTGTATTGTGCGGGTGTATTGTGCGGGTGTATTGTACGGGTGTATTCTGCGGGTGTATTGTGCGGGTGTATTCTGCGGGTGTATTGTGTGGGTGTATTGTGCGGGTGTATTGTGTGGGTGTATTGTGCGGGTGCATTGTGCGGGTGTATTGTGCGGGTGTATTCTATGGGTGTATTGTGCGGGTGTATTCTGCGGGTGTATTCTGTGGGTGTATTGTGCAGGTGTATTCTGCGGGTGTATCGTGTGGGTGCATTGTGCGGGTGTATTGTGAGGGTGTATTGTGCGGGTGTATTGTGCGGGTGTATTCTATGGGTGTATTGTGCGGGTGTATTGTGCGGGTGTATTGTGCGGGTGTATTCTGCGGGTGTATTCTGTGGGTGTATTGTGCGGGTGTATTCTGCGGGTGTATTGTGTGGGTGTAGTGTGCGGGTGTATTCTATGGGTGTATTCTGCGGGTGTATTCTGTGGGTGTATTGTGCGGGTGTATTCTGCGGGTGTACTGTGCGGGTGTATTCTGTGGGTGTATTCTGTGGGTGTATTGTGCGGGTGTATTCTGCGGGTGTATTGTGTGGGTGTATTGTGCAGGTGTATTGTGCGGGTGTATTGTGCGGGTGCATTGTGTGGGTGCATTGTGCGGGTGTATTCTGCGGGTGTATTCTGTGGGTGTATTGTGCGGGTGTATTGTGCGGGTGTATTGTGTGGGTGTATTGTGCGGGTGTATTGTGCGGGTGTATTGTGCGGGTGTATTCTGTGGGTGTATTCTGCGGGTGTATTGTGCGGGTGTATTGTGCGGGTGTATTCTGTGGGTGTATTCTGCGGGTGTATTGTGCGGGTGTATTGTGCAGGTGTATTGTGCGGGTGTATTCTGCGGGTGTATTGTGCGGGTGTATTCTGTGGGTGTATTGTGCGGGTGTATTGTGCGGATGTATACTGCGGGTGAATTGTGCGGGTGTATTGTGCGGGTGTATTGTGCGGGTGTATTCTGCGGGTGTATTCTATGGGTGTATTGTGCAGGTGTATTCTGCGGGTGTATTCTATGGGTGTATTCTGCGGGTGTATTCTGCGGGTGTATTGTGTGGGTGTATTGTGCGGGTGTATTCTATGGGTGTATTGTTCGGGTGTATTGTGCGGGTGTATTGTGCGGGTGTATTCTGCGGTTGTATTCTGTGGGTGTATTGTGCGGGTGTATTCTGCGGGTGTATTGTATGGGTGTATTGTGCGGGTGTATTGTGCGGGTGTATTCTGCGGGTGTATTGTGCGGGTGTATTCTGCGGGTGTATTGTGTGGGTGTATTGTGCGGGTGTATTGTGTGGGTGTATTGTGCGGGTGCATTGTGCGGGTGTATTGTGCGGGTGTATTCTGCGGGTGTATTGTGCGGGTGTATTCTGCGGGTGTATTGTGCGGGTGTATTGTGTGGGTGTATTGTGCGGGTGCATTGTGCGGGTGTATTGTGCGGGTGTATTCTATGGGTGTATTGTGCGGGTGTATTCTGCGGGTGTATTCTGTGGGTGTATTGTGCAGGTGTATTCTGCGGGTGTATCGTGTGGGTGCATTGTGCGGTTGTATTGTGAGGGTGTATTGTGCGGGTGTATTGGGCGGGTGTATTGTGCGGGTGTATGGTGCGGGTGTATTCTGCGGGTGTATTCTGTGGGTGTATTGTGCGGGTGTATTCTGCGGGTGTATTGTGTGGGTGTAGTGTGCGGGTGTATTCTATGGGTGTATTCTGCGGGTGTATTCTGTGGGTGTATTGTGCGGGTGTATTCTGCGGGTGTATTCTGTGGGTGTATTGTGCGGGTGTATTGTGCGGGTGTATTGTGCGGGTGTATTCTGCGGGTGTATTGTGTGGGTGTATTGTGCAGGTGTATTGTGCGGGTGTATTGTGCGGGTGCATTGTGCGGGTGCATTGTGCGGGTGCATTGTGCGGGTGTATTCTGTGGGTGTATTCTATGGGTGTATTGTGCGGGTGTATTCTGCGGGTGTATTCTGTGGGTGTATTGTGCGGGTGTATTCTGCGGGTGTATTGTGTGGGTGTATTGTGCGGGTGTATTCTGTGGGTGTATTCTATGGGTGTATTGTGCGGGTGTATTGTGCGGGTGTATTGTGCGGGTGTATTCTGTGGGTGTATTCTGCGGGTGTATTGTGCGGGTGTATTGTGCGGGTGTATTCTGTGGGTGTATTCTGCGGGTGTATTGTGCGGGTGTATTGTGCGGGTGTATTGTGCGGGTGTATTCTGCGGGTGTATTGTGCGGGTGTATTCTGTGGGTGTATTGTGCGGGTGTATTGTGCGGGTGTATTGTGCAGGTGTATTGTGCGGGTGTATTCTGCGGGTGTATTGTGCGGGTGTATTCTGTGGGTGTATTGTGCGGGTGTATTGTGCGGATGTATACTGCGGGTGAATTGTGCGGGTGTATTGTGCGGGTGTATTGTGCGGGTGTATTGTGCGGGTGTATTCTGCGGGTGTATTCTATGGGTGTATTGTGCAGGTGTATTCTGCGGGTGTATTCTATGGGTGTATTCTGCGGCTGTATTCTGCAGGTGTATTGTATGGGTGTATTGTGCGGGTGTATTGTTCGGGTGTATTGTGCGGGTGTATTGTGCGGGTGTATTGTGCGGGTGTATTGTGCGGGTGTATTGTGCGGGTGTATTCTGCGGTTGTATTCTGTGGGTGTATTGTTCGGGTGTATTGTGCGGGTGTATTGTGCGGGTGTATTCTGCGGTTGTATTCTGTGGGTGTATTGTGCGGGTGTATTCTGCGGGTGTATTGTATGGGTGTATTGTGCGGGTGTATTTTGCGGGTGTATTCTGCGGGTGTATTGTGCGGGTGTATTCTGCGGGTGTATTGTGCGGGTGTATTGTGTGGGTGTATTGTACGGGTGTATTCTGCGGGTGTATTGTGCAGGTGTATTTTGCGGGTGTAATGTGCGGGTGTATTGTGCGGGTGTATTGTGCGGGTGTATTGTGCGGGTGTATTGTGCGGGTGTATTGCGCGCGTGTATTGTGCGGGTGTATTCTGCGGGTGTATTGTGCGGGTGTATTGTGCGGGTGTATTGTGTGGGTGTATTGTGCGGGTGCATTGTGCGGGTGTATTGTGCGGGTGTATTCTATGGGTGTATTGTGCGGGTGTATTGTGCGGGTGTATTGTGCGGGTGTATTCTGTGGGTGTATTGTGCAGGTGTATTCTGCGGGTGTATCGTGTGGGTGCATTGTGCGGGTGTATTGTGAGGGTGTATTGTGCGGGTGTATTGTGCGGGTGTATTGTGCGGGTGTATTCTGCGGGTTTATTCTGTGGGGGTATTGTGCGGGTGTATTCTGCGGGTGTATTGTGTGGGTGTAGTGTGTGGGTGTATTCTGCGGGTGTATTCTGCGGGTGTATTCTGTGGGTGTATTCTGTGGGTGTATTCTGCGGGTGTATTGTGCGGGTGTATTGTGCGGGTGTATTCTGTGGGTGTATTCTGCGTGTGTATTGTGTGGGTGTATTGTGCGGGTGTATTCTGTGGGTGTATTGTGCGGGTGTATTCTGTGGGTGTATTGTGTGGGTGTATTGTGCGGGTGTATTGTGCGGGTGTATTCTATGGGTGTATTGTGCGGGTGTATTCTGCGGGTGTATTCTATGGGTGTATTCTGCGGGTGTATTCTGCGGGTGTATTGTGTGGGTGTATTGTGCGGGTGTATTCTATGGGTGTATTGTGCGGGTGTATTGTGCGGGTGTATTCTGCGGTTGTATTTTGTGGGTGTATTGTGCGGGTGTATTCTGTGGGTGTATTGTATGGGTGTATTGTGCGTGTGTATTGTGCGGGTGTATTGTGCGGGTGTATTGTGCGGGTGTATTCTGCGGGTGTATTGTGCGGGTGTATTGTGCGGGTGTATTGTGCGGGTGTATTGTGCAGGTGTATTTTGCGGGTGTATTGTGCGGGTGTATTGTGCGGGTGTATTGTGCGGGTGTATTGTGCGGGTGTATTGTGTGGGTGTATTCTGCGGGTGTATTGTGCGGGTGTATTGTGCGGGTGTATTGTGCGGGTGTATTCTGCGGGTGTATTGTGCGGGTGTATTCTGAGGGTGTATTGTGCGGGTGTATTGTGCGGGTGTATTGTGCGGGTGTATTGTGCGGGTGTTTTGTGCGGGTGTATTGTGCGGGTGTATTCTGCGGGTGTATTGTGCGGGTGTATTGTGTGGGTGTATTGTGCGGGTGCATTGTGCGGGTGTATTGTTCGGGTGTATTCTATGGGTGTATTGTGCGGGTGTATTCTGCGGGTGTATTCTGTGGGTGTATTGTGCAGGTGTATTCTGCGGGTGTATCGTGTGGGTGCATTGTGCGGGTGTATTGTGAGGGTGTATTGTGCGGGTGTATTGTGCGGGTGTATTCTATGGGTGTATTGTGCGGGTGTATTGTGCGGGTGTATTCTGCGGGTGTATTCTGTGGGTGTATTGTGCGGGTGTATTCTGCGCGTGTATTGTGTGGGTGTAGTGTGCGGGTGTATTCTGCAGGTGTATTCTGCGGGTGTATTCTCTGGGTGTATTGTGCGGGTGTATTCTGCGGGTGTATTCTGTGGGTGTATTGTGCGGGTGTATTCTGTGGGTGTATTGTGCGGGTGTATTGTGCGGGTGCATTGTGCGGGTGCATTGTGCGGGTGTATTCTGCGGGTGTATTCTGTGGGTGTATTGTGCGGGTGTATTCTGCGGGTGTATTGTGCAGGTGTATTCTGTGGGTGTATTCTATGGGTGTATTGTGCGGGTGTATTCTGCGGGTGTATTGTGCGGGTGTATTCTGTGGGTGTATTCTGCGGGTGTATTGTGCGGGTGTATTGTGCGGGTGTATTCTGTGGGTGTATTCTGCGGGTGTATTGTGCGGGTATATTGTGCGGGTGTATTGTGCGGGTATATTCTGTGGGTGTATTGTGCAGGTGTATTGTGCGGGTGTATTCTGCGGGTGTATTGTGCGGGTGTATTCTGTGGGTGTATTGTGCGGGTGTATTGTGCGGATGTATACTGCGGGTGAATTGTGTGGGTGTATTGTGCGGGTGTATTGTGCGGGTGTATTGTGCGGGTGTATTCTGCGGGTGTATTCTATGGGTGTATTGTGCGGGTGTATTCTGCGGGTGTATTCTATGGGTGTATTCTGCGGGTGTATTCTGCGAGTGTATTGTGTGGGTGTATTGTGCGGGTGTATTCTATGGGTGTATTGTGCGGGTGTATTGTGCGGGTGTATTGTGCCGGTGTATTCTGCGGTTGTATTCTGTGGGTGTATTGTGCGGTTGTATTCTGCGGGTGTATTGTGCGGGTGTATTGTGCGGGTGTATTGTGCGGGTGTATTGTGCGGGTGTATTGTGCGGGTGTATTGTGCGGGTGTATTGCGCGGGTGTATTGTGCGGGTGTATTCTGCGGGTGTATTGTGCGGGTGTATTCTGCGGGTGTATTGTGCGGGTGTATTGTGCGGGTGTATTGTGCGGGTGTATTATGTGGGTGTATTGTGCGGGTGTATTCTGCAGGTGTATTGTGCGGGTGTATTCTGCGGGTGTATTGTGTGGGTGTATTGTGCGGGTGTATTGTGTGGGTGTATTGTGCGGGTGCATTGTGCGGGTGTATTGTGCGGGTGTATTCTATGGGTGTATTGTGCGGGTGTATTGTGCGGGTGTATTGTGCGGGTGTATTCTGCGGGTGTATTCTGTGGGTGTATTGTGCAGGTGTATTCTGCGGGTGTATCGTGTGGGTGTATTGTGAGGGTGTATTGTGCGGGTGTTTTGTGCGGGTGTATTGTGCGGGTGTATTGTGCGGGTGTATTCTGTGGGTGTATTGTGCAGGTGTATTCTGTGGGTGTATTGTGCGGGTGTATTGTGCGGGTGTATTCTGCGGGTGTATTCTGTGGGTGTATTGTGCAGGTGTATTCTGCGGGTGTATTGTGCGGGTGTATTGTGAGGGTGTATTGTGCGGGTGTTTTGTGCGGGTGTATTCTATGGGTGTATTGTGCGGGTGTATTGTGCGGGTGTATTGTGCGGGTGTATTGTGCGGGTGTATTCTGCGGGTGTATTCTGTGGGGGTATTGTGCGGGTGTATTGTGCGGGTGTATTCTGCGGGTGTATTCTGTGGGTGTATTGTGCGGGTGTATTCTGCGGGTGTATTGTGTGGGTGTAGTGTGCGGGTGTATTCTGCGGGTGTATCGTGCGGGTGTATTCTGTCGGTGTATTGTGCGGGTGTATTCTGCGGGTGTATTCTGTGGGTGTATTGTGCGGGTGTATTCTGCGGGTGTATTGTGTGGGTGTATTGTGCGGGTGTATTGTGCGGGTGTATTGTGTGGGTGTATTGTGCGGGTGTATTCTGCGGGTGTATTCTATTGGTGTATTGTGCGGGTGTATTATGCGGGTGTATTGTGCGGGTGTATTGTGAGGGTGTATTGTGCGGGTGTATTCTGCGGGTGTATTGTGTGGGTGTATTCTGCGGGTGTATTGTGCGGGTGTATTGTGCGGGTGTATTGTGCGGGTGTATTCTGCAGGTGTATTGTGCGGGTGTATTCTGAGGGTGTATTGTGCGGGTGTATTGTGCGGGTGTATTGTGCGGGTGTATTGTACGGGTGTATTCTGCGGGTGTATTGTGCGGGTGTATTCTGCGGGTGTATTGTGTGGGTGTATTGTGCGGGTGTATTGTGTGGGTGTATTGTGCGGGTGCATTGTGCGGGTGTATTGTGCGGGTGTATTCTATGGGTGTATTGTGCGGGTGTATTCTGCGGGTGTATTCTGTGGGTGTATTGTGCAGGTGTATTCTGCGGGTGTATCGTGTGGGTGCATTGTGCGGGTGTATTGTGAGGGTGTATTGTGCGGGTGTATTGTGCGGGTGTATTCTATGGGTGTATTGTGCGGGTGTATTGTGCGGGTGTATTGTGCGGGTGTATTCTGCGGGTGTATTCTGTGGGTGTATTGTGCGGGTGTATTGTGCGGGTGTATTGTGTGGGTGTAGTGTGCGGGTGTATTCTATGGGTGTATTCTGCGGGTGTATTCTGTGGGTGTATTGTGCGGGTGTATTCTGCGGGTGTACTGTGCGGGTGTATTCTGTGGGTGTATTCTGTGGGTGTATTGTGCGGGTGTATTCTGCGGGTGTATTGTGTGGGTGTATTGTGCAGGTGTATTGTGCGGGTGTATTGTGCGGGTGCATTGTGTGGGTGCATTGTGCGGGTGTATTCTGCGGGTGTATTCTGTGGGTGTATTGTGCGGGTGTATTCTGCGGGTGTATTGTGTGGGTGTATTCTGCGGGTGTATTGTGCGGGTGTATTGTGCGGGTGTATTCTGTGGGTGTATTCTGCGGGTGTATTGTGCGGGTGTATTGTGCGGGTGTATTCTGTGGGTGTATTCTGCGGGTGTATTGTGCGGGTGTATTGTGCAGGTGTATTGTGCGGGTGTATTCTGCGGGTGTATTGTGCGGGTGTATTCTGTGGGTGTATTGTGCGGGTGTATTGTGCGGATGTATACTGCGGGTGAATTGTGCGGGTGTATTGTGCGGGTGTATTGTGCGGGTGTATTCTGCGGGTGTATTCTATGGGTGTATTGTGCAGGTGTATTCTGCGGGTGTATTCTATGGGTGTATTCTGCGGGTGTATTCTGCGGGTGTATTGTGTGGGTGTATTGTGCGGGTGTATTCTATGGGTGTATTGTTCAGGTGTATTGTGCGGGTGTATTGTGCGGGTGTTTTCTGCGGTTGTATTCTGTGGGTGTATTGTGCGGGTGTATTCTGCGGGTGTATTGTATGGGTGTATTGTGCGGGTGTATTGTGCGGGTGTATTCTGCGGGTGTATTGTGCGGGTGTATTCTGCGGGTGTATTGTGTGGGTGTATTGTGCGGGTGTATTGTGTGGGTGTATTGTGCGGGTGCATTGTGCGGGTGTATTGTGCGGGTGTATTCTGTGGGTGTATTGTGCGGGTGTATTCTGCGGGTGTATCGTGTGGGTGCATTGTGCGGGTGTATTGTGAGGGTGTATTGTGCGGGTGTATTGTGCGGGTGTATTCTATGGGTGTATTGTGCGGGTGTATTGTGCGGGTGTATTCTGCGGGTGTATTCTGTGGGTGTATTGTGCGGGTGTATTCTGCGCGTGTATTGTGTGGGTGTAGTGTGCGGGTGTATTCTGCAGGTGTATTCTGCGGGTGTATTCTCTGGGTGTATTGTGCGGGTGTATTCTGCGGGTGTATTCTGTGGGTGTATTGTGCGGGTGTATTCTGTGGGTGTATTGTGCGGGTGTATTGTGCGGGTGCATTGTGCGGGTGCATTGTGCGGGTGTATTCTGCGGGTGTATTCTGTGGGTGTATTGTGCGGGTGTATTCTGCGGGTGTATTGTGCAGGTGTATTCTGTGGGTGTATTCTATGGGTGTATTGTGCGGGTGTATTCTGCGGGTGTATTGTGCGGGTGTATTCTGTGGGTGTATTCTGCGGGTGTATTGTGCGGGTGTATTGTGCGGGTGTATTCTGTGGGTGTATTCTGCGGGTGTATTGTGCGGGTATATTGTGCGGGTGTATTGTGCGGGTATATTCTGTGGGTGTATTGTGCAGGTGTATTGTGCGGGTGTATTCTGCGGGTGTATTGTGCGGGTGTATTCTGTGGGTGTATTGTGCGGGTGTATTGTGCGGATGTATACTGCGGGTGAATTGTGTGGGTGTATTGTGCGGGTGTATTGTGCGGGCGTATTGTGCGGGTGTATTCTGCGGGTGTATTCTATGGGTGTATTGTGCGGGTGTATTCTGCGGGTGTATTCTATGGGTGTATTCTGCGGGTGTATTCTGCGAGTGTATTGTGTGGGTGTATTGTGCGGGTGTATTCTATGGGTGTATTGTGCGGGTGTATTGTGCGGGTGTATTGTGCCGGTGTATTCTGCGGTTGTATTCTGTGGGTGTATTGTGCGGTTGTATTCTGCGGGTGTATTGTGCGGGTGTATTGTGCGGGTGTATTGTGCGGGTGTATTGTGCGGGTGTATTGTGCGGGTGTATTGTGCGGGTGTATTGCGCGGGTGTATTGTGCGGGTGTATTCTGCGGGTGTATTGTGCGGGTGTATTCTGCGGGTGTATTGTGCGGGTGTATTGTGCGGGTGTATTGTGCGGGTGTATTATGTGGGTGTATTGTGCGGGTGTATTCTGCGGGTGTATTGTGCGGGTGTATTCTGCGGGTGTATTGTGTGGGTGTATTGTGCGGGTGTATTGTGTGGGTGTATTGTGCGGGTGCATTGTGCGGGTGTATTGTGCGGGTGTATTCTATGGGTGTATTGTGCGGGTGTATTGTGCGGGTGTATTGTGCGGGTGTATTCTGCGGGTGTATTCTGTGGGTGTATTGTGCAGGTGTATTCTGCGGGTGTATCGTGTGGGTGTATTGTGAGGGTGTATTGTGCGGGTGTTTTGTGCGGGTGTATTGTGCGGGTGTATTGTGCGGGTGTATTCTGTGGGTGTATTGTGCAGGTGTATTCTGTGGGTGTATTGTGCGGGTGTATTGTGCGGGTGTATTCTGCGGGTGTATTCTGTGGGTGTATTGTGCAGGTGTATTCTGCGGGTGTATTGTGCGGGTGTATTGTGAGGGTGTATTGTGCGGGTGTTTTGTGCGGGTGTATTCTATGGGTGTATTGTGCGGGTGTATTGTGCGGGTGTATTGTGCGGGTGTATTGTGCGGGTGTATTCTGCGGGTGTATTCTGTGGGGGTATTGTGCGGGTGTATTGTGCGGGTGTATTCTGCGGGTGTATTCTGTGGGTGTATTGTGCGGGTGTATTCTGCGGGTGTATTGTGTGGGTGTAGTGTGCGGGTGTATTCTGCGGGTGTATCGTGCGGGTGTATTCTGTCGGTGTATTGTGCGGGTGTATTCTGCGGGTGTATTCTGTGGGTGTATTGTGCGGGTGTATTCTGCGGGTGTATTGTGTGGGTGTATTGTGCGGGTGTATTGTGCGGGTGTATTGTGTGGGTGTATTGTGCGGGTGTATTCTGCGGGTGTATTCTATTGGTGTATTGTGCGGGTGTATTATGCGGGTGTATTGTGCGGGTGTATTGTGAGGGTGTATTGTGCGGGTGTATTCTGCGGGTGTATTGTGTGGGTGTATTCTGCGGGTGTATTGTGCGGGTGTATTGTGCGGGTGTATTGTGCGGGTGTATTCTGCGGGTGTATTGTGCGGGTGTATTCTGAGGGTGTATTGTGCGGGTGTATTGTGCGGGTGTATTGTGCGGGTGTATTGTACGGGTGTATTCTGCGGGTGTATTGTGCGGGTGTATTCTGCGGGTGTATTGTGTGGGTGTATTGTGCGGGTGTATTGTGTGGGTGTATTGTGCGGGTGCATTGTGCGGGTGTATTGTGCGGGTGTATTCTATGGGTGTATTGTGCGGGTGTATTCTGCGGGTGTATTCTGTGGGTGTATTGTGCAGGTGTATTCTGCGGGTGTATCGTGTGGGTGCAATGTGCGGGTGTATTGTGAGGGTGTATTGTGCGGGTGTATTGTGCGGGTGTATTCTATGGGTGTATTGTGCGGGTGTATTGTGCGGGTGTATTGTGCGGGTGTATTCTGCGGGTGTATTCTGTGGGTGTATTGTGCGGGTGTATTCTGCGGGTGTATTGTGTGGGTGTAGTGTGCGGGTGTATTCTATGGGTGTATTCTGCGGGTGTATTCTGTGGGTGTATTGTGCGGGTGTATTCTGCGGGTGTACTGTGCGGGTGTATTCTGTGGGTGTATTCTGTGGGTGTATTGTGCGGGTGTATTCTGCGGGTGTATTGTGTGGGTGTATTGTGCAGGTGTATTGTGCGGGTGTATTGTGCGGGTGCATTGTGTGGGTGCATTGTGCGGGTGTATTCTGCGGGTGTATTCTGTGGGTGTATTGTGCGGGTGTATTCTGCGGGTGTATTGTGTGGGTGTATTGTGCGGGTGTATTGTGCGGGTGTATTGTGCGGGTGTATTCTGTGGGTGTATTCTGCGGGTGTATTGTGCGGGTGTATTGTGCGGGTGTATTCTGTGGGTGTATTCTGCGGGTGTATTGTGCGGGTGTATTGTGCAGGTGTATTGTGCGGGTGTATTCTGCGGGGTGTATTGTGCGGGTGTATTCTGTGGGTGTATTGTGCGGGTGTATTGTGCGGATGTATACTGCGGGTGAATTGTGCGGGTCTATTGTGCGGGTGTATTGTGCGGGTGTATTCTGCGGGTGTATTCTATGGGTGTATTGTGCAGGTGTATTCTGCGGGTGTATTCTATGGGTGTATTCTGCGGGTGTATTCTGCGGGTGTATTGTGTGGGTGTATTGTGCGGGTGTATTCTATGGGTGTATTGTTCGGGTGTATTGTGCGGGTGTATTGTGCGGGTGTTTTCTGCGGTTGTATTCTGTGGGTGTATTGTGCGGGTGTATTCTGCGGGTGTATTGTATGGGTGTATTGTGCGGGTGTATTGTGCGGGTGTATTCTGCGGGTGTATTGTGCGGGTGTATTCTGCGGGTGTATTGTGTGGGTGTATTGTGCGGGTGTATTGTGTGGGTGTATTGTGCGGGTGCATTGTGCGGGTGTATTGTGCGGGTGTATTCTGCGGGTGTATTGTGCGGGTGTATTCTGCGGGTGTATTGTGCGGGTGTATTGTGTGGGTGTATTGTGCGGGTGCATTGTGCGGGTGTATTGTGCGGGTGTATTCTATGGGTGTATTGTGCGGGTGTATTCTGCGGGTGTATTCTGTGGGTGTATTGTGCAGGTGTATTCTGCGGGTGTATCGTGTGGGTGCATTGTGCGGGTGTATTGTGAGGGTGTATTGTGCGGGTGTATTGGGCGGGTGTATTCTATGGGTGTATTGTGCGGGTGTATTGTGCGGGTGTATTGTGCGGGTGTATTCTGCGGGTGTATTCTGTGGGTGTATTGTGCGGGTGTATTCTGCGGGTGTATTGTGTGGGTGTAGTGTGCGGGTGTATTCTATGGGTGTATTCTGCGGGTGTATTCTGTGGGTGTATTGTGCGGGTGTATTCTGCGGGTGTATTCTGTGGGTGTATTGTGCGGGTGTATTGTGCGGGTGTATTGTGCGGGTGTATTCTGCGGGTGTATTGTGTGGGTGTATTGTGCAGGTGTATTGTGCGGGTGTATTGTGCGGGTGCATTGTGCGGGTGCATTGTGCGGGTGTATTGTGCGGGTGTATTCTGTGGGTGTATTCTATGGGTGTATTGTGCGGGTGTATTCTGCGGGTGTATTCTGTGGGTGTATTGTGCGGGTGTATTCTGCGGGTGTATTGTGTGGGTGTATTGTGCGGGTGTATTCTGTGGGTGTATTCTATGGGTGTATTGTGCGGGTGTATTGTGCGGGTGTATTGTGCGGGTGTATTGCGCGGGTGTATTCTGTGGGTGTATTCTGCGGGTGTATTGTGCGGGTGTATTGTGCGGGTGTATTCTGTGGGTGTATTCTGCGGGTGTATTGTGCGGGTGTATTGTGCGGGTGTATTGTGCGGGTGTATTCTGCGGGTGTATTCTGTGGGTGTATTGTGCGGGTGTATTCTGCGGGTGTATTGTGTGGGTGTAGTGTGCGGGTGTATTCTGCGGGTGTATTCTGTGGGTGTATTGTGCGGGTGTATTCTGCGGGTGTATTGTGTGGGTGTATTGTGCGGGTGTATTCTGCGGGTGTATTCTGTGGGTGTATTGTGCGGGTGTATTCTGCGGGTGTATTGTGCGGGTGTATTCTGTGGGTGTATTGTGCGGGTGTATTCTGCGGGTGTATTGTGTGGGTGTATTGTGCGGGTGTATTGTGCGGGTGTATTGTGCGGGTGTATTCTGCGGGTGTATTCTGTGGGTGTAGTGTGCGGGTGTATTGTGCGGGTGCATTGTGCGGGTGCATTTTGCGGGTGTATTCTGCGGGTGTATTCTGTGGGTGTATTGTGCGGGTGTATTCTGCGGGTGTATTGTGTGGGTGCATTGTGCGGGTGTATTCTGCAGGTGTATTCTATGGGTGTATTGTGCGGGTGTATTGTGCGGGTGTATTCTGTGGGTGTATTCTGTGGGTGTATTCTGCGGGTGTATTGTGCGGGTGTATTCTGTGGGTGTATTCTGTGGGTGTATTGTGCGGGTGTATTCTGTGGGTGTATTGTGCGGGTGTATTGTGCGGGTGTATTGTGCGGGTGTATTCTGTGGGTGTATTGTGCGGGTGTATTGTGCGGGTGTATTCTGTGGGTGTATTCTGCGGGTGTATTCTGCGGGTGTATTGTGCGGGTGTATTCTGTGGGTGTATTCTGTGGGTGTATTGTGCGGGTGTATTCTGTGGGTGTATTGTGCGGGTGTATTGTGCGGGTGTATTGTGCGGGTGTATTCTGTGGGTGTATTGTGCGGGTGTATTCTGTGGGTGTATTGTGCGGGTGTATTGTGCGGATGTATACTGCGGGTGAATTGTGCGGGTGTATTGTGCGGGTATATTCTGCGGGTGTATTCTATGGGTGTATTCTGCGGGTGTATTCTGCGGGTGTATTGTGTGGGTGTATTGTGTGGGTGTATTCTATGGGTGTATTGTGCGGGTGTATTGTGCGGGTGTATTGTGCGGGTGTATTCTGCGGTTGTATTTTGTGGGTGTATTGTGCGGGTGTATTCTGCGGGTGTATTGTATGGGTGTATAGTGCGGGTGTATTGTGCGGGTGTATTGTGCGGGTGTATTGTGCGGGTGTATTCTGCGGGTGTATTGTGCGGGTGTATTGTGCGGGTGTATTGTGCGGGTGTATTGTGCAGGTGTATTTTGCGGGTGTATTGTGCGGGTGTATTGTGCGGGTGTATTGTGCGGGTGTATTGTGCGGGTGTATTGTGTGGGTGTATTCTGCGGGTGTATTGTGCGGGTGTATTGTGCGGGTTTATTGTGCGGGTGTATTCTGCGGGTGTATTGTGCGGGTGTATTCTGAGGGTGTATTGTGCGGGTGTATTGTGCGGGTGTATTGTGCGGGTGTATTGTACGGGTGTATTCTGCGGGTGTATTGTGCGGGTGTATTCTGCGGGTGTATTGTGTGGGTGTATTGTGCGGGTGTATTGTGTGGGTGTATTGTGCGGGTGCATTGTGCGGGTGTATTGTGCGGGTGTATTCTATGGGTGTATTGTGCGGGTGTATTCTGCGGGTGTATTCTGTGGGTGTATTGTGCAGGTGTATTCTGCGGGTGTATCGTGGGGGTGCATTGTGCGGGTGTATTGTGAGGGTGTATTGTGCGGGTGTATTGTGCGGGTGTATTCTATGGGTGTATTGTGCGGGTGTATTGTGCGGGTGTATTCTGCGGGTGTATTCTGTGGGTCTATTGTGCGGGTGTATTCTGCGGGTGTATTGTGTGGGTGTAGTGTGCGGGTGTATTCTATGGGTGTATTCTGCGGGTGTATTCTGTGGGTGTATTGTGCGGGTGTATTCTGCGGGTGTACTGTGCGGGTGTATTCTGTGGGTGTATTGTGCAGGTGTATTGTGCGGGTGTATTCTGCGGGTGTATTGTGTGGGTGTATTGTGCAGGTGTATTGTGCTTGTGTATTGTGCGGGTGCATTGTGTGGGTGCATTGTGCGGGTGTATTCTGCGGGTGTATTCTGTGGGTGTATTGTGCGGGTGTATTCTGCGGGTGTATTGTGTGGGTGTATTGTGCGGGTGTATTGTGCGGGTGTATTGTGCGGGTGTATTCTGTGGGTGTATTCTGCGGGTGTATTGTGCGGGTGTATTGTGCGGGTGTATTCTGTGGGTGTATTCTGCGGGTGTATTGTGCGGGTGTATTGTGCAGGTGTATTGTGCGGGTGTATTGTGCGGGTGTATTGTGCGGGTGTATTCTGTGGGTGTATTGTGCGGGTGTATTGTGCGGATGTATACTGCGGGTGAATTGTGCGGGTGTATTGTGCGGGTGTATTGTGCGGGTGTATTCTGCGGGTGTATTCTATGGGTGTATTGTGCAGGTGTATTCTGCGGGTGTATTCTATGGGTGTATTCTGCGGGTGTATTCTGCGGGTGTATTGTGTGGGTGTATTGTGCGGGTGTATTCTATGGGTGTATTGTTCGGGTGTATTGTGCGGGTGTATTCTGCGGTTGTATTCTGTGGGTGTATTGTGCGGGTGTATTCTGCGGGTGTATTGTATGGGTGTATTGTGCGGGTGTATTGTGCGGGTGTATTCTGCGGGTGTATTGTGCGGGTGTATTCTGCGGGTGTATTGTGTGGGTGTATTGTGCGGGTGTATTGTGTGGGTGTATTGTGCGGGTGCATTGTGCGGGTGTATTGTGCGGGTGTATTCTGCGGGTGTATTGTGCGGGTGTATTCTGCGGGTGTATTGTGCGGGTGTATTGTGTGGGTGTATTGTGCGGGTGCATTGTGCGGGTGTATTGTGCGGGTGTATTCTATGGGTGTATTGTGCGGGTGTATTCTGCGGGTGTATTCTGTGGGTGTATTGTGCAGGTGTATTCTGCGGGTGTATCGTGTGGGTGCATTGTGCGGTTGTATTGTGAGGGTGTATTGTGCGGGTGTATTGGGCGGGTGTATTCTATGGGTGTATTGTGCGGGTGTATTGTGCGGGTGTATTGTGCGGGTGTATTCTGCGGGTGTATTCTGTGGGTGTATTGTGCGGGTGTATTCTGCGGGTGTATTGTGTGGGTGTAGTGTGCGGGTGTATTCTATGGGTGTATTCTGCGAGTGTATTCTGTGGGTGTATTGTGCGGGTGTATTCTGCGGGTGTATTCTGTGGGTGTATTGTGCGGGTGTATTGTGCGGGTGTATTGTGCGGGTGTATTCTGCGGGTGTATTGTGTGGGTGTATTGTGCAGGTGTATTGTGCGGGTGTATTGTGCGGGTGCATTGTGCGGGTGCATTGTGCGGGTGTATTGTGCGGGTGTATTCTGTGGGTGTATTCTATGGGTGTATTGTGCGGGTGTATTCTGCGGGTGTATTCTGTGGGTGTATTGTGCGGGTGTATTCTGCGGGTGTATTGTGTGGTTGTATTGTGCGGGTGTATTCTGTGGGTGTATTCTATGGGTGTATTGTGCGGGTGTATTGTGCGGGTGTATTGTGCGGGTGTATTCTGCGGGTGTATTGTGCGGGTGTATTGTGCGGGTGTATTGTGCGGGTGTATTCTGCGGGTGTATTGTGCGGGTGTATTCTGTGGGTGTATTGTGCGGGTGTATTGTGCGGGTGTATTGTGCAGGTGTATTGTGCGGGTGTATTCTGCGGGTGTATTGTGCGGGTGTATTCTGTGGGTGTATTGTGCGGGTGTATTGTGCGGATGTATACTGCGGGTGAATTGTGCGGGTGTATTGTGCGGGTGTATTGTGCGGGTGTATTGTGCGGGTGTATTCTGCGGGTGTATTCTATGGGTGTATTGTGCAGGTGTATTCTGCGGGTGTATTCTATGGGTGTATTCTGCGGGTGTATTCTGCAGGTGTATTGTATGGGTGTATTGTGCGGGTGTATTGTTCGGGTGTATTGTGCGGGTGTATTGTGCGGGTGTATTGTGCGGGTATATTGTGCGGGTGTATTGTGCGGGTGTATTCTGCGGTTGTATTCTGTGGGTGTATTGTTCGGGTGTATTGTGCGGGTGTATTGTGCGGGTGTATTCTGCGGTTGTATTCTGTGGGTGTATTGTGCGGGTGTATTCTGCGGGTGTATTGTATGGGTGTATTGTGCGGGTGTATTTTGCGGGTGTATTCTGCGGGTGTATTGTGCGGGTGTATTCTGCGGGTGTATTGTGCGGGTGTATTGTGTGGGTGTATTGTACGGGTGTATTCTGCGGGTGTATTGTGCAGGTGTATTTTGCGGGTGTATTGTGCGGGTGTATTGTGCGGGTGTATTGTGCGGGTGTATTGTGCGGGTGTATTGTGCGGGTGTATTGCGCGCGTGTATTGTGCGGGTGCATTCTGCGGGTGTATTGTGCGGGTGTATTGTGCGGGTGTATTGTGTGGGTGTATTGTGCGGGTGCATTGTGCGGGTGTATTGTGCGGGTGTATTCTATGGGTGTATTGTGCGGGTGTATTGTGCGGGTGTATTGTGCGGGTGTATTCTGTGGGTGTATTGTGCAGGTGTATTCTGCGGGTGTATCGTGTGGGTGCATTGTGCGGGTGTATTGTGAGGGTGTATTTTGCGGGTGTATTGTGCGGGTGTATTGTGCGGGTGTATTCTGCGGGTTTATTCTGTGGGGGTATTGTGCGGGTGTATTCTGCGGGTGTATTGTGTGGGTGTAGTGTGTGGGTGTATTCTGCGGGTGTATTCTGCGGGTGTATTCTGTGGGTGTATTGTGCGGGTGTATTCTGCGGGTGTATTCTGTGGGTGTATTGTGCGGGTGTATTGTGCGGGTGTATTGTGTGGGTGTATTGTGCGGGTGTATTGTGCGGGTGCATTGTGCGGGTGTATTGTGCGGGTGTATTGTGTGGGTGTATTGTGCGGGTGCATTGTGCGGGTGTATTGTGCGGGTGTATTCTATGGGTGTATTGTGCGGGTGTATTGTGCGGGTGTATTGTGCGGGTGTATTCTGCGGGTGTATTCTGTGGGTGTATTGTGCGGGTGTATTGTGCGGGTGTATTGTGTGGGTGTATTGTGCGGGTGTGTTCTGCAGGTGTATTCTATGGGTGTATTGTGCGGGTGTATTGTGCGGGTGTATTCTGTGGGTGTATTCTGCGGGTGTATTGTGCGGGTGTATTGTGCGGGTGTATTGTGCGGGTGTATTCTGTGGGTGTATTGTGCGGGTGTATTCTGTGGGTGTATTGTGTGGGTGTATTGTGCGGGTGTATTGTGCGGGTGTATTCTATGGGTGTATTGTGCGGGTGTATTCTGCGGGTGTATTCTATGGGTGTATTCTGCGGGTGTATTCTGCGGGTGTATTGTGTGGGTGTATTGTGCGGGTGTATTCTATGGGTGTATTGTGCGGGTGTATTGTGCGGGTGTATTGTGCGGGTGTATTCTGTGGGTGTATTCTGCGGGTGTATTCTGCGTGTGTATTGTGCGGGTGTATTGTGCGGGTGTATTCTGTGGGTGTATTGTGCGGGTGTATTCTGTGGGTGTATTGTGTGGGTGTATTGTGCGGGTGTATTGTGCGGGTGTATTCTATGGGTGTATTGTGCGGGTGTATTCTGCGGGTGTATTCTATGGGTGTATTCTGCGGGTGTATTCTGCGGGTGTATTGTGTGGGTGTATTGTGCGGGTGTATTCTATGGGTGTATTGTGCGGGTGTATTGTGCGGGTGTATTGTGCGGGTGTATTCTGCGGTTGTATTTTGTGGGTGTATTGTGCGGGTGTATTCTGTGGGTGTATTGTATGGGTGTATTGTGCGTGTGTATTGTGCGGGTGTATTGTGCGGGTGTATTCTGCGGGTGTATTGTGCGGGTGTATTGTGCGGGTGTATTGTGCGGGTGTATTGTGCAGGTGTATTTTGCGGGTGTATTGTGCGGGTGTATTGTGCGGGTGTATTGTGCGGGTGTATTGTGCGGGTGTATTGTGTGGGTGTATTCTGCGGGTGTATTGTGCGGGTGTATTGTGCGGGTGTATTGTGCGGGTGTATTCTGCGGGTGTATTGTGCGGGTGTATTGTGCGGGTGTATTGTGCGGGTGTATTGTGCGGGTGTATTGTGCGGGTGTTTTGTGCGGGTGTATTCTGCGGGTGTATTGTGCGGGTGTATTGTGTGGGTGTATTGTGCGCGTGCATTGTGCGGGTGTATTGTGCGGGTGTATTCTATGGGTGTATTGTGCGGGTGTATTCTGCGGGTGTATTCTGTGGGTGTATTGTGCAGGTGTATTCTGCGGGTGTATCGTGTGGGTGCATTGTGCGGGTGTATTGTGAGGGTGTATTGTGCGGGTGTATTGTGCGGGTGTATTCTATGGGTGTATTGTGCGGGTGTATTGTGCGGGTGTATTCTGCGGGTGTATTCTGTGGGTGTATTGTGCGGGTGTATTCTGCGCGTGTATTGTGTGGGTGTAGTGTGCGGGTGTATTCTGCAGGTGTATTCTGCGGGTGTATTCTCTGGGTGTATTGTGCGGGTGTATTCTGCGGGTGTATTCTGTGGGTGTATTGTGCGGGTGTATTCTGTGGGTGTATTGTGCGGGTGTATTGTGCGGGTGCATTGTGCGGGTGCATTGTGCGGGTGTATTCTGCGGGTGTATTCTGTGGGTGTATTGTGCGGGTGTATTCTGCGGGTGTATTGTGCAGGTGTATTCTGTGGGTGTATTCTATGGGTGTATTGTGCGGGTGTATTCTGCGGGTGTATTGTGCGGGTGTATTCTATGGGTGTATTCTGCGGGTGTATTGTGCGGGTGTATTGTGCGGGTGTATTCTGTGGGTGTATTCTGCGGGTGTATTGTGCGGGTATATTGTGCGGGTGTATTGTGCGGGTATATTCTGTGGGTGTATTGTGCAGGTGTATTGTGCGGGTGTATTCTGCGGGTGTATTGTGCGGGTGTATTCTGTGGGTGTATTGTGCGGGTGTATTGTGCGGATGTATACTGCGGGTGAATTGTGTGGGTGTATTGTGCGGGTGTATTGTGCGGGTGTATTGTGCGGGTGTATTCTGCGGGTGTATTCTATGGGTGTATTGTGCGGGTGTATTCTGCGGGTGTATTCTATGGGTGTATTCTGCGGGTGTATTCTGCGAGTGTATTGTGTGGGTGTATTGTGCGGGTGTATTCTATGGGTGTATTGTGCGGGTGTATTGTGCGGGTGTATTGTGCCGGTGTATTCTGCGGTTGTATTCTGTGGGTGTATTGTGCGGTTGTATTCTGCGGGTGTATTGTGCGGGTGTATTGTGCGGGTGTATTGTGCGGGTGTATTGTGCGGGTGTATTGTGCGGGTGTATTGTGCGGGTGTATTGCGCGGGTGTATTGTGCGGGTGTATTCTGCGGGTGTATTGTGCGGGTGTATTCTGCGGGTGTATTGTGCGGGTGTATTGTGCGGGTGTATTGTGCGGGTGTATTATGTGGGTGTATTGTGCGGGTGTATTCTGCGGGTGTATTGTGCGGGTGTATTCTGCGGGTGTATTGTGTGGGTGTATTGTGCGGGTGTATTGTGTGGGTGTATTGTGCGGGTGCATTGTGCGGGTGTATTGTGCGGGTGTATTCTATGGGTGTATTGTGCGGGTGTATTGTGCGGGTGTATTGTGCGGGTGTATTCTGCGGGTGTATTCTGTGGGTGTATTGTGCAGGTGTATTCTGCGGGTGTATTGTGTGGGTGTATTGTGAGGGTGTATTGTGCGGGTGTTTTGTGCGGGTGTATTGTGCGGGTGTATTGTGCGGGTGTATTCTGTGGGTGTATTGTGCAGGTGTATTCTGTGGGTGTATTGTGCGGGTGTATTGTGCGGGTGTATTCTGCGGGTGTATTCTGTGGGTGTATTGTGCAGGTGTATTCTGCGGGTGTATTGTGCGGGTGTATTGTGAGGGTGTATTGTGCGGGTGTTTTGTGCGGGTGTATTCTATGGGTGTATTGTGCGGGTGTATTGTGCGGGTGTATTGTGCGGGTGTATTGTGCGGGTGTATTCTGCGGGTGTATTCTGTGGGGGTATTGTGCGGGTGTATTGTGCGGGTGTATTCTGCGGGTGTATTCTGTGGGTGTATTGTGCGGGTGTATTCTGCGGGTGTATTGTGTGGGTGTAGTGTGCGGGTGTATTCTGCGGGTGTATCGTGCGGGTGTATTCTGTCGGTGTATTGTGCGGGTGTATTCTGCGGGTGTATTCTGTGGGTGTATTGTGCGGGTGTATTCTGCGGGTGTATTGTGTGGGTGTATTGTGCGGGTGTATTGTGCGGGTGTATTGTGTGGGTGTATTGTGCGGGTGTATTCTGCGGGTGTATTCTATTGGTGTATTGTGCGGGTGTATTATGCGGGTGTATTGTGCGGGTGTATTGTGAGGGTGTATTGTGCGGGTGTATTCTGCGGGTGTATTGTGTGGGTGTATTCTGCGGGTGTATTGTGCGGGTGTATTGTGCGGGTGTATTGTGCGGGTGTATTCTGCGGGTGTATTGTGCGGGTGTATTCTGAGGGTGTATTGTGCGGGTGTATTGTGCGGGTGTATTGTGCGGGTGTATTGTACGGGTGTATTCTGCGGGTGTATTGTGCGGGTGTATTCTGCGGGTGTATTGTGTGGGTGTATTGTGCGGGTGTATTGTGTGGGTGTATTGTGCGGGTGCATTGTGCGGGTGTATTGTGCGGGTGTATTCTATGGGTGTATTGTGCGGGTGTATTCTGCGGGTGTATTCTGCGGGTGTACTGTGCGGGTGTATTCTGTGGGTGTATTCTGTGGGTGTATTGTGCGGGTGTATTCTGCGGGTGTATTGTGTGGGTGTATTGTGCGGGTGTATTGTGAGGGTGTATTGTGCGGGTGTATTGTGCGGGTGTATTCTATGGGTGTATTGTGCGGGTGTATTGTGCGGGTGTATTGTGCGGGTGTATTCTGCGGGTGTATTCTGTGGGTGTATTGTGCGGGTGTATTCTGCGGGTGTATTGTGTGGGTGTAGTGTGCGGGTGTATTCTATGGGTGTATTCTGCGGGTGTATTCTGTGGGTGTATTGTGCGGGTGTATTCTGCGGGTGTACTGTGCGGGTGTATTCTGTGGGTGTATTCTGTGGGTGTATTGTGCGGGTGTATTCTGCGGGTGTATTGTGTGGGTGTATTGTGCAGGTGTATTGTGCGGGTGTATTGTGCGGGTGCATTGTGTGGGTGCATTGTGCGGGTGTATTCTGCGGGTGTATTCTGTGGGTGTATTGTGCGGGTGTATTCTGCGTGTGTATTGTGTGGGTGTATTGTGCGGGTGTATTGTGCGGGTGTATTGTGCGGGTGTATTCTGTGGTTGTATTCTGCGGGTGTATTGTGCGGGTGTATTGTGCGGGTGTATTCTGTGGGTGTATTCTGCGGGTGTATTGTGCGGGTGTATTGTGCAGGTCTATTGTGCGGGTGTATTCTGCGGGTGTATTGTGCGGGTGTATTCTGTGGGTGTATTGTGCGGGTGTATTGTGCGGATGTATACTGCGGGTGAATTGTGCGGGTGTATTGTGCGGGTGTATTGTGCGGGTGTATTCTGCGGGTGTATTCTATGGGTGTATTGTGCAGGTGTATTCTGCGGGTGTATTCTATGGGTGTATTCTGCGGGTGTATTCTGCGGGTGTATTGTGTGGGTGTATTGTGCGGGTGTATTCTATGGGTGTATTGTTCGGGTGTATTGTGCGGGTGTATTGTGCGGGTGTTTTCTGCGGTTGTATTCTGTGGGTGTATTGTGCGGGTGTATTCTGCGGGTGTATTGTATGGGTGTATTGTGCGGGTGTATTGTGCGGGTGTATTCTGCGGGTGTATTGTGCGGGTGTATTCTGCGGGTGTATTGTGTGGGTGTATTGTGCGGGTGTATTGTGTGGGTGTATTGTGCGGGTGCATTGTGCGGGTGTATTGTGCGGGTGTATTCTGCGGGTGTATTGTGCGGGTGTATTCTGCGGGTGTATTGTGCGGGTGTATTGTGTGGGTGTATTGTGCGGGTGCATTGTGCGGGTGTATTGTGCGGGTGTATTCTATGGGTGTATTGTGCGGGTGTATTCTGCGGGTGTATTCTGTGGGTGTATTGTGCAAGTGTATTCTGCGGGTGTATCGTGTGGGTGCATTGTGCGGGTGTATTGTGAGGGTGTATTGTGCGGGTGTATTGGGCGGGTGTATTCTATGGGTGTATTGTGCGGGTGTATTGTGCGGGTGTATTGTGCGGGTGTATTGTGCGGGTGTATTCTGCGGGTGTATTCTGTGGGTGTATTGTGCGGGTGTATTCTGCGGGTGTATTGTGTGGGTGTAGTGTGCGGGTGTATTCTATGGGTGTATTCTGCGGGTGTATTCTGTGGGTGTATTGTGCGGGTGTATTCTGCGGGTGTATTCTGTGGGTGTATTGTGCGGGTGTATTGTGCGGGTGTATTGTGCGGGTGTATTCTGCGGGTGTATTGTGTGGGTGTATTGTGCAGGTGTATTGTGCGGGTGTATTGTGCGGGTGCATTGTGCGGGTGCATTGTGCGGGTGTATTGTGCGGGTGTATTCTGTGGGTGTATTCTATGGGTGTATTGTGCGGGTGTATTCTGCGGGTGTATTCTGTGGGTGTATTGTGCGGGTGTATTGTGCGGGTGTATTGTGTGGGTGTATTGTGCGGGTGTATTCTGTGGGTGTATTCTATGGGTGTATTGTGCGGGTGTATTGTGCGGGTGTATTGTGCGGGTGTATTCTGTGGGTGTATTCTGCGGGTGTATTGTGCGGGTGTATTGTGCGGGTGTATTCTGTGGGTGTATTCTGCGGGTGTATTGTGCGGGTGTATTGTCCGGGTGTATTGTGCGGGTGTATTCTGCGGGTGTATTGTGCGGGTGTATTCTGTGGGTGTATTCTGCGGGTGTATTGTGCGGGTGTATTGTGCAGGTGTATTGTGCGGGTGTATTCTGCGGGTGTATTGTGCGGGTGTATTCTGTGGGTGTATTGTGCGGGTGTATTGTGCGGATGTATACTGCGGGTGAATTGTGCGGGTGTATTGTGCGGGTGTATTGTGCGGGTGTATTGTGCGGGTGTATTGTGCGGGTGTATTCTATGGGTGTATTGTGCAGGTGTATTCTGCGGGTGTATTCTATGGGTGTATTCTGCGGGTGTATTCTGCAGGTGTATTGTGTGGGTGTATTGTGCGGGTGTATTGTTCGGGTGTATTGTGCGGGTGTATTGTGCGGGTGTATTGTGCGGGTGTATTGTGCGGGTGTATTGTGCGGGTGTATTCTGCGGTTGTATTCTGTGGGTGTATTGTTCGGGTGTATTGTGCGCGTGTATTGTGCGGGTGTATTCTGCGGTTGTATTCTGTGGGTGTATTGTTCGGGTGTATTGTGCGGGTGTATTGTGCGGGTGTATTCTGCGGTTGTATTCTGTGGGTGTATTGTGCGGGTGTATTCTGCGGGTGTATTGTATGGGTGTATTGTGCGGGTGTATTTTGCGGGTGTATTCTGCGGGTGTATTGTGCGGGTGTATTCTGCGGGTGTATTGTGCGGGTGTATTGTGCGGGTGTATTGTACGGGTGTATTCTGCGGGTGTATTGTGCAGGTGTATTTTGCGGGTGTATTGTGCGGGTGTATTGTGCGGGTGTATTGTGCGGGTGTATTGTGCGGGTGTATTGTGCGGGTGTATTGCGCGCGTGTATTGTGTGGGTGTATTCTGCGGGTGTATTGTGCGGGTGTATTGTGCGGGTGTATTGTGTGGGTGTATTGTGCGGGTGCATTGTGCGGGTGTATTGTGCGGGTGTATTCTATGGGTGTATTGTGCGGGTGTATTGTGCGGGTGTATTCTGTGGGTGTATTGTGCAGGTGTATTCTGCGGGTGTATCGTGTGGGTGCATTGTGCGGGTGTATTGTGAGGGTGTATTGTGCGGGTGTATTGTGCGGGTGTATTGTGCGGGTGTATTCTGCGGGTTTATTCTGTGGGGGTATTGTGCGGGTGTTTTCTGCGGGTGTATTGTGTGGGTGTAGTGTGTGGGTGTATTCTGCGGGTGTATTCTGCGGGTGTATTCTGTGGGTGTATTGTGCGGGTGTATTCTGCGGGTGTATTCTGTGGGTGTATTGTGCGGGTGTATTGTGCGGGTGTATTGTGTGGGTGTATTGTGCGGGTGTATTGTGCGGGTGTATTGTGCGGGTGCATTGTGCGGGTGTATTGTGCGGGTGTATTGTGTGGGTGTATTGTGCGGGTGCATTGTGCGGGTGTATTGTGCGGGTGTATTCTATGGGTGTATTGTGCGGGTGTATTGTGCGGGTGTATTGTGCGGGTGTATTCTGCGGGTGTATTCTGTGGGTGTATTGTGCGGGTGTATTGTGCGGGTGTATTGTGTGGGTGTATTGTGCGGGTGTGTTCTGCAGGTGTATTCTATGGGTGTATTGTGCGGGTGTATTGTGCGGGTGTATTCTGTGGGTGTATTCTGCGGGTGTATTGTGCGGGTGTATTGTGCGGGTGTATTCTGTGGGTGTATTCTGCAGGTGTATTGTGCGGGTGTATTGTGCGGGTGTATTCTGTGGGTGTATTGTGCGGGTGTATTCTGTGGGTGTATTGTGTGGGTGTATTGTGCGGGTGTATTGTGCGGGTGTATTCTATGGGTGTATTGTGCGGGTGTATTCTGCGGGTGTATTCTATGGGTGTATTCTGCGGGTGTATTCTGCGGGTGTATTGTGTGGGTGTATTGTGCGGGTGTATTCTATGGGTGTATTGTGCGGGTGTATTGTGCGGGTGTATTGTGCGGGTGTATTCTGCGGTTGTATTTTGTGGGTGTATTGTGCGGGTGTATTCTGTGGGTGTATTGTATGGGTGTATTGTGCGTGTGTATTGTGCGGGTGTATTGTGCGGGTGTATTGTGCGGGTGTATTCTGCGGGTGTATTGTGCGGGTGTATTGTGCGGGTGTATTGTGCGGGTGTATTGTGCAGGTGTATTTTGCGGGTGTATTGTGCGGGTGTATCGTGTGGGTGCATTGTGCGGGTGTATTCTGAGGGTGTATTGTGCGGGTGTATTCTGCGGGTGTATTCTATGGGTGTATTGTGCGGGTGTATTGTGCGGGTGTATTGTGCGGGTGTATTGTGCGGGTGTATTCTGCGGGTGTATTCTGTGGGTGTATTGTGCGGGTGTATTCTGCGGGTGTATTGTGTGGGTGTAGTGTGCGGGTGTATTCTATGGGTGTATTCTGCGGGTGTATTCTGTGGGTGTATTGTGCGGGTGTATTCTGCGGGTGTATTCTGTGGGTGTATTGTGCGGGTGTATTGTGCGGGTGTATTGTGCGGGTGTATTCTGCGGGTGTATTGTGTGGGTGTATTGTGCAGGTGTATTGTGCGGGTGTATTGTGCGGGTGCATTGTGCGGGTGCATTGTGCGGGTGTATTGTGCGGGTGTATTCTGTGGGTGTATTCTATGGGTGTATTGTGCGGGTGTATTCTGCGGGTGTATTCTGTGGGTGTATTGTGCGGGTGTATTCTGCGGGTGTATTGTGTGGGTGTATTGTGCGGGTGTATTCTGTGGGTGTATTCTATGGGTGTATTGTGCGGGTGTATTGTGCGGGTGTATTGTGCGGGTGTATTCTGTGGGTGTATTCTGCGGGTGTATTGTGCGGGTGTATTGTGCGGGTGTATTGTGTGGGTGTATTGTGCGGGTGCATTGTGCGGGTGTATTGTGCGGGTGTATTCTATGGGTGTATTGTGCGGGTGTATTGTGCGGGTGTATTGTGCGGGTGTATTCTGTGGGTGTATTGTGCAGGTGTATTCTGCGGGTGTATCGTGTGGGTGCATTGTGCGGGTGTATTGTGAGGGTGTATTGTGCGGGTGTATTGTGCGGGTGTATTGTGCGGGTGTATTCTGCGGGTTTATTCTGTGGGGGTATTGTGCGGGTGTATTCTGCGGGTGTATTGTGTGGGTGTAGTGTGTGGGTGTATTCTGCGGGTGTATTCTGCGGGTGTATTCTGTGGGTGTATTGTGCGGGTGTATTCTGCGGGTGTATTCTGTGGGTGTATTGTGCGGGTGTATTGTGCGGGTGTATTGTGTGGGTGTATTGTGCGGGTGTATTGTGCGGGTGTATTGTGCGGGTGCATTGTGCGGGTGTATTGTGCGGGTGTATTGTGTGGGTGTATTGTGCGGGTGCATTGTGCGGGTGTATTGTGCGGGTGTATTCTATGGGTGTATTGTGCGGGTGTATTGTGCGGGTGTATTGTGCGGGTGTATTCTGCGGGTGTATTCTGTGGGTGTATTGTGCGGGTGTATTGTGCGGGTGTATTGTGTGGGTGTATTGTGCGGGTGTGTTCTGCAGGTGTATTCTATGGGTGTATTGTGCGGGTGTATTGTGCGGGTGTATTCTGTGGGTGTATTCTGCGGGTGTATTGTGCGGGTGTATTGTGCGGGTGTATTCTGTGGGTGTATTCTGCAGGTGTATTGTGCGGGTGTATTGTGCGGGTGTATTCTGTGGGTGTATTGTGCGGGTGTATTCTGTGGGTGTATTGTGTGGGTGTATTGTGCGGGTGTATTGTGCGGGTGTATTCTATGGGTGTATTGTGCGGGTGTATTCTGCGGGTGTATTCTATGGGTGTATTCTGCGGGTGTATTCTGCGGGTGTATTGTGTGGGTGTATTGTGCGGGTGTATTCTATGGGTGTATTGTGCGGGTGTATTGTGCGGGTGTATTGTGCGGGTGTATTCTGCGGTTGTATTTTGTGGGTGTATTGTGCGGGTGTATTCTGTGGGTGTATTGTATGGGTGTATTGTGCGTGTGTATTGTGCGGGTGTATTGTGCGGGTGTATTGTGCGGGTGTATTCTGCGGGTGTATTGTGCGGGTGTATTGTGCGGGTGTATTGTGCGGGTGTATTGTGCAGGTGTATTTTGCGGGTGTATTGTGCGGGTGTATCGTGTGGGTGCATTGTGCGGGTGTATTCTGAGGGTGTATTGTGCGGGTGTATTCTGCGGGTGTATTCTATGGGTGTATTGTGCGGGTGTATTGTGCGGGTGTATTGTGCGGGTGTATTGTGCGGGTGTATTCTGCGGGTGTATTCTGTGGGTGTATTGTGCGGGTGTATTCTGCGGGTGTATTGTGTGGGTGTAGTGTGCGGGTGTATTCTATGGGTGTATTCTGCGGGTGTATTCTGTGGGTGTATTGTGCGGGTGTATTCTGCGGGTGTATTCTGTGGGTGTATTGTGCGGGTGTATTGTGCGGGTGTATTGTGCGGGTGTATTCTGCGGGTGTATTGTGTGGGTGTATTGTGCAGGTGTATTGTGCGGGTGTATTGTGCGGGTGCATTGTGCGGGTGCATTGTGCGGGTGTATTGTGCGGGTGTATTCTGTGGGTGTATTCTATGGGTGTATTGTGCGGGTGTATTCTGCGGGTGTATTCTGTGGGTGTATTGTGCGGGTGTATTCTGCGGGTGTATTGTGTGGGTGTATTGTGCGGGTGTATTCTGTGGGTGTATTCTATGGGTGTATTGTGCGGGTGTATTGTGCGGGTCTATTGTGCGGGTGTATTCTGTGGGTGTATTCTGCGGGTCTATTGTGCGGGTGTATTGTGCGGGTGTATTCTGTGGGTGTATTCTGCGGGTGTATTGTGCGGGTGTATTGTGCGGGTGTATTGTGCGGGTGTATTCTGCGGGTGTATTGTGCGGGTGTATTCTGTGGGTGTATTGTGCGGGTGTATTGTGCGGGTGTATTGTGCAGGTGTATTGTGCGGGTGTATTCTGCGGGTGTATTGTGCGGGTGTATTCTGTGGGTGTATTGTGCGGGTGTATTGTGCGGATGTATACTGCGGGTGAATTGTGCGGGTGTATTGTGCGGGTGTATTGTGCGGGTGTATTGTGCGGGTGTATTCTGCGGGTGTATTCTATGGGTGTATTGTGCAGGTGTATTCTGCGGGTGTATTCTATGGGTGTATTCTGCGGGTGTATTCTGCAGGTGTATTGTGTGGGTGTATTGTGCGGGTGTATTGTTCGGGTGTATTGTGCGGGTGTATTGTGCGGGTGTATTGTGCGGGTGTATTGTGCGGGTGTATTCTGCGGGTGTATTCTGCGGTTGTATTCTGTGGGTGTATTGTTCGGGTGTATTGTGCGGGTGTATTGTGCGGGTGTATTCTGCGGTTGTATTCTGTGGGTGTATTGTTCGGGTGTATTGTGCGGGTGTATTGTGCGGGTGTATTCTGCGGTTGTATTCTGTGGGTGTATTGTGCGGGTGTATTCTGCGGGTGTATTGTATGGGTGTATTGTGCGGGTGTATTTTGCGGGTGTATTCTGCGGGTGTATTGTGCGGGTGTATTCTGCGGGCGTATTGTGCGGGTGTATTGTACGGGTGTATTGTACGGGTGTATTCTGCGGGTGTATTGTGCAGGTGTATTTTGCGGGTGTATTGCGCGGGTGTATTGTGCGGGTGTATTGTGCGGGTGTATTGTGCGGGTGTATTGTGCGGGTGTATTGCGCGCGTGTATTGTGCGGGTGTATTCTGCGGGTGTATTGTGCGGGTGTATTGTGCGGGTGTATTGTGTGGGTGTATTGTGCGGGTGCATTGTGCGGGTGTATTGTGCGGGTGTATTCTATGGGTGTATTGTGCGGGTGTATTGTGCGGGTGTATTGTGCGGGTGTATTCTGTGGGTGTATTGTGCAGGTGTATTCTGCGGGTGTATCGTGTGGGTGCATTGTGCGGGTGTATTGTGAGGGTGTATTGTGCGGGTGTATTGTGCGGGTGTATTGTGCGGGTGTATTCTGCGGGTTTATTCTGTGGGGGTATTGTGCGGGTGTATTCTGCGGGTGTATTGTGTGGGTGTAGTGTGTGGGTGTATTCTGCGGGTGTATTCTGCGGGTGTATTCTGTGGGTGTATTGTGCGGGTGTATTCTGCGGGTGTATTCTGTGGGTGTATTGTGCGGGTGTATTGTGCGGGTGTATTGTGTGGGTGTATTGTGCGGGTGTATTGTGCGGGTGTGTTGTGCGGGTGCATTGTGCGGGTGTATTGTGCGGGTGTATTGTGTGGGTGTATTGTGCGGGTGCATTGTGCGGGTGTATTGTGCGGGTGTATTCTATGGGTGTATTGTGCGGGTGTATTGTGCGGGTGTATTGTGCGGGTGTATTCTGCGGGTGTATTGTGCAGGTGTATTCTGCGGGTGTATCGTGTGGGTGCATTGTGCGGGTGTATTGTGCGGGTGTATTGTGCGGGTGTATTGTGTGGGTGTATTGTGCGGGTGTGTTCTGCAGGTGTATTCTATGGGTGTATTGTGCGGGTGTATTGTGCGGGTGTATTCTGTGGGTGTATTCTGCGGGTGTATTGTGCGGGTGTATTGTGCGGGTGTATTCTGTGGGTGTATTCTGCGGGTGTATTGTGCGGGTGTATTGTGCGGGTGTATTCTGTGGGTGTATTGTGCGGGTGTATTCTGTGGGTGTATTGTGTGGGTGTATTGTGCGGGTGTATTGTGCGGGTGTATTCTATGGGTGTATTGTGCGGGTGTATTCTGCGGGTGTATTCTATGGGTGTATTCTGCGGGTGTATTCTGCGGGTGTATTGTGTGGGTGTATTGTGCGGGTGTATTCTATGGGTGTATTGTGCGGGTGTATTGTGCGGGTGTATTCTGCGGTTGTATTTTGTGGGTGTATTGTGCGGGTGTATTCTGTGGGTGTATTGTATGGGTGTATTGTGCGTGTGTATTGTGCGGGTGTATTGTGCGGGTGTATTGTGCGGGTGTATTCTGCGGGTGTATTGTGCGGGTGTATTGTGCGGGTGTATTGTGCGGGTGTATTGTGCAGGTGTATTTTGCGGGTGTATTGTGCGGGTGTATTGTGCGGGTGTATTGTGCGGGTGTATTGTGCGGGTGTATTGTGTGGGTGTATTCTGCGGGTGTATTGTGCGGGTGTATTGTGCGGGTGTATTGTGCGGGTGTATTCTGCGGGTGTATTGTGCGGGTGTATTCTGAGGGTGTATTGTGCGGGTGTATTGTGCGGGTGTATTGTGCGGGTGTATTGTGCGGGTGTTTTGTGCGGGTGTATTGTGCGGGTGTATTCTGCGGGTGTATTGTGCGGGTGTATTGTGTGGGTGTATTGTGCGGGTGCATTGTGCGGGTGTATTGTGCGGGTGTATTCTATGGGTGTATTGTGCGGGTGTATTCTGCGGGTGTATTCTGTGGGTGTATTGTGCAGGTGTATTCTGCGGGTGTATCGTGTGGGTGCATTGTGCGGGTGTATTGTGAGGGTGTATTGTGCGGGTGTATTGTGCGGGTGTATTCTATGGGTGTATTGTGCGGGTGTATTGTGCGGGTGTATTCTGCGGGTGTATTCTGTGGGTGTATTGTGCGGGTGTATTCTGCGCGTGTATTGTGTGGGTGTAGTGTGCGGGTGTATTCTGCAGGTGTATTCTGCGGGTGTATTCTCTGGGTGTATTGTGCGGGTGTATTCTGCGGGTGTATTCTGTGGGTGTATTGTGCGGGTGTATTCTGTGGGTGTATTGTGCGGGTGTATTGTGCGGGTGCATTGTGCGGGTGCATTGTGCGGGTGTATTCTGCGGGTGTATTCTGTGGGTGTATTGTGCGGGTGTATTCTGCGGGTGTATTGTGCAGGTGTATTCTGTGGGTGTATTCTATGGGTGTATTGTGCGGGTGTATTCTGCGGGTGTATTGTGCGGGTGTATTCTGTGGGTGTATTCTGCGGGTGTATTGTGCGGGTGTATTGTGCGGGTGTATTCTGTGGGTGTATTCTGCGGGTGTATTGTGCGGGTATATTGTGCGGGTGTATTGTGCGGGTGTATTCTGCGGGTGTATTCTATGGGTGTATTGTGCGGGTGTATTCTGCGGGTGTATTCTATGGGTGTATTCTGCGGGTGTATTCTGCGAGTGTATTGTGTGGGTGTATTGTGCGGGTGTATTCTATGGGTGTATTGTGCGGGTGTATTGTGCGGGTGTATTGTGCCGGTGTATTCTGCGGTTGTATTCTGTGGGTGTATTGTGCGGTTGTATTCTGCGGGTGTATTGTGCGGGTGTATTGTGCGGGTGTATTGTGCGGGTGTATTGTGCGGGTGTATTGTGCGGGTGTATTGTGCGGGTGTATTGCGCGGGTGTATTGTGCGGGTGTATTCTGCGGGTGTATTGTGCGGGTGTATTCTGCGGGTGTATTGTGCGGGTGTATTGTGCGGGTGTATTGTGCGGGTGTATTATGTGGGTGTATTGTGCGGGTGTATTCTGCGGGTGTATTGTGCGGGTGTATTCTGCGGGTGTATTGTGTGGGTGTATTGTGCGGGTGTATTGTGTGGGTGTATTGTGCGGGTGCATTGTGCGGGTGTATTGTGCGGGTGTATTCTATGGGTGTATTGTGCGGGTGTATTGTGCGGGTGTATTGTGCGGGTGTATTCTGCGGGTGTATTCTGTGCGTGTATTGTGCAGGTGTATTCTGCGGGTGTATCGTGTGGGTGTATTGTGAGGGTGTATTGTGCGGGTGTTTTGTGCGGGTGTATTGTGCAGGTGTATTGTGCGGGTGTATTCTGTGGGTGTATTGTGCAGGTGTATTCTGTGGGTGTATTGTGCGGGTGTATTGTGCGGGTGTATTCTGCGGGTGTATTCTGTGGGTGTATTGTGCAGGTGTATTCTGCGGGTGTATTGTGCGGGTGTATTGTGAGGGTGTATTGTGCGGGTGTTTTGTGCGGGTGTATTCTATGGGTGTATTGTGCGGGTGTATTGTGCGGGTGTATTGTGCGGGTGTATTGTGTGGGTGTATTCTGCGGGTGTATTCTGTGGGGGTATTGTGCGGGTGTATTGTGCGGGTGTATTCTGCGGGTGTATTCTGTGGGTGTATTGTGCGGGTGTATTCTGCGGGTGTATTGTGTGGGTGTAGTGTGCGGGTGTATTCTGCGGGTGTATCGTGCGGGTGTATTCTGTCGGTGTATTGTGCGGGTGTATTCTGCGGGTGTATTCTGTGGGTGTATTGTGCGGGTGTATTCTGCGGGTGTATTCTGTGGGTGTATTGTGCGGGTGTATTGTGCGGGTGTATTGTGTGGGTATATTGTGCGGGTGTATTCTGCGGGTGTATTCTATTGGTGTATTGTGCGGGTGTATTATGCGGGTGTATTGTGCGGGTGTATTGTGAGGGTGTATTGTGCGGGTGTATTCTGCGGGTGTATTGTGTGGGTGTATTCTGCGGGTGTATTGTGCGGGTGTATTGTGCGGGTGTATTGTGCGGGTGTATTCTGCGGGTGTATTGTGCGGGTGTATTCTGAGGGTGTATTGTGCGGGTGTATTGTGCGGGTGTATTGTGCGGGTGTATTGTACGGGTGTATTCTGCGGGTGTATTGTGCGGGTGTATTCTGCGGGTGTATTGTGTGGGTGTATTGTGCGGGTGTATTGTGTGGGTGTATTGTGCGGGTGCATTGTGCGGGTGTATTGTGCGGGTGTATTCTATGGGTGTATTGTGCGGGTGTATTCTGCGGGTGTATTCTGTGGGTGTATTGTGCAGGTGTATTCTGCGGGTGTATCGTGTGGGTGCATTGTGCGGGTGTATTGTGAGGGTGTATTGTGCGGGTGTATTGTGCGGGTGTATTCTATGGGTGTATTGTGTGGGTGTATTGTGCGGGTGTATTGTGCGGGTGTATTCTGCGGGTGTATTCTGTGGGTGTATTGTGCGGGTGTATTCTGCGGGTGTATTGTGTGGGTGTAGTGTGCGGGTGTATTCTATGGGTGTATTCTGCGGGTGTATTCTCTGGGTGTATTGTGCGGGTGTATTCTGCGGGTGTACTGTGCGGGTGTATTCTGTGGGTGTATTCTGTGGGTGTATTGTGCGGGTGTATTCTGCGGGTGTATTGTGTGGGTGTATTGTGCAGGTGTATTGTGCGGGTGTATTGTGCGGGTGCATTGTGTGGGTGCATTGTGCGGGTGTATTCTGCGGGTGTATTCTGTGGGTGTAATGTGCGGGTGTATTCTGCGGGTGTATTGTGTGGGTGTATTGTGCGGGTGTATTGTGCGGGTGTATTGTGCGGGTGTATTCTGTGGGTGTATTCTGCGGGTGTATTGTGCGGGTGTATTGTGCGGGTGTATTCTGTGGGTGTATTCTGCGGGTGTATTGTGCGGGTGTATTGTGCAGGTGTATTTTGCGGGTGTATTCTGCGGGTGTATTGTGCGGGTGTATTCTGTGGGTGTATTGTGCGGGTGTATTGTGCGGATGTATACTGCGGGTGAATTGTGCGGGTGTATTGTGCGGGTGTATTGTGCGGGTGTATTCTGCGGGTGTATTCTATGGGTGTATTGTGCAGGTGTATTCTGCGGGTGTATTCTATGGGTGTATTCTGCGGGTGTATTCTGCGGGTGTATTGTGTGGGTGTATTGTGCGGGTGTATTCTATGGGTGTATTGTTCGGGTGTATTGTGCGGGTGTATTGTGCGGGTGTTTTCTGCGGTTGTATTCTGTGGGTGTATTGTGCGGGTGTATTCTGCGGGTGTATTGTATGGGTGTATTGTGCGGGTGTATTGTGCGGGTGTATTCTGCGGGTGTATTGTGCGGGTGTATTCTGCAGGTGTATTGTGTGGGTGTATTGTGCGGGTGTATTGTGTGGGTGTATTGTGCGGGTGCATTGTGCGGGTGTATTGTGAGGGTGCATTGTGCGGGTGTATTGGGCGGGTGTATTCTATGGGTGTATTGTGCGGGTGTATTGTGCGGGTGTATTGTGTGGGTGTATTCTGCGGGTGTATTCTGTGGGTGTATTGTGCGGGTGTATTCTGCGGGTGTATTGTGTGGGTGTAGTGTGCGGGTGTATTCTATGGGTGTATTCTGCGGGTGTATTCTGTGGGTGTATTGTGCGGGTGTATTCTGCGGGTGTATTCTGTGGGTGTATTGTGCGGGTGTATTGTGCGGGTGTATTGTGCGGGTGTATTCTGCGGGTGTATTGTGTGGGTGTATTGTGCAGGTGTATTGTGCGGGTGTATTGTGCGGGTGCATTGTGCGGGTGCATTGTGCGGGTGTATTGTGCGGGTGTATTCTGTGGGTGTATTCTATGGGTGTATTGTGCGGGTGTATTCTGCGGGTGTATTCTGTGGGTGTATTGTGCGGGTGTATTCTGCGGGTGTATTGTGTGGGTGTATTGTGCGGGTGTATTCTGTGGGTGTATTCTATGGGTGTATTGTGCGGGTGTATTGTGCGGGTGTATTGTGCGGGTGTATTCTGTGGGTGTATTCTGCGGGTGTATTGTGCGGGTGTATTGTGCGGGTGTATTCTGTGGGTGTATTCTGCGGTTGTATTGTGCGGGTGTATTGTGCGGGTGTATTGTGCGGGTGTATTCTGCGGGTGTATTGTGCGGGTGTATTCTGTGGGTGTATTGTGCGGGTGTATTGTGCGGGTGTATTGTGCAGGTGTATTGTGCGGGTGTATTCTGCGGGTGTATTGTGCGGGTGTATTCTGTGGGTGTATTGTGCGGGTGTATTGTGCGGATGTATACTGCGGGTGAATTGTGCGGGTGTATTGTGCGGGTGTATTGTGCGGGTGTATTGTGCGGGTGTATTGTGCGGGTGTATTCTGCGGTTGTATTCTGTGGGTGTATTGTTCGGGTGTATTGTGCGGGTGTATTGTGCGGGTGTATTCTGCGGTTGTATTCTGTGGGTGTATTGTGCGGGTGTATTCTGCGGGTGTATTGTATGGGTGTATTGTGCGGGTGTATTTTGCGGGTGTATTCTGCGGGTGTATTGTGCGGGTGTATTCTGCGGGTGTATTGTGCGGGTGTATTGTACGGGTGTATTCTGCGGGTGTATTGTGCAGGTGTATTTTGCGGGTGTATTGTGCGGGTGTATTGTGCGGGTGTATTGTGCGGGTGTATTGTGCGGGTGTATTGTGCGGGTGTATTGCGCGCGTGTATTGTGTGGGTGTATTCTGCGGGTGTATTGTGCGGGTGTATTGTGCGGGTGTATTGTGTGGGTGTATTGTGCGGGTGCATTGTGCGGGTGTATTGTGCGGGTGTATTCTATGGGTGTATTGTGCGGGTGTATTGTGCGGGTGTATTGTGTGGGTGTATTCTGTGGGTGTATTGTGCAGGTGTATTCTGCGGGTGTATCGTGTGGGTGCATTGTGCGGGTGTATTGTGAGGGTGTATTGTGCGGGTGTATTGTGCGGGTGTATTGTGCGGGTGTATTCTGCGGGTTTATTCTGTGGGGGTATTGTGCGGGTGTATTCTGCGGGTGTATTGTGTGGGTGTAGTGTGTGGGTGTATTCTGCGGGTGTATTCTGCGGGTGTATTCTGTGGGTGTATTGTGCGGGTGTATTCTGCGGGTGTATTCTGTGGGTGTATTGTGCGGGTGTATTGTGCGGGTGTATTGTGTGGGTGTATTGTGCGGGTGTATTGTGCGGGTGTATTGTGCGGGTGCATTGTGCGGGTGTATTGTGCGGGTGTATTGTGTGGGTGTATTGTGCGGGTGCATTGTGCGGGTGTATTGTGCGGGTGTATTCTATGGGTGTATTGTGCGGGTGTATTGTGCGGGTGTATTGTGCGGGTGTATTGTGCGGGTGTATTCTGTGGGTGTATTGTGCGGGTGTATTGTGCGGGTGTATTGTGTGGGTGTATTGTGTGGGTGTGTTCTGCAGGTGTATTCTATGGGTGTATTGTGCGGGTGTATTGTGCGGGTGTATTCTGTGGGTGTATTCTGCGGGTGTATTGTGCGGGTGTATTGTGCGGGTGTATTCTGTGGGTGTATTGTGCGGGTGTATTGTGCGGGTGTATTGTGCGGGTGTATTCTGTGGGTGTATTGTGCGGGTGTATTCTGTGGGTGTATTGTGTGGGTGTATTGTGCGGGTGTATTGTGCGGGTGTATTCTATGGGTGTATTGTGCGGGTGTATTCTGCGGGTGTATTCTATGGGTGTATTCTGCGGGTGTATTCTGCGGGTGTATTGTGTGGGTGTATTGTGCGGGTGTATTCTATGGGTGTATTGTGCGGGTGTATTGTGCGGGTGTATTGTGCGGGTGTATTCTGCGGTTGTATTTTGTGGGTGTATTGTGCGGGTGTATTCTGTGGGTGTATTGTATGGGTGTATTGTGCGTGTGTATTGTGCGTGTGTATTGTGCGGGTGTATTGTGCGGGTGTATTCTGCGGGTGTATTGTGCGGGTGTATTGTGCGGGTGTATTGTGCGGGTGTATTGTGCAGGTGTATTTTGCGGGTGTATTGTGCGGGTGTATTGTGCGGGTGTATTGTGCGGGTGTATTGTGCGGGTGTATTGTGTGGGTGTATTCTGCGGGTGTATTGTGCGGGTGTATTGTGCGGGTGTATTGTGCGGGTGTATTCTGCGGGTGTATTCTGCGGGTGTATTCTGAGGGTGTATTGTGCGGGTGTATTGTGCGGGTGTATTGTGCGGGTGTATTGTGCGGGTGTTTTGTGCGGGTGTATTGTGCGGGTGTATTCTGCGGGTGTATTGTGCGGGTGTATTGTGTGGGTGTATTGTGCGGGTGCATTGTGCGGGTGTATTGTGCGGGTGTATTCTATGGGTGTATTGTGCGGGTGTATTCTGCGGGTGTATTCTGTGGGTGTATTGTGCAGGTGTATTCTGCGGGTGTATCGTGTGGGTGCATTGTGCGGGTGTATTGTGAGGGTGTATTGTGCGGGTGTATTGTGCGGGTGTATTCTATGGGTGTATTGTGCGGGTGTATTGTGCGGGTGTATTCTGCGGGTGTATTCTGTGGGTGTATTGTGCGGGTGTATTCTGCGCGTGTATTGTGTGGGTGTAGTGTGCGGGTGTATTCTGCAGGTGTATTCTGCGGGTGTATTCTCTGGGTGTATTGTGCGGGTGTATTCTGCGGGTGTATTCTGTGGGTGTATTGTGCGGGTGTATTCTGTGGGTGTATTGTGCGGGTGTATTGTGCGGGTGCATTGTGCGGGTGCATTGTGCGGGTGTATTCTGCGGGTGTATTCTGTGGGTGTATTGTGCGGGTGTATTCTGCGGGTGTATTGTGCAGGTGTATTCTGTGGGTGTATTCTATGGGTGTATTGTGCGGGTGTATTCTGCGGGTGTATTGTGCGGGTGTATTCTGTGGGTGTATTCTGCGGGTGTATTGTGCGGGTGTATTGTGCGGGTGTATTCTGTGGGTGTATTCTGCGGGTGTATTGTGCGGGTATATTGTGCGGGTGTATTGTGCGGGTATATTCTGTGGGTGTATTGTGCAGGTGTATTGTGCGGGTGTATTCTGCGGGTGTATTGTGCGGGTGTATTCTGTGGGTGTATTGTGCGGGTGTATTGTGCGGATGTATACTGCGGGTGAATTGTGTGGGTGTATTGTGCGGGTGTATTGTGCGGGTGTATTGTGCGGGTGTATTCTGCGGGTGTATTCTATGGGTGTATTGTGCGGGTGTATTCTGCGGGTGTATTCTATGGGTGTATTCTGCGGGTGTATTCTGCGAGTGTATTGTGTGGGTGTATTGTGCGGGTGTATTCTATGGGTGTATTGTGCGGGTGTATTGTGCGGGTGTATTGTGCCGGTGTATTCTGCGGTTGTATTCTGCGGGTGTATTGTGCGGTTGTATTCTGCGGGTGTATTGTGCGGGTGTATTGTGCGGGTGTATTGTGCGGGTGTATTGTGCGGGTGTATTGTGCGGGTGTATTGTGCGGGTGTATTGCGCGGGTGTATTGTGCGGGTGTATTGTGCAGGTGTATTGTGCGGGTGTATTCTGCGGGTGTATTGTGCGGGTGTATTGTGCGGGTGTATTGTGCGGGTGTATTATGTGGGTGTATTGTGCGGGTGTATTCTGCGGGTGTATTGTGCGGGTGTATTCTGCGGGTGTATTGTGTGGGTGTATTGTGCGGGTGTATTGTGTGGGTGTATTGTGCGGGTGTATTCTGCGGGTGTATTCTATTGGTGTATTGTGCGGGTGTATTATGCGGGTGTATTGTGCGGGTGTATTGTGAGGGTGTATTGTGCGGGTGTATTCTGCGGGTGTATTGTGTGGGTGTATTCTGCGGGTGTATTGTGCGGGTGTATTGTGCGGGTGTATTGTGCGGGTGTATTCTGCGGGTGTATTGTGCGGGTGTATTCTGAGGGTGTATTGTGCGGGTGTATTGTGCGGGTGTATTGTGCGGGTGTATTGTACGGGTGTATTCTGCGGGTGTATTGTGCGGGTGTATTCTGCGGGTGTATTGTGTGGGTGTATTGTGCGGGTGTATTGTGTGGGTGTATTGTGCGGGTGCATTGTGCGGGTGTATTGTGCGGGTGTATTCTATGGGTGTATTGTGCGGGTGTATTCTGCGGGTGTATTCTGTGGGTGTATTGTGCAGGTGTATTCTGCGGGTGTATCGTGTGGGTGCATTGTGCGGGTGTATTGTGAGGGTGTATTGTGCGGGTGTATTGTGCGGGTGTATTCTATGGGTGTATTGTGCGGGTGTATTGTGCGGGTGTATTGTGCGGGTGTATTCTGCGGGTGTATTCTGTGGGTGTATTGTGCGGGTGTATTCTGCGGGTGTATTGTGTGGGTGTAGTGTGCGGGTGTATTCTATGGGTGTATTCTGCGGGTGTATTCTCTGGGTGTATTGTGCGGGTGTATTCTGCGGGTGTACTGTGCGGGTGTATTCTGTGGGTGTATTCTGTGGGTGTATTGTGCGGGTGTATTCTGCGGGTGTATTGTGTGGGTGTATTGTGCAGGTGTATTGTGCGGGTGTATTGTGCGGGTGCATTGTGTGGGTGCATTGTGCGGGTGTATTCTGCGGGTGTATTCTGTGGGTGTAATGTGCGGGTGTATTCTGCGGGTGTATTGTGTGGGTGTATTGTGCGGGTGTATTGTGCGGGTGTATTGTGCGGGTGTATTCTGTGGGTGTATTCTGCGGGTGTATTGTGCGGGTGTATTGTGCGGGTGTATTCTGTGGGTGTATTCTGCGGGTGTATTGTGCGGGTGTATTGTGCAGGTGTATTGTGCGGGTGTATTCTGCGGGTGTATTGTGCGGGTGTATTCTGTGGGTGTATTGTGCGGGTGTATTGTGCGGATGTATACTGCGGGTGAATTGTGCGGGTGTATTGTGCGGGTGTATTGTGCGGGTGTATTCTGCGGGTGTATTCTATGGGTGTATTGTGCAGGTGTATTCTGCGGGTGTATTCTATGGGTGTATTCTGCGGGTGTATTCTGCGGGTGTATTGTGTGGGTGTATTGTGCGGGTGTATTCTATGGGTGTATTGTTCGGGTGTATTGTGCGGGTGTATTGTGCGGGTGTTTTCTGCGGTTGTATTCTGTGGGTGTATTGTGCGGGTGTATTCTGCGGGTGTATTGTATGGGTGTATTGTGCGGGTGTATTGTGCGGGTGTATTCTGCGGGTGTATTGTGCGGGTGTATTCTGCAGGTGTATTGTGTGGGTGTATTGTGCGGGTGTATTGTGTGGGTGTATTGTGCGGGTGCATTGTGCGGGTGTATTGTGAGGGTGCATTGTGCGGGTGTATTGGGCGGGTGTATTCTATGGGTGTATTGTGCGGGTGTATTGTGCGGGTGTATTGTGTGGGTGTATTCTGCGGGTGTATTCTGTGGGTGTATTGTGCGGGTGTATTCTGCGGGTGTATTGTGTGGGTGTAGTGTGCGGGTGTATTCTATGGGTGTATTCTGCGGGTGTATTCTGTGGGTGTATTGTGCGGGTGTATTCTGCGGGTGTATTCTGTGGGTGTATTGTGCGGGTGTATTGTGCGGGTGTATTGTGCGGGTGTATTCTGCGGTTGTATTGTGTGGGTGTATTGTGCAGGTGTATTGTGCGGGTGTATTGTGCGGGTGCATTGTGCGGGTGCATTGTGCGGGTGTATTGTGCGGGTGTATTCTGTGGGTGTATTCTATGGGTGTATTGTGCGGGTGTATTCTGCGGGTGTATTCTGTGGGTGTATTGTGCGGGTGTATTCTGCGGGTGTATTGTGTGGGTGTATTGTGCGGGTGTATTCTGTGGGTGTATTCTATGGGTGTATTGTGCGGGTGTATTGTGCGGGTGTATTGTGCGGGTGTATTCTGTGGGTGTATTCTGCGGGTGTATTGTGCGGGTGTATTGTGCGGGTGTATTCTGTGGGTGTATTCTGCGGTTGTATTGTGCGGGTGTATTGTGCGGGTGTATTGTGCGGGTGTATTCTGCGGGTGTATTGTGCGGGTGTATTCTGTGGGTGTATTGTGCGGGTGTATTGTGCGGGTGTATTGTGCAGGTGTATTGTGCGGGTGTATTCTGCGGGTGTATTGTGCGGGTGTATTCTGTGGGTGTATTGTGCGGGTGTATTGTGCGGATGTATACTGCGGGTGAATTGTGCGGGTGTATTGTGCGGGTGTATTGTGCGGGTGTATTGTGCGGGTGTATTGTGCGGGTGTATTCTGCGGTTGTATTCTGTGGGTGTATTGTTCGGGTGTATTGTGCGGGTGTATTGTGCGGGTGTATTCTGCGGTTGTATTCTGTGGGTGTATTGTGCGGGTGTATTCTGCGGGTGTATTGTATGGGTGTATTGTGCGGGTGTATTTTGCGGGTGTATTCTGCGGGTGTATTGTGCGGGTGTGTTCTGCGGGTGTATTGTGCGGGTGTATTGTACGGGTGTATTCTGCGGGTGTATTGTGCAGGTGTATTTTGCGGGTGTATTGTGCGGGTGTATTGTGCGGGTGTATTGTGCGGGTGTATTGTGCGGGTGTATTGTGCGGGTGTATTGCGCGCGTGTATTGTGTGGGTGTATTCTGCGGGTGTATTGTGCGGGTGTATTGTGCGGGTGTATTGTGTGGGTGTATTGTGCGGGTGCATTGTGCGGGTGTATTGTGCGGGTGTATTCTATGGGTGTATTGTGCGGGTGTATTGTGCGGGTGTATTGTGTGGGTGTATTCTGTGGGTGTATTGTGCAGGTGTATTCTGCGGGTGTATCGTGTGGGTGCATTGTGCGGGTGTATTGTGAGGGTGTATTGTGCGGGTGTATTGTGCGGGTGTATTGTGCGGGTGTATTCTGCGGGTTTATTCTGTGGGGGTATTGTGCGGGTGTATTCTGCGGGTGTATTGTGTGGGTGTAGTGTGTGGGTGTATTCTGCGGGTGTATTCTGCGGGTGTATTCTGTGGGTGTATTGTGCGGGTGTATTCTGCGGGTGTATTCTGTGGGTGTATTGTGCGGGTGTATTGTGCGGGTGTATTGTGTGGGTTTATTGTGCGGGTGTATTGTGCGGGTGTATTGTGCGGGTGCATTGTGCGGGTGTATTGTGCGGGTGTATTGTGTGGGTGTATTGTGCGGGTGCATTGTGCGGGTGTATTGTGCGGGTGTATTCTATGGGTGTATTGTGCGGGTGTATTGTGCGGGTGTATTGTGCGGGTGTATTGTGCGGGTGTATTCTGTGGGTGTATTGTGCGGGTGTATTGTGCGGGTGTATTGTGTGGGTGTATTGTGTGGGTGTGTTCTGCAGGTGTATTCTATGGGTGTATTGTGCGGGTGTATTGTGCGGGTGTATTCTGTGGGTGTATTCTGCGGGTGTATTGTGCGGGTGTATTGTGCGGGTGTATTCTGTGGGTGTATTGTGCTGGTGTATTGTGCGGGTGTATTGTGCGGGTGTATTCTGTGGGTGTATTGTGCGGGTGTATTCTGTGGGTGTATTGTGTGGGTGTATTGTGCGGGTGTATTGTGCGGGTGTATTCTATGGGTGTATTGTGCGGGTGTATTCTGCGGGTGTATTCTATGGGTGTATTCTGCGGGTGTATTCTGCGGGTGTATTGTGTGGGTGTATTGTGCGGGTGTATTCTATGGGTGTATTGTGCGGGTGTATTGTGCGGGTGTATTGTGCGGGTGTATTCTGCGGTTGTATTTTGTGGGTGTATTGTGCGGGTGTATTCTGTGGGTGTATTGTATGGGTGTATTGTGCGTGTGTATTGTGCGTGTGTATTGTGCGGGTGTATTGTGCGGGTGTATTCTGCGGGTGTATTGTGCGGGTGTATTGTGCGGGTGTATTGTGCGGGTGTATTGTGCAGGTGTATTTTGCGGGTGTATTGTGCGGGTGTATTGTGCGGGTGTATTGTGCGGGTGTATTGTGCGGGTGTATTGTGTGGGTGTATTCTGCGGGTGTATTGTGCGGGTGTATTGTGCGGGTGTATTGTGCGGGTGTATTCTGCGGGTGTATTCTGCGGGTGTATTCTGAGGGTGTATTGTGCGGGTGTATTGTGCGGGTGTATTGTGCGGGTGTATTGTGCGGGTGTTTTGTGCGGGTGTATTGTGCGGGTGTATTCTGCGGGTGTATTGTGCGGGTGTATTGTGTGGGTGTATTGTGCGGGTGCATTGTGCGGGTGTATTGTGCGGGTGTATTCTATGGGTGTATTGTGCGGGTGTATTCTGCGGGTGTATTCTGTGGGTGTATTGTGCAGGTGTATTCTGCGGGTGTATCGTGTGGGTGCATTGTGCGGGTGTATTGTGAGGGTGTATTGTGCGGGTGTATTGTGCGGGTGTATTCTATGGGTGTATTGTGCGGGTGTATTGTGCGGGTGTATTCTGCGGGTGTATTCTGTGGGTGTATTGTGCGGGTGTATTCTGCGCGTGTATTGTGTGGGTGTAGTGTGCGGGTGTATTCTGCAGGTGTATTCTGCGGGTGTATTCTCTGGGTGTATTGTGCGGGTGTATTCTGCGGGTGTATTCTGTGGGTGTATTGTGCGGGTGTATTCTGTGGGTGTATTGTGCGGGTGTATTGTGCGGGTGCATTGTGCGGGTGCATTGTGCGGGTGTATTCTGCGGGTGTATTCTGTGGGTGTATTGTGCGGGTGTATTCTGCGGGTGTATTGTGCAGGTGTATTCTGTGGGTGTATTCTATGGGTGTATTGTGCGGGTGTATTCTGCGGGTGTATTGTGCGGGTGTATTCTGTGGGTGTATTCTGCGGGTGTATTGTGCGGGTGTATTGTGCGGGTGTATTCTGTGGGTGTATTCTGCGGGTGTATTGTGCGGGTATATTGTGCGGGTGTATTGTGCGGGTATATTCTGTGGGTGTATTGTGCAGGTGTATTGTGCGGGTGTATTCTGCGGGTGTATTGTGCGGGTGTATTCTGTGGGTGTATTGTGCGGGTGTATTGTGCGGATGTATACTGCGGGTGAATTGTGTGGGTGTATTGTGCGGGTGTATTGTGCGGGTGTATTGTGCGGGTGTATTCTGCGGGTGTATTCTATGGGTGTATTGTGCGGGTGTATTCTGCGGGTGTATTCTATGGGTGTATTCTGCGGGTGTATTCTGCGAGTGTATTGTGTGGGTGTATTGTGCGGGTGTATTCTATGGGTGTATTGTGCGGGTGTATTGTGCGGGTGTATTGTGCCGGTGTATTCTGCGGTTGTATTCTGCGGGTGTATTGTGCGGTTGTATTCTGCGGGTGTATTGTGCGGGTGTATTGTGCGGGTGTATTGTGCGGGTGTATTGTGCGGGTGTATTGTGCGGGTGTATTGTGCGGGTGTATTGCGCGGGTGTATTGTGCGGGTGTATTGTGCAGGTGTATTGTGCGGGTGTATTCTGCGGGTGTATTGTGCGGGTGTATTGTGCGGGTGTATTGTGCGGGTGTATTATGTGGGTGTATTGTGCGGGTGTATTCTGCGGGTGTATTGTGCGGGTGTATTCTGCGGGTGTATTGTGTGGGTGTATTGTGCGGGTGTATTGTGTGGGTGTATTGTGCGGGTGTATTCTATGGGTGTATTGTGCGGGTGCATTGTGCGGGTGTATTGTGCGGGTGTATTCTATGGGTGTATTGTGCGGGTGTATTGTGCGGGTGTATTGTGCGGGTGTATTCTGCGGGTGTATTCTGTGGGTGTATTGTGCAGGTGTATTCTGCGGGTGTATCGTGTGGGTCTATTGTGAGGGTGTATTGTGCGGGTGTTTTGTGCGGGTGTATTGTGCGGGTGTATTGTGCGGTTGTATTCTGTGGTTGTATTGTGCAGGTGTATTCTGTGGGTGTATTGTGCGGGTGTATTGTGCGGGTGTATTCTGCGGGTGTATTCTGTGGGTGTATTGTGCAGGTGTATTCTGCGGGTGTATTGTGCGGGTGTATTGTGAGGGTGTATTGTGCGGGTGTTTTGTGCGGGTGTATTCTATGGGTGTATTGTGCGGGTGTATTGTGCGGGTGTATTGTGCGGGTGTATTGTGCGGGTGTATTCTGCGGGTGTATTATGTGGGGGTATTGTGCGGGTGTATTGTGCGGGTGTATTCTGCGGGTGTATTCTGTGGGTGTATTGTGCGGGTGTATTCTGCGTGTGTATTGTGTGGGTGTAGTGTGCGGGTGTATTCTGCGGGTGTATCGTGCGGGTGTATTCTGTCGGTGTATTGTGCGGGTGTATTCTGCGGGTGTATTCTGTGGGTGTATTGTGCGGGTGTATTCTGCGGGTGTATTGTGTGGGTGTATTGTGCGGGTGTATTGTGCGGGTGTATTGTGTGGGTGTATTGTGCGGGTGTATTCTGCGGGTGTATTCTATTGGTGTATTGTGCGGGTGTATTATGCGGGTGTATTGTGCGGGTGTATTGTGAGGGTGTATTGTGCGGGTGTATTCTGCGGGTGTATTCTATTGGTGTATTGTGCGGGTGTATTATGCGGGTGTATTGTGCGGGTGTATTCTGCGGGTGTATTCTGCGGGTGTATTCTGCGGGTGTACTGTGCGGGTGTATTCTGTGGGTGTATTGTGCGGGTGTATTCTGCGGGTGTATTGTGTGGGTTTATTGTGCGGGTGTATTGTACGGGTGTATTGTGCGGGTGTATTGTGCGGGTGTATTGTGCGGGTGTGGCACTTTAAGCTGTCCAGTTACTTTACAGCCAACCAAGATGCCTTTTTCTGTCTCTCCCTTAGTTGAAGCTTCTTCAAAGTGGATCCCTGTGGATCTTCCTGCTCTTTTCAATGCTTTTTTCAGGTAAGCAAGATGGCCACCGTTATCTAAGTGTATATTTTCTTCTCTACAAGAATGCTGAGTCACTTTCCATATAATGGTAATTCCATTATGTTACAGTTATCTGAAGTCTCCTTACCCCATGTAGTGATCAAAAGCGTCATGGTTGTTCACACTTTATCGTGGCTTATCTGTTAGTATCTTTGTGTTCGGTGGAAAAGCCACCAAGTCAGTGAATTTCCACTTACTCTTTCCGAACACTCTTTGAATGTTAAAAGTATATGTTACAGGATGCTTGTTCATTGTCTGGCTGAAGGGGTTCCAGCCTGAATCTACAAGGAGGAAGTCACGTGACCTTCAGAGTCCATTTTGGGAACAGTTTTTAACCTCAGTCTAAGGTTTACAAAATGTGACCTTCAAAGCAGTTTTTTCTAATAAGTTGGAATATGATAACTGTGCACCGTAACAAAGGGACATTGCTGCTTTCCATTTAACAGTGGAGAGACCCCAGTGGCTGCTGACTGTTGCTGTCGTGGAGTAGAAAACTTGTGGAATGTGGAGAGGAACATAGAGGCACTGAACCTGAACCTTACTCACTTGTGGAATAAGCTGCACATTGTAAACCCTCCAGGTCTAGAACAGGGGAGTTTTCCCTAATGTTCTGATCAAAATTTATTCCTCAGCCAACATAACTAAAAAGAGATTATTTGGCGATTTATCATATTGCTGTTTATGGGAGCTTGCTGTACTCAAAATGGCTGCCACGTTTCTCTATATCACCACAGTTTCGGAGTATTCCATTGGCTGTAAACTGCTTTGCTTTGTCCTGAGGTCAGGAAAGACACTATGGAAATACAAGCCTTTCATTTCCTTGCTTGCCACAGTGCTTAATTTATCTTTAGCTCAGTGTGAGAGTTGGTTTGTGTGTCTTTCCTTTGTAAGTGCATAAAGCACATTTTAAGTGAATGGGATTCTTGTAGATTAGCACCATTAAAAGTTTGTTACTTTTGTCATTAGTATCTACTATATAATGAAGAATGAAGCCTGGGCTGAGTCAACACATTGCAGATTGAATCTTTAGATTTATATGTTCAGTATAAACACATTCCTGTGTGCCAGCAAAATGGAATGTAATCTGCTGATTGTCAGTAGCTCAGATTTCTGGGCGTGATGGATGTGTGCTGTGTGCTGTGTGCTCTGAATGGGAAACCTCAGGGTGTCAAACCTGCACTTAAGGTTTTCCATATGAAAAATAACCTGCCTCTTCACTCCAAGGTGCCAAACCTCCTTACTTTACATTTTCCCATTTCAACATTTGTTTCTTTTTCAGTCAAAATTAGGAACATGTGCAAAACGTTTGGCCCCAGTATTTATGGGGAGGTGGGTACGGTGTGAGAGAGATCAACAATCAGGATGGGGGAGAGAGTTGGCCATCTGGGTCTGGCCATTTGGGTTTGCACCTGTCCTTATTAAGCATTTTTGACTGAGAGCCCAGACCATGGAAAGCATTAGCTCAGCAGGAATCTGTTTTGACAAGTGAAGTGAATTGTTGACTTTACTTGATGGACGTCTTAAGGTGTTCATTCTGTGATCTCTGTTGTCAATGTCTTGATGCTTATTTGCACAAGATGCAGAGGTTTGAAGTGTTTGAAGTCTGTTATTGATCCTTTATCGGTATATCTGACTGATACTTTTACAAGCTTGTAAGAACAGTAGTTGTTTTCTCAAGGAACATTTCTGATTTTTTTCTCAGCAGTTCCACACTTGCCATTGTTTTTATCTGGTTTATGCATATAGTGCATACTGAGTGAATGAGCATGAAAGGGGCATAAATTGGCATTGAGTTGGAATGGAAGGTAAGAGGAGCCATGGGGGACATGAGTAACAACTTTTGAACTTACCTTTCAATAGATTCCCAAATCCAGGCTATGGTTTTGAACTCTACTGAGGGGCCTGAATCATGAGTTATGGAGAAGCTGGTCTGGCTCCATGAAAATTACAGGTGTGGGGTGGGGTGGGTGGGTGGGGGGCGGTGGAAGGGGTGGATATGAGATGCTTACCCCTGCAATGGAGCTAACCAGGCCCAGACTGCAGAATGCAGGCTGCTACCTGCATCCTTATCCTGGGTTAGCTAAAATTCCTGGTGATGGGAATGGATCCTGACCACCAATTCTAAATGGCTATGGAGTCATTCATGAAAACTCCGTGAAAATCCAGCTCTCAGTCTCCAAGTCTCACACGGATGTGATGGGAATGTCATGTTCTGGAAAAGATTTTACTTTAACCATTGATTTAATTTCAAGATAGAATGGAGCTGGGATGGGGGGGTTGGGGGGGGGGAGGCTAAAAGATTTAGCATTCCTACCTGGATACTAGACCCAAGTGATTGATGTTGCCATGGAGATAGGCTTCAGGAAGGGAGAAGTCCATAGAAAGCCATTGTAGGAACAGTTTGCAGGTTTTCCTAAGAGATCCATGAACTTTGTAGGTATATTCAGCAAGAATCTGAAAGAGAGAGAGAGAGAGGGAGAGAGAGAGGAGAGAAAGAGGCAGCCAGCCTCTGTTATTCATCACGCAGAATGTAGGTGGGAGCTCATGCTTGTATTGAAGAGACCAAGACTGTGAGGATTTAAATGGGGCTGGAAGATTTGCCTAACTTTGGCTAGAGAGTAGCTCTCACTATGAAAATCTGTTAGAGATTAGGAGTTATACAACTCAAGAAAGAAAAAGGAAGCAAGCTTCAGGAACTGAGAATAGTTTTGGTTCCTGGAGAATGAAGTGTCAAGTTAAGGATAGAATAAAGTATTAACATGGAGGGAGATTTTTAGCTAATCATTAAAAGTTCAGTTAAAACTTAAACAGGGGATCTTTTCTATAGTTTAGAGTATCCCATTAGAAAATGTTGCTTTTAGTTTGCTTGTTACAGTAAAAGCCTTAAAACTTGAACTCTCGTCTTGTGATCCTTCCAGTCAGTCCTTAGAAATTCAAATATTTTATTAAAAGTTATGGGTCTCCATGGGGATTGTGTGAAAACATCAAAAATCCCAACCACTATATAAGTCTAGAGTTCTGAAGGGAAGTGCACTAGATGCCACACTAGTTAAAACGTTAGCCCCCATGCACCTCATTTCCAGTGAATGTTTGCAGATAAGGCAGAGCATGATGTTGTTTTAATGCCAATGCTGCCATTTTGGACTTCTACCCTCTAACCATTGCCCTCTCTTAACCTGGCACAACTGACCATGAAATTAAGCATGGAAGACCTCCACCATCACTAATTAAAGAGATCATGAACTATTTGTGTGTTTCTTAGAGGTTTCTTCCTACTGTTGCTCCACTTATAGACATTTGAGAACCTTCCTATACTTCCCTAAAGTTTCATTAGTAGCGGCCAGGTGTTGAAATACTTCTTTGTTGACATAAAGGTTTCTGCACAGACCAGTTGCTTCAGACATGGGTGCACTCATAGGCTTTACTCTTGGAATTGAGCATGACTGGTAGAATATTTTTAATTCATTCATGGGATGTGAGTGTCGCTGGCTGGGCCAACATTTATTGCCCACCCCTAATTGCCCTTGAGAAGGTGGTGGTGAGCTGCCTTCTCGAATTTCTGAAGTTCGTGTGAAGTCCAATGAGCAAAGGTCACACAGAGCAGGACAAGCTGTTGGAAGGGGGAGGATGAGGAGGAAGGGAAGGGAAGGGCTCCCAGCAGGAGCTTTCCACTATGTAATTGTCCTACCTGAACTCCAACAAGAACCAATGCTTGAGATATCTTCACTTTCCTAAAGGGGTCATCACTGAAATTGTAGCTGCTACAGCTTCTAGCTCCGAACAGGGCAATGACAGCATTGCCGTTAGCTGCCAGGGTGACCATGGCTTTGCACTTTTATGTGTCTGACTCCTAAGCTGTTGGGGAGATTAAACATTTCAATCTTCAGTACGGTGTTACATAAGGACAGTCACTAAGACTCTCTGTACATAAAGAGAGCTTCATCTCATTCCCTCTTGTCATAGAGAAGCAGGCAGCTTGAACATGAGTGTGCTTCTCCATGGTGCAGGGCGCCACAGACTGCATGTACATCGCTTTGACACTCTTCATGTCATTCTGTCATGTTTCTGAATCAGCAGGACTCCCTCAACATTCAGTTGGTGTGTGACCATAGGCAGCACATCATGCAGGTCAATGCCCATTATCCTGGTAACAATCACAATGCATTGATTCTGTGCCAGCTGGATTTCAAAGACCACAGCAAACCAAAGTGTGTCTACTGGGTGACAAGGGCTATTTGCTAATGATATGGTTCATATTGCTGGTCCACAACGGTTGAGGTGCACAGCAGGCATATGATAAGGGCTGTGCTGCCAGAAGGAATGTGATTGAGCAGACTATTGGTAGCACACCTCACACATCAGCACGAAGCAATGATTCTCCAGAGTAGTCCAGGCAGTAGGAGGTCCTACTGTACTTGGCTGCAGTAACAATGTTGTGGTATAGTGCATGCTGCACATTGGGATAGTGCTGCCACAGAGCACCAGAGCACCTCTCCGGCACCTTCGATTTCAAGCAGACTTGTAAACTCAATGTGGCCCGCCAAACCTGGACATACAAGCGACTGAAATTTGAAAAATGCTGTAAAACTGTTCAGATCCAATCACAGGCTGGTTCCTCCCTGCAAAATCAGAGAGAAACCAGCCTGTGATTGGACGAGCAAAACAAGTGGGACGGGAAGTACCGAAGGTAAGTTTCAGGGCCCAGAGCGCAAGACAGCTAGAGCGGCAGCAAGACCCAGGCGAGGCAGCCAGAGCAGGGAGGCCCACTGGCATCAGAGTAAGTGAGTGACTGGAGACTGTGAAAGAGAGAGTGTGAGGGGATGGGAGAGAGAGCGTGAGTGGGTGGGGGAGAGACAGTGTTGGGGGCAGAGTGTGGGGGATGGAGAGAGAGTGTGGGGCAGATAGGGTTGGGGAGAGAGGGTGGGGAGAGAGACTGATTCACATTAATTCCTTGGCTGTGATGGCCTGAGGATGTGAGACGCAGTATAGTATTTGTATTCCCTGCTGGAGCTTTACATGGAATTTACAGCACAGAAACAGGCTTTTTGGCCCACCTCATCTGAGTTGGTGTTTATGTTCCACACAAGCCTCCTCCCACCCTTCTAGATCACACTATCAGGGTAACCTTCAGCTTCTTTCTTCCTCATGTGTTTATCAAATTCTTTGAATGTATCTGTTGTACGGGTGGCCAATTTTGTATTATTGATGATAGAGTTGATCAGCAGACACATCATGAGTGGAAACATTAAGTTTATTTACAACATACCCAACAGTAACTACGTGTGCTTTCAACTCCAACTCTATCTCTACCCATGCTACTCTCCTATTGGTTACTACAGATCATGTGATCTTTCTTACACATTATTCTTAAAGGTACAATACACACTAAATAAAACCATAATTATTACATTCCTCCCTCTTTAACTCGGCTTTTCACATTATATTTACAAATACTTATTTTTCAAGACAACATAATATCTACACCGGGAAAGGAATTGACAAGTTCAGTCTTTCAGGTGCTTTCCTGGTACACGTGGAATGTTGCAGCTCCACAACTTCAGATTCTTTGTCAGGAATCTCCTTTTCCAGAGTTGCCTGAACATCAGGTGCTTCAGTGGGCACTTGCAGTTCTGTATCCTCAACTCTTACAGGAACATCAGACATATCTGTCCTGGGTTGAGTATCCTCAACTGGAAACACAGACCTGGTCATGGTCACTGGTGGAACCAAATCTTGGTGATTTGTCTCTTTCTTCCTTAAATGGTCCACATGTTTATGGATGATCCAGCCTTCCACCTCCACACGGTAAGATAGAGGTCCTGTCGCCACACTTATGTCACCCAGTAACCACTTGGTCCTTCCCCAACGTTTTTAACATATATATGCTCTCCCACAGTAAATTTCTTCTCATGACAATGCCAGTCATGTCTAGTTTTCTGGCTTCCCTGACTCCTTTCCACCTCTAAATTCGGCATTATTAAGCTCAATCTTGTCCTTAGACAATGTTTCAACAATAACTCAGCAGGTGTGACACCTGTTGTTGTGTGAGGGGTGGTCCTGTAATAAAAAAGGAAGTGTGCTAGCTTGGTTGCCTAGGAATCACCAGTTAGCTTTATCATGCCTGCCTTGAACGTTTGAACTGCCCTTTCGGCCAGTCGGTTTGAGGAAGGGTGGGTACGGTGCAGTTTTCACATGAGTGATACCATCGAGGCTGATAACCCATTGAAGCTCAGCACTCGTAAAGGCCGTGTCTTTATCGGAAATGACTACTTTTGGGAGTCCATGAATGGCAAAACTTTATGGAGTTTCTCAATTGCAGCAGCCAATGTTGGTGGCTTCATCTGATATAGGTCCAACCATTTTGAATGGCCAATGACAATAAGCAGAAACATTTGGGAGGATTTTCCCCTCTTCGGGTGGGTGTGGTGGGCGGGTGTGCTGGGCGGGTGCGGTGGGCGGGTGTGGTGGGCGGGTGTGCTGGGTGGGTGCGGTGGCTGGGTGTGGTGGGCGGGTGTAGTAGGCAGGTGTGGTTTGATGGGTGTGGTGGGCAGGTGCGGTGGGGGGTGTAGTAGGCGGGTGTGCTGGGCGGGTGTGCTGGGCGGGTGTGCTGGGCGGGTGTGCTGGGCGGGTGTGGTGGGCGGATGTAGTAGGCGGGTGCAGTGGGCGGGTATGCTGGGCGGGTGCGGTGGGCGGGTGTGGTGGGCGGGTGTAGTAGGCGGGTGTGCTGGGCGGGTGTGCTGGGCAGGTGCGGTGGACGGGTGCGGTGAGCGGGTGTAGTAGGCGGGTGCGGTGGGCGGGTGCGGTGGGCGGGTGTGGTGGGCGGGTGTAGTAGGCAGGTGTGATGGGCGGGTGTGGTGGGCGGGTGTAGTAGGTGGGTGCAGTGGGCGGGTGTGCTGGGCGGGTGTGGTGGGCGGGTGTGGTGGGCAGGTGCAGTGGGCGGGTGTGCTGGGCGGTTGTGGTGGGCGTGTGTGGTGGGCGGGTGAGGTGGGCGGGTGTGGTGGGCGGGTGAGGTGGGCGGGTGTGGTGGGCGGGTGAGGTGGGCGGGTGTGGTGGGCGGGTGTGGTGGGCGGGTGTGGTGGGCGGGTGAGGTGGGCGGGTGTGGTGGGCGGGTGTGGTGGGCGGGTGAGGTGGGCGGGTGTGGTGGGCGGGTGTGCTGGGCGGGCCCAGGAACAGTCACAAGACCGACTGCCGCTTGCGATCGGGCTCCGACTGTGGTTTCACACCGGCTCCGCCAATTAACGGCCAGCCAGTGTGAAAAGTGGGCACAGGGCCTCAGCGGTGCCCAGGTGGGGCTGGGTGGAGGGCGAGCGCGGGTGTGTGTATGAGCAGGGGACCGCGCACTGACAACTCCCTGAAGGCACAGACACACCTCAGGGAGCTGACGGAGTTTAAATACAAAAAGAAACTTTTCACATATGAGATAAACATGTCCCCACATGTGAGACAGTCACGTGAAGAGGGACAATATAAAAAAAGATATAAAAAATTTTTATTGATTTTTTTTTAGTAAGCATTGGAAACCTCCATGGATGGGATTTTGTTAAAAATACAAAGGCTGCCTGGCCTATTGGCCCACCCGCTAACCGAATGTTTGATTAGGCAGTGAAAAAGGCAGCTTAATTATTTACTTAAGGGCCTTAAGAAGCCTCTTGCCTGCCGGTGGGCGCGCTGTTGCCTCTCGCACACAGCTGCTGACCACAAGGTCGGGAGAGTGCGTGACGATGTCGGGACGCTCGTCCACATCATCTCGCACTATATCACTTTCATTCAGGTCGGGCACGAGCCCTCCCACAGGACAGAAAATTCTGCCCATTTTTCCCAGGACAGGTCCAACATAGTCACTGTGTAACCACCCCCAGGGTCTACCTGGCCACTCCCATGGGTAAGGATCTGTCACTGGCAACTTTTGCCGTTGCTGACATTGCACACAGTGCTTCACCATACATCCAGTTCACCATACGTTGCTGCGTGCCATGGTCTTCATTCAGGAAATCCCTGGATGGGCACTGTGTAGTCCAATTAAAAGTGGCTCCCTTCCCTATGGAGGAACTATCACTCATGCTCCCCACAATAAAATACCACCCTGGCTGGTTATTTCATGTCTTCTGTTGAAGTACAGTTTCATTTTGTCAGATACAGACTCCTGTGACCAACCATGTAGCACTTGTTCTCGTACTTGAGATAGGACTGGGTCTCGACTTGTCCAGTCTCTGATCTGTCGAGCGCAGACCAGCGAGGAATCTAAGAAATTTAACAGTAAAACAAGTTCCTGTGGAACTGGGACACACTGATCATTTTCTTGTAAGGTCAAATGACTGAGGGCATCAGTGTTTGTGATTTGATTGCCAGGCCTATGAATGAAAGTGTATTTGCATGCTGCCAGGATTAAAGTCCTATTAGTATTTCCGTATTTTCTTTCTCTGCGCCTTCTTTCTAATGCAGACTTTAATCTTGGTCTTCTTTCTGACTTCACTATTGACTTCTCTCAGATGTAAGCTCGACCTGTCTGAGCTCAGTGGCTGTGTCTCCCAAAATGTCATCATCTGTCTGCTTCTTGGAAAATTCTGTGACTTTTGCTTCCAAAGCCCCTTTGGCTTCATTTAGCTGATTCTTCAGCTCTTCCATTTCTTTTGTGGATTTATTTGCTACCTCTAGGAAAATTGAGCATTGTTGTGTCTTCTCTGCCAACTCAATCTTCAGTTTGTTCAGCGAGGTGCTGAATTCTTTGTTTCTCTTCAGACTTTTCCAGTGGTACAAACTCCAACCTGAGGGAATCTTGTCGTGTGTGAAGGTCTTTCAACAGGTTTTCTTTTTCCCTCTGAGGATTGCTCACCTCGTCACAAACTCTGTCATCAAGCAGGATCTCTTCAAGTTCCTTCTGCTGTTCTTCCAGGTTTTGTCTTAAGACAGCCTGCGTTTCTTCAGGTTGTAGAATCCTTACACACTCCTTTACCAAAACAGGAAAGCTTCCAGCTTCCTTTTGGAATCCAGTGGCCAATCAAGGTTGATTTCCCTCAGGCAATTTCACCCTAGAAGGCTTGGTCCTCTGCCTCTCGATAGCAACACTGGTAGGTTTGCCGATCGGCTTCCATAAAGGACAGTTACTCTGCTCATGCCTTTTACTTGAATGTCTTTACCCGTATATGTTTTGAGCTTGGCAGCTGTTTCTTCTAAACTTAATTGATGTTCACCAATATTCAGACATCTGAATACGTTCCCCAATTACTGTAGTGGAAGCTCCACTTCCATTCTAACAGGTTTACCATTTACTTTCACTGTGACAAATATTGATCCTGTCTTTCCAACTTTCAGATTAAACAATGAGTAAATGTCTGAATTTGTTGTTTCAGGCTCTTCTACATTGTAGATTTCATTCGGCTGCTTCTTTTGTTTAGAAACCTGCCTGAATCTTTCCTTGAGCTGCCTCATCACATATCCATTTCTGTGTCAATAATAGTATTTGATTTTTTTAAACTGCCAATCACCAAAAGACTTTGTTTCCACCTCTATTAAAATTATTCATCAATTTCGCTGCTAAGTTATTTTTCTTTATTCTTCAGCTAGCGGGGGCTGTTTCCCGCTGCTCAGCAGAGTCTTGCATTTTCGCAACAAAAACAGAATTACCTGGAAAAACTCAGCAGGTCTGGCAGCATCGGCGGAGAAGAAAAGAGTTGACGTTTCGAGTCCTCATGACCCTTCAACAGAACTGCATCCACAGTTTTTTGTTTTTATCTTGCATTTCTGTGCCCTTCTTAGCTGGCTTTCTCGGCTGATGTGGAGAACAGCGCCATTTTGTGCACCCTGTGTTGCTTTTGAATCTCTTACTGTGCCTTTCATGGCCAGCGCTATCTCTAGTGCGTTCTTGAAATCCAAATTCACTTCAGACAATAATCTTTTCTGAACAGTGCCCTCATTCATGCCGCATACTAAACGATCTCTGAGAATATCGTACCAAACTCTCAATGTCCCATTAGCTGCTTCAAATTTGCCATGTAGCAATTGTCTCACCCAGGTCTCTTTCTCGCGAATTAAACCTGAACCTCTACATCGTGACTGAGGGCTTTGGTTGAAAGTGACCCTTCATGAGGCCCACCAATTCATCAAATTTCTTCGAATCTGGGGCACTGGGTGCTGTAAAAGTTCAAATCAGACTGTAGGTTTTGCTCCCACAAGTACTTAAGAGGATCACTCGCCTCTTCCCCTGTAATTTCGTTTGCTTGAAGAAGGAACTCAAGGTATTCTATGTAATCGGGCCAATCATCTGTGGCTAATTCAAAAGGTTCAATTTTACCAAACTGCAGCATTTTGAGAGGGGATTACTTCTTTAACTCTAATGGAGCTTGCTACTTGCAATCACTGGGTGAGTTATAGTGCCAGTTTCTTTCTATCCTGATTTCTTCTGTTCAATCCTGTTTTATCCTCATCACAAGTTTGTTGTAAGTGTAGCCGAGTGGCTACTATTGTTGATAGAGTTGATCAGCAGATACTTCTTGGGTGGAAACATTAAGTTTATTTATAACATACTCAGCAGCAACTACACGTGTTCTTTCAACCCCAGCTCTATCTCTACACCCACTCTTGAGGTAGTTGGCACTACTCTCCTATTGGTTACTACAGATCATGTGATCTTCCTTACAAGTATTATTCTTAAAGGTATATTACACACTAAATAAAACCATAATTACTGCAATATCTATTTTGGAATCATAGAATAGTTACAGCACAGAAGGAGGCTATTCAGCACATTGTCTCTGTGTCAGTTCTCTACAACAGCAACTCAGCTAGTCCCACTCCTCCAGCTTTTCCCTGTAGCCCTGTAAAATCTTTTCTCTTCAAATAATTATCCAGTTCCCTTTTGAAAACTGTTGTTGAACTGCCCAGGTCAAGGTTATAAATAGAAATCAAGAACAGCACTGGCCCCTCTAGATACCATCCCCTAGTCAGAAGTAAGGAAAGTTTTCTGTAATCCATGTTTTTAATAGGATTGGATTAAATAATTAAACTGTTGCATAATGAAATTCTTGCTGTGCTAAAGACTAATGATTCAACCACCACACTCGGACAGTGCATTCCAGTTCCAAGCCATTTGTTGCATAAAAAAGTTTTTCCTCATGTCGCCTCTGGTTCTTTTGTTAATTGCCATAGGGTTCACGACCTTCCGCTGATGGGAACAGTTTCTCCCCATTCACATCATCCAGACCCTTCACGATTTTGAACACCTCCAATAAATCTCTGAACCTTCTGTTCTCCAAGGGAAACAGTCCCTGCTTCGCCAATCCATCCACATAACTGAAGTCTCTCATCCTCGGATCCATTCTCGTCAATCTATCCTGCACCCTTTCTAAAACCTTCACATCCTTCTCACTGAGGCTGAACCAGTGTTTTATGAAGGTTCATAACTTACTTGCTTTTATACTCTGTGTCCCTATGTATAAAACACAGGATTCGGTATAATTTATTAACTGCTTTCTCAACCTGTCCTGCCACCTTCAATAATTTATGGACAAAGACACCCAGGAAGGTCCCTCTGATCCTACATTTCTTTTAGAATTATTTTAAGTCAGCCATCCTTGTTCTTCTGGCTGAACTGTATCACTTCACACTCTCCTACGCTAAAGTTCATCTGCCCTGTGTCTGCCCATCCCACCAGCCTGTCTATATCCTCTTGCAGTCTATCAGTATCTTCCTCACAGTTCACAATATTTACAATACCTGTATCATTTTCAAATTTTGTAATTCTGCCCTGTACACCCAGGTCTAGGTTATAAATAGAAATCAAGAACAGCAGTGGTCCCTCTATATTCCTTCCCCCAATCAGAAATAAGGAAAGTTTTCTGTAATTCATGTTTTTAATAGGATTGAATTAAATAATTAAACAGTTGCATAATGAAATTCTAGCTGTGCTAAAGACTAAAGATTCAAAATACCACTTGGTTCAAAAAAAAATGCCTGCCGGCATGAATATTTTTCACTTAAAAACCACAGTTTTTACTGGCGTTTGGGGACCCGAATGATTAATACATAGGAAAACAATGTAATAGTAGATTTAGAAATGATATGGCCAAAACATTTTCTTAGAGCTCCAGCATCTCAAAATTTCCCACTGCACCCCTGTTGCTACACAACCTGGTCATCATGAGGAAGCAGCTTTTGCAACCACTGATCACGTCAGGAGCAGGAGGAGGAGGAGGAGGAGGAGGAGGAGGATGCGGAGAAGGAAGAAGGAAGAAGGAAGGCCGCAACTTAGACTTTCTGTCCAGGCTGGAATTGAAAACTCATTGAACAGCAATTCCAGTAAACTCAACCCCGATTCCCATTCACCAGCCTCCCACACTCCTTAGCTTCCTGTGTTAATGACCACCACACCGGCCTCTCAACCACAATGCAAGTATAAAAGCCAACACCAAATGCAGATCCCAGACCCTTGTGAATTCCCTGAGTGTCTCTCCACAGTGCCTTTGCCTGTCCTGGTGCTGCTCCCTACAAGATACTACATAGTGGCTGCAGCATGGCCAGTGCAAGGCCGCTGACTTTCAGTGAGAGAGACTGCAGATGGCCTTGGAAGAGCCCTCGAGCAGCTCCTGGTCTACAAGGCCTGGTTTCAGACTGCATCTTCTCACCATAAGCGCGAACATCCTGGGTTGGCTGGCTGACAGGGTGGGAGCAGCAATGCTGCTTTCCTGAGGGAGAAGAGCAGCTTCGTACAGCATGGATCACCTGCCACTCAGCTGGGACGTGCAGATTTCTGGAGGGGCTGTGCCACTGTGGAGGTCCCTTTGAACACTGGTATCTGGAACCAGGACAGCAGCAGTGTGAGCCTCCACTCAGGTAACTGCAATGAAAGACGATGAGATATCAAATAGCAGACAGTGCATCATGGTGGCTTCCATAGGTTTGCTGAATGAGCTGACTACCGACTCCATATTAGAAACGATGGGCTCTAAGCTCTGTGTTACTAGTGCTGCTTCCTTCATACTTACTGACAATGAACACAGGCTTTATGGCAGGATTTCCAGTGCATCAGGTTGGAGTCATAACTAGCACAAGGAAGATGTTTGTGGTTGTCGGATTTCAATCATCTCAGTCCCAGAAAACCTACAGGAATTCCTCAGCATAGTGTCCTCGGTCCAACTACCTTCAGCTGCTTCATCATAAGGTCAGAAGTGGGGATGTTCACTGATGATTATGTAATGTTCAATACCATCCACGACTCCCCAGATACTGAAGCAGGCCATGCCTGCATGCAGCAAGACCTGGACAATGTTCAGACTTGGGCTGATAAGTGGCAAATCACATTTGCACCACACAAGTGCCAGGCAATGACCATCTCCATCAAGAGAGGATGTAACCATCTCCCCTTAACATTCAACACCATTATCATCACTGAATCCTCCACCATCAACATCCTGGGGACCAGAAACTGAACTGGACCAGCCATATAAATACTGTGGCTACAAGATCAAGCCAGAGGCTGGAAATTCTGCAGAAAATAACTCACCTCCTGCTTCCCCAAAGCCTGTCCACTGCCTACAAGGATAGGAACACCACAAGCAATGTTCCACCGCAATGTTCTCCTCCAAACCACACACCATCTTGACTTTTAAAAAAATTATTCTTTCATGAGATGTGGGTGTGTCATAGGCAAGACCAGCATTTGTTGCCCACTCTTACCTGCCTTGCTTGGCCATTTCAGAAGAGGTTAAGAGCCAGCCATATTGCTGTGGACCTGGAGTCACATGTAGGCCAGACGAGGTAAGGGTGGCAGATTTCCTTCCCTAAACCACATTAGTGAACCAGATGTGCTTTTATGACAATCAATAATTTTACAGTCACCATCACTGAGACTAGTTTTCAAATTCAAGATTTTGTTAATTGAATTTAAATTCCACCAACTGCCATGGTGGGATTTGATCCTGTACCTCCAAAGCATTAGCCTGGACCTCTGGATTATTAGTCCAGTGACACAATCTCTTGACTTGGAACTTTATCATTGTTCCTTCACTGACAAAAACCTGGAACTCTCTCCCTATCAGCACTGGGGGGTACTACACCAGATGGACTGCAACACTTCAGGAAGGCAGCTCACTACCATCTTCTCAAGGGCAATTAGGGATGGGCAATAAATGCTGGTCTTGGCAGTGACACCCACATCCCATGAAAGAATAAAACATCCATCAGGCTTCTTCTGTAGACCAGACCATCAAAGTCATCATCTGAGTTCCCCACAGCCGAACTAGTAAGTGACCTAACCCTCCTGTTAACTATGCTATTCTTGCCATTTCCCTGGTTGCATCATGTTTCTGTCTGCTGTCTCACTATGTGCAGATCTCATCTCTATTTTATCTTGTAAGTTATGGGTGGTGCCAGTATCTGAGTAGAAGGCAGTGAGGATGAATTTGAGTAATGATGTTTTTTCATCTACACTGTTTTTTTTTGGTCTTCCTCCACCACCTGAGCTTATTACAGTTCTTGGATATTTGAAAGGTAAAAAGGACAAGGGTAGAGTTGTGTTGAGGGGAGGAGAGAAAGTAGGAATCCCATTTTCAGCAGCTTCTCAGCCAAAAGGCTGGACAGGGAAGGCAGGCACACCAGGGAAGTTGGAGGGGAATGTGGTGGACAGTGTCTGGGGAAGTTGGGGGGCAGTGTCCAGGGAAGGGGAGGGGAGTGTCTTAGAGGACATGGTCAGTGGTATTGATGGTTGTCTCTTAGGGGTGAACATAGGTTTCTGGTGATAGGAGGGAACAGTCACAGTCAGAGGGGGGAGTGGGATGTGAGAGTGTGGCAGGCCCAGTATGAGAGTCCAGCAGGTGAAGGTCTGATGGATGGGGAGGTCATGGAGGAGATCAAGACAGGTGGCTCGGAAAACAGGAGGGGGCAGAGTGAGGGTGGGCATGGGGATAGTAACGGGTATCAGCTCTGAGGGGAGGAAAGGCATGTGGATGTGGATCGTGATAGAGTCCAGGGTAACGGGAATGGTCAAGGATAACAGAGTAGGGAGGAACAGTGATATTGGGTGGGTCAAGGGTAATGTGGAAAGTTGGTGGGTGACAGGGGGAGGTTAGAAAGGGGTGGGTTAGTTTGGAAGGTGATGTGCACCGTTTCGCAAATCTGACCTTGATCTCACAGTCAGTGAGGTCCCTCAAAGTGAGAGGAGGGTCTTTTTGAGTGGGTGAAGTCCATGGTCAGCACAATTATCCAACTAAATGAACAGCCTAGTAATTATGAGGTAACTGGGTGTGAACCATGCTCAGCTGTGTTCTCTCTCTAGACTGAAGCCCACACGGAAGCAGGTTTGTTCCGGGCTCATGGGTGTCATAACATCGAGACCCCAGCGAGGTGTGGAGCTGCCACTCTTTCTCTGCTATTTGTTATCAGCTGAAGGGAGAGAGGGAGGGAGGTCGATGCCTCCCAGGGGCATGGCTGGTGAACAGCAGTAAGCTCCAGACTCCAAATCTCCATCTCCCAGGTGAATGGTCCTGACTGACAAGGGCTCATGTGGTTAGTTTGTCTGTGCTGCCAATGCAATGGTCTCTCTATTGAGTCTCGAGGGTAATGGAGGCAAGTGGAATAGTGTCTGAGGGAGGATTGTCTCCCATCGCCCTGGTCAAAGAGTAATGTCTCCAGGTGCAGTCATGTATGAAAGGGAGGAACATTCACCTCTGGTCCTCAAGAATGTCCTTCGTCTGAAAGGGGTGGGTCAGGCATGCCATGTCTAGACAGAGGGCAGCCAAAGGGCCTATCACTGGCTTGCTGGCTTTGAGATGGAGGGAATCCTGTAAAGGACAGGTTCACTAAATATATCATTTCAATTCGTTTATCCACTGAGGCGTCGATGATGCAGGCTGCAGGTGAACCTGCCTTGGTAATGGCTCTCATCCGGATGAAAAGGAGGGCCCATCACCAGTTGGCACAGGGCCAGGAGGAGAAAGGGCCTGAGCAGCAAGAGGCAGCGAGGCCTCTATAAGATCAAGGTTCTGGTGAACATGGACCACTGCAATAATGAGCATTGGCCCACTGTGGGTGTATTGCTGGCAGAGATCTCATCTAGAGATGAGTGACAGACAATGAAGAAGGCATCCTCGTATGTCTTGGATGTGGTTGTTCACATCTGCCAGCTTCTCCAGTATGAGCAGTGGCCACAAGGACTCTGGAGGTGTAATAAGGAGCTGCTGGCCTGTACTGACTGAATGAATATCTGTCCGGGTGCTCTTTAAATATGGCGCCAGGACCTTAGACCACATGAGGTAATGGCAGGGCTAGTAACTTCCTGCCAGTCGCACCACAAGATTCGCCGGGCTCCTCGTGGATGCATAATTAACGAGCTGAAGATTGTCCATGTTCAGCAACGCCACAGTCCTGCAGGGATCACGCTGACTATCCTGCCTGCCTCCCAACCTAGGCTCCAGAACGGAAGATTCCACTCACAGGCACACCCCAAGAAACGCAATACAGCTACAGACTCAATCCCAGAAATCCTAGCTCCTGTAAACACAGACACTCCTAAAGACCTTATACAAATGCTGCTATACCTGGACACTCCTTAAAATCCAGGGCCCCAGTTTGAGAAGCTACAATTCTTAGTCAAATTCTTGCTGTAGGATCTCAAATCAGGAACACCTTCTGACCCATTGGATTCCCAGGGCTGTACCCTGGTATCTAATTTCGAGCACAGTTCCAGCTCTCTAGCAGATAACTATTGTTTACAGGCTTTTCATTGCCCTGACTGCCAACTTTGTGGTGTTTTCAACAAATCACCAACACAATCCCAGCACTCTAGCTGCTCTGGACAGAACACCACTGCCCCTGGGCCTCCCTGAATCCCAACTCTCAGCAGCACGGAGCTACTAACAGCTCCCAGAGCTTCTCCAAGCCCCTGTCCCCTGAGGAACATGGAGCTAATGGCAGCACTTCAGCTGTGTACAGCCAACCTTCCTCTCTGTCTACTCTCCACAGGCTGCTGTTCACTCTGCCCCTTGAACTGATCGGTGTGACCTGTTACTATCTCCCAACAGGGTTCCTTCCCAATTCCTGTGCAGCAGTGAATGTGTCAAACCTATCAACCTTTGGTACATTCTATACCTTAAATATGACAATCCCCAGTCAACCAAAGGTCACCCCTCCATTGTTGCTAACTTACAAAAACACACAGATAAAAAATAAATCCAAAAAATATTGTTCCCTTCACACTTGGGAAAAAGAAAGCTTCACCGTAGTGCAGCTTTTTTACAATAGCTTTACAGTTTCTGTAAACCAGCTCGTTATAATAAGTTCTGGTGATCATAAACTTCTAACAAATGGACTATTACACACTCTACAGGTAATCTTTCCATTTTTTCCTATTACACATAATTGCACCATTCTCATAATCTGAGGATTGTTCTTCTGAAAGACTAGAAGAGACACCCATTGCTTTGCCCACCAAAACAGTCGGTAAAATAAATGTCCATGCATCTTTTGACCACCTTAGCTTGGTAGCCGCTTTTTCAACTGAGATAAAATATCTCTCAACTCGGTTCTCAGTGAATTCAGGCACGAGGTGAAGATTCTTTGTTATGACAAGGCTCGGATTGGGAATTGGCTCACCACCTGAACGACCAGACACTCTTCTGCCCCATAAGCTAAGCTTTTCTTTAGCCAGTTCAAAATGTCTCTCTTGCCTTTCTCTTTGAAATTCTCTATCCCTTTCCTTCTCCCTTTCCTCCCAACTTCTCTCTCTGGAGTTCAAGTTGAAGCTTTCACATTTCAGTTTCTTTTTCTTCTACTTCGAGTTCAAATCTTTCATTTCTTTTTCTTTTTTGAGTTTGAGTTTTTGCTGCTTTTCTCTATTTCTTTTCATTTCAACCTGCTTCATCTGCAGCTGAATTCTAGCCAGTTGAAGCTGTGTTATACCTGTGTCAGCTTTTCTTCTCCTAATTCCAGATGTCTATGAGCACCTCAATTGCATCTGCTTTTTTAGCCTTTGTTTTTAACTATAACTTCAACTTTTTTTTGCTAATGCTATTAACCTAAACTTGATTAATTGGTGCAAAGCACTCAGAGATAAGTCTTTCCTCTCCAGACTAGTTGTAGCAACTAACAAAGCCATTCTCCTTTTTAATAAGTATATTAAAATTCACCATGAGATCTGGTTAGCTTTAACTTTAGCAAGCCCCTGCTCCCATACTCACAACTGTGAATTCAATCCAGTAAAGAGCCTTCAATTTATTACAGTCTCAGACCAGAGCCCCAAATTATGTTAGGACCCTGGACGAGACCAGCAAATTTGTTACAACCCAATTATAAACCAGTAATTTGTTTTTGTTCAAAAAGACAAAAATTGAAATCTCAGTTATTTACTTAGTGAACAAAGCCACAAGATCCCATGGCTTTAAGCAAACAGAAGAAATTTTACCACACACAAATTAACAAAGGAAATTGCCAATACTATTTATATTATACTGTAACACCCAGAATTAACATGAGGTAAAAATGAATTAACAGGCAAACTGTGGTCGAACACACCACAATCTGCACGTTAAATGGAAGATACAACCAAGTGAGTTCCCCCAAATTTCCAGGCATCAGCCATCACTTTGAGTCACAAACATTCTTTAAAACTCTGTCTTCCTCATAAAGGATTCCAGCTCCTCTGCTTTGAAGATCTAGTCGCAACAGCCACTCCAACTCTGACAGCTTCAATGACTACATGTCTCCCAATTGCTCAATCCCTCCTCCCCAGGCTACATTCCACTGAATTCCCAAGGCTGCACAATTACTGGCATGATTCCAGCTCTCTAGCAAACAAACGCTGCTTACAGACTTTTCTTTACTCTGACTGATAGCTTTACGAATAGCTTCATCGCCTCCCCATGGGCTGCTGTGCAACCTGCCCCTTGAATAGATTAATGTGAACTGGTACTATCTCCCAGAAGGGTTCTGCCCTTGTTCCTAGGCAGGATTGATTGTAGCAACTCTTGGTACATTCTGCATCTTAAATATTACAATCTCCAGTAAAACAATGGTCACCCCCACAGGTTCTAACTTACAAAAGCACAGACAAAAAAAAAATCCAAAAAAAATTGATTCCCTCACACCAATCCTTCTTCCTTCATCCAAATTAACCCTGAATATTGATATAGTTTCTGCCTCAGTCATTAACCCTGGAAAAGGGCAGCAAGGGTCCATTTTATACCCATAACAGCATTGAGCCCATAATCAAATCTGACACCCCAGTGAAGTACTCAGAGAGTGCTGCACTGTTGGCGATACTGTCTTTCGGATGAGACATTAAACCAAGAACCCCATTTGCTCTCTTAGTGGATATAAAATAATCCATGGCACAGTTCAAAGAATAGCAGAAATTTCTCTGCTTCTCCTGCCTTATGACTCACCATCAAATGACATCAATTAAATAAATTATGTAGTCATTCATCGGTGGGACCGATCAGAGATGAAGGTGGAAACGTGTGTAGATGCGGAGGCTGTGGGAAGGGTTTTGAATGAATATTTTGTCTCTGTGTTTACAAAGGAAAGGGAGGATGTAGATATAGTAGTCCAGGAGGAACACTGCGAGATATTGGATCGGATAGTCATAAAGAGAGAGGAAGTACTCAAAGGGTTGAAATCCTTGAAAGTTGATAAGTCACCAGGGCCAGATGGATTGTTTCTGAGGCTGCTGAAGGAAGTCAGGGAGGAGCTAGCAGATGCTCTGAGGATGATTTTCCAATCTTCACTAGATACAGGGGAGGTACCAGAGGACTGGAGAAATGCAAACGTAGTTCCATTGTTTAAAAAGGGATCAAAGAAAATGCCAAACAATTATAGGCCAGTTAGTCTTACATCGGTGGTGAGCAAATTAGTAGAATCAATCTTGAGAGATAGGATTAACTGTCATGTGGAAAGACATGGACTAGTCAGGGATGGTCAGCATGGATTTGCTAAAGGATGGTCTTGCCTCACAAATTTGACTGAATCCTTTGAGGATGTGACAGGAAGGGTCGATGAAGGTATGGCAGTGGATGTTGTGTACATGGATTTTAGCAAGGCATTTGACAAGGTCCCACATGGCAAATTGATCAGGAAAGTAAAAGCCCATGGGATTCAGGATAATGTGGCAAACTGGATAAAAAGTTAGGTTTGTAACAGGAAACAAAGGGTAATGGTCGATGGATTCCCTTGCGAATGGAAAGTTGTCTCAAGGGTGTACCATAGGGCTCGGTGTTGGGACCCTTGCTGTTTGTGTTATATATTAACGATTTGGACATGAACATTGGGGGCACGATTGCGAAGTTTGCACATGACGCAAAGATTGGCCGAGTAGTGGATAGTGTAGAGGATAGATGAAGTGAGAGATCTTGGCGTACAAGCACACAGGTCCTTGAAGTTCAAGTAGACAAGGTTGTAAAGAAGGCATATGGAATGGTCTCCTTCATTGGCAGAGGTATAGAAAATAAAAGTAAGGATATAATGTTGGAATTGTATAAAACACTGGTGAGCCACAACTGGAATATTCTGAGCACTTCTGGTCACCACATTACAGGAAGGACATAATAACTCTGGAGAGAGTGCAGAGGAGGCTTACAAGAATGTTGCCAGCGTTAGAAAAGTGTAGCTACAAGGAGAGATCGGATAAGTTGGGGTTATTTTCCTTAGAACAAAGAAGGCTGAGAGGTGACTTGATTGAGGTGTACAAAATTATGAGGGGAATAGTTAGAGTGGACAGGATAAAATTGTTTTGCTTGGTGGAGAATTCTAGAACCAGGGACAAAGATTCAAGATAAGTGGCAGAAGGTGTAGGGGGGACATGAGGAAGAACTTTTTTACACAGAGGGTAGTGAGTGTCTGGAATTCGCTGACCAAGTTGGTGGTAGAGGCAGAAACTTTAAACTCTTTTAAAAAGTACCTGGATCTGCACCAAAGTGCTGTAAACTGCAGGGCTATGGGCCGGGTGCAGGAAGGTGGGATTAGAAAGGGCACCTGGGTGTCCTTGGGCTGGCATGGACAAGATGGGCTGAATGGCCTCCTTCTGTGCTGTAACTTTTCTATGGTTCTACGGTGTTAGCTGTCCCTCGATTTGAGGATGATGTGCACTCAGGGTTGTGAGTTTCTGCCATGGGTCTTCATGTGACTGAATAGGCCCATTCTTGACCTACAGATCTTTGGGTGCATGAGGCAGGATGTCCCATGAGGTAGTGGGACCTGGAGTGCAGGATTTTGCTTGTTTTTGTTTCTTTCTCTGATGCTGCTCTGCCTCATCATTAAGACATTGTGATTCAAAGCGTGATGCAGCTTGATGGACACATTGTAGGCACGTTGAATAGTTGGGAGCAAGCTCCTCCCAGTCATTAGTGTCAATGCTGCTGCACTTCAAGGAGAGTGCCAGATTACTTTTGAAGTGTTTTCTTTGCCCTCCCCTGGATAGTTGGCCATTTGAAAGCTGATCAAACAGGACCCGGTGGGGAAGACAGTTTTCAGCCATCAGGACGCAGTACCCAACCCATCAAAGTTGATTTTTTAAAAAATTATGCATTCACGGGATATGGGCGTCACTGGCTGGGTCAGCATTTTATTGCCCATCCCTAATTGCCCTTGAGAAGGTGGTGGTGAGCTGCCTTCTTGAACCGCTGCAGTCCATGCGGTGTAGGTACACCCACAGTGCTGTTAGGGAGGGAGTTCCAGGATTTGGACCCAGCGACAGTGAAGGAACGGCGATATATTTCCAAGTCAGGATGGTGAGTGGCTTGGAGGGGAACTTGCAGGTGGTGGTGGTTTTTTGGAGTTTTGCCTGAACACTTTTAAACCTGGCTTCAAGTAGGACATTAGTGTTTGTTCGACAATCCTCCCATTGAATCCAAAGAATCAGCCAAATATTCCACTTCCCATATATGTTGAAGGAGAGACTCTGGAATATGTTGAACATTTTCCATACCTTGGCAGCCACCTCTCTCAAAAGGCCACCATTGACGGGGAGATCCACCACTGGATCAGCCGCGCCAGCTCAGCCTTCTGCAAACTACGGCAGGGAGTGATTGACAACAAAGACCTCCACAAGTCAACAAGGCACCTCGTGTACAGAGTACTTGTCATCACCACACTCCTGTGCTGCAGCGAGACGTAGACTGTGTAACAGTAACACATAAGAGTGTTAGAAAAATTCCATCAACAATGTGGTGAGTTACACATTGCTGTTTGTGGGACCTTGCAATGCACATACTGGCTGCGACATTTCCATGCATTGCAACAGTGACTGCTCTTCAAAGGTATTTTGCTAAGTTGTAAAGTGCTTTGGGGTCATCCTGAGGCTGTTAAAGGCACTATGTAAATGCAAGACTCTTTTTCTTTCTTAGATGACCCTTTGATGTTGGTCCAATGTTAAATAGCAATGGTTAGGATTTTTCACTCACCAGCAGCTGTCAATTGTTTGCATATTATGTTAGACTATACATTCCCTGTGGGACATCATGCACTGATTGAATTGCAGCTTATTCAATTTGTCTTGACTGTACTGGCAGTGGACCCTGCAGCTTGGAATATTGCCAACTGTGCCTGCTGTGTGCCAATCATGTCATCATGTCAACCACACAGCAAACCTGACAAGTTGCCACTTCTGTTTTATTGCAATGAAAATGTTGTTTCTCTGAGCACTTTTTACCAAACCACATGGTGGGCCACTGGCTTTCAATGCAGACACTTCAGGTACAACAAAACATTGAGTGGAATAAGGTTAGGAACTTAAACAAAAACCCATGGAAAGCTGAGGTTTGTGCTATTGGGAGTTCAATGCAATAGGTTTGTTGATCTATGAGACATAAGACAAGGTTAATGGGAGCGTGGCTTGAAAGTTGTGAATGTATTGTTTGTATTCATGCTTCCAACATATGGGACAACAGTACGCTGTTCTCAGAAATGCAATATTTTTACCTTTACACGTGACATCATCAAATGTAAATCCAGAGAGATGGATATAACTGTGGTTTCCTTCAGTAACTTGCATAAGACCATAAGAAAGTTTTGTAAAGAAACCTGTATGTGTGCCAAACTCCCAACTTTCTAGTTTAACTTTCCATTCTGTATATACCCGCCAATCATCTTTGCCTTTGTGGGTCTCCATGAAGTGCACCATGGAACTTCAGGCACAATATGGAAAATGGAACAAAGAAGGAACTTGCATTTATACAGCACCTTTTATGACCTCAGGATTTCTCAAAACACTTCACAGCCATTATTGTGATAATGATAGCAATGACCATCATTACCATTGCTAAATCCCTCACCATCATCATCCTGGGGGTTACCATTGACCAGAAACTGAACTGGACTAGCCATATAAATACTGTGGCTACAAGAGCGGGTCAGAGGCTGGGAATCCTGTGATGAGTAACCCACCTCCTGACTCCCCAAATCCTGCCCACCATCTCCAAGACACAAATCAGGAGTGTGATGGAGTACACTCCACTTGCCTAGATGAGTGCAGAACCAACAACACTGAAGAAGCTGCACACCATCCAGCAGAAAGCAACTCGTTTGATTGGCACCCCATCTACACCTTCAAAATTCACTCCCTACAACTCCGGTGCACAGTGGCCATCTAGAAGATGCACTGCAGCTACTCACCAAGGCCTCTTCGACAGCACCTTCCAAACCCAGGACCTCTACCACCTAGAAAGGCAAGGAAACAGGACACGTTGGAACACCACCTGCAAGTCCCCCTCCAAGCAACACACCATCCTGACTTGGAAATATATCGCCGTTCCTTCACTGTCACTGGGTCAAAGTCATGGAATTCCCTCCCTAACAGCACTGTGGGTGTACCTACACCACATGGACTGAACCGGTTCAAGAAGACAGCTCACCACCACCTTCTCAAGGGCAGTTAGGGATGGGTCACAAATGTTGGACACCCACATCCCATGAACGTATAAAAAATGCAGCCACTGATTTTATAGAATTGTAGAATGATTACAGCACCGAAGTAGACCATTTGATCCATTGCCTGCGTGCCCAAATAGTTCCACAAACAGCAGTGAAACAAGTGACCAGGTAAAATGGTTTTCACTAATTTTGGTTAATAGATAAATGTTGCATAGGATGCAGGAAATGCTTAAATGCTTTTCTTCTCATAATTTCAAGGTATCACTTATATCAATCTCAGAGTAGTCTCAGTTTAACATCTAATCCAAAGCACAGTACCTCCAACAGTGTAGCACTCCCTCAGTACTGTACTGGAGAGTTAGCCTAGATCATGGACTGAATTTTCCATCCAGCGGGCGGGCGTATGCCTGACCTGAATGTGAGTAAAGTACTGCACGATGATGTCAGGTGAGCACCCCAATGTCATCCTGCACTTGCACGATATTTCACTCAGTGGGTGCACACAGTAATGGAGATGCACCCACCATTAATTAACGGGCCACTTAAGGCCCTGAACAGTCCAATTGACTGAGATTTTTCGTTGCCCATGTGATTTTCTGCTCATCGCACGGGCAAAACGGGCAGGCGGCCAGACAACGTTTTCACAGCCTTATCCACGGGCGGGACAGAAAGGGTCAGCAGCATTACCAGTGTGAGTAGTGAGGAGTTTTGGAGATAGTTTGCAGCTGGTTGCTTATTGGTATTTGGCAGCTTCATCTCTGTCTGAGGCTTCATTCTTAGCATTTCCAGGCCTCATTGCTGTCTGCCAGGCCCCCTGAGGATTCAGACCGTGTGGAGCCTTCCAGGTATCAGACAGCCTTCCCGTACTCTGGGAATGGGGATTGTGGACTCCGCTGGTGGCACCTTCTCTGAGGAGGAACAGAGGGGTAGAAGGGAGAGGAGGCCACGTGTCCCTGTTCAGCTTCCAGGGGAGGGACCTGTGGGACGAGAGGCGCAGGCAAGGGCTGCAGGGTCTTCAGGAAGTCCAAAGTGGAAAGGGGCCGCAGAAGAGGCCATTATCCTGCTGCCAGGGTTTACAGGCAGCGATGCAGCTACATCAATGTGTCTGAGATGCAGGAGGAGGAATGAGGCTCTGCCTCTCCAGGGAGACAGTGACCTCCATTTGTCAGAGGATTGGGCCTGAGATCAGCTCTGACTGTGGGTGGACACCCCATGCCAGTGGCTCTGAAGATCACAGTGTCCCTCAACTTCTATGCGTCGGGCTCTTTCTAGGGCTCAGTGGGGAATGTGTGTGGAGTCTCTGAATCAGCTGTCAACAGTTGTGTCAAGCTGGTGACAGAAGCTCTGTTCAGGCGGGTTCTGATCTTTATTCTTCACCATATGGATGAGGCCAGCCAGACACAGCGAGCCAAAGGCTTCGCGGCCATTGCTGGCTTCCCCCGTGTCCAGGGTGCTATAGACTGTACACATGTGGCCATCAAGGCGCCAAGAGGTGAGCCGGTGCCTTCGTCAACAGGAAGGGCTTCCACTCCACGAACGTGCAGATAGTGTGTGACCACAGGATGCTGATTCTACAAGTCTGTGCAAGGTACCCAGGCAGCTCCCACAACACCTACATCCTTAGACACTCCCAGGTGCTGAGGCTCCAGCTCGACTAGATGGATGTCTGCTGGGTGACAAGGGCTATCCGTTAAAGAGGTGGCTCGTGATGCCGCCCTGCCACCTAAGAACAGTGGCAGAGAAGCGGTACAATACGAATCACACCTCCACAAGGGCAGTGATAGAGAGGACCATAGGTCTTTCGAGATGTGCTCCCAGTGCCTGGACTGTTCAGGGGGGAGCACTACAATACCCCCCAGAGCCGGTGATAGTGGTTGCAGGCTGCAATCTGGCACTAGCAAGGGGGCCCCACTCGAGGAAGAGGATCTTGACCCAGCTGCACAGGCCACAGAGGATGAGTCCAGTAGTGAGTCCGAAGATGAGCACAGTGAGGAGAATGCTGAGGGTGTGGAGACAGACCTCAGTAACCTCCAGGGAGGCAGGAGCACCATGGATGCCTTGATCCAACGTTCCTTCAGCTAGGCTGCCAAAGATCAGCTTCAAATGCATTGCAGGGCTGCCTGCTCCATCCTGGCTGTCTGAACACAAAGAACACTCAGTGCCTGTGCTGTAGAGCTCAGAGCCACTTCCATCCAGCATGACATACTGACGTATGTCAGAATAAAATAAAAAGCTGAAGCACACATAGGCCAAGACAACAAAAACAAAATTTATATAATTTTGACAATTCCAGACTATTTACATACACTCCCCTGGCCTTCATTCCCAGATCAGTATACATTAATTGTACATAAAATCACCTGTGACTTGTCCCTCTTGTGTTCTGAGAGCCTTTAACTTCCACTTGCGGGTGCTACATCTTGGTGCTCCCCCCTCGCCGGCACTGACATTGGAGACAGCCTGCTCACTCTGCTGCCTTGATGACCTTGGCTGTCACCCTCTGGCCCGTGGAGCCTGTGTTAGCCCCACCTGGGAGGGAGCGGCCAGTGCCACAGCTGGCATCTCCCCAGGCACCGCGGCCTCATCAGATGCCACAGTCACTGGCGGAGGGGCAGAGGAGCTGCTGCAGTCATCCAGAGTGCCCTAGGAGGAGCCCGCAGAGATGACAGGCATCTTGTGCGCCAATGTGAGGTCACTGTGGATCTCCCTGCTCGCCATTGATGGACAGGTACCTAGCTGGGGTAATGGATGCCTCATTCATCTCCCACACTGGCACTGACCACCTGAGGTCAGTGCCTGTGTGAGGGCTTGCAGGTCCAAGCGCAACCCCAGGAACCCCTCATTCTGTCCCTGGAGCTGCCTCTCTATGAGAGTCACCAATCTCTCAATGGAGAGGGCTGTGCACTCATCCATGACAGTCAACGCAGTGTTCACACTCCACATGGACTCTTCCAGCAGTTAGATATAGCTCTTGGGGTGAAAGGGATCAAAGGATATGGGGTGAAAGCTAGAGCAGGCTATTGAGTTGGATGATCAGCCATGATCATAATGAATGGCGGAGCAGGCTCGAAGGGCCGAATGGCCTACTCCTGCTCCTAGTTTCTATGTTTCTCTGTTTCTATCATAGAGACCATGGTACGCTGACCCTCATGGATCTCTGCCAGCTCCTCCCGCATATCTCGCTGGACATCCAGCATCTGCCGTCTGATGGACGGCTCCAAAAGCTCATCATCAGCCTTCAACTGAGCATCGTCCTGGTCCCCAGCTGGGCGCGCCTTAGTTAGCCCAGCAGTGTGAAATCGCTGTCGGGGGCCAATTGTGGGCGGCGCTCGGTCTCATGGCCACTCCTGGGCCCACCCGATGAGGGCAAAATCCTGCCCCATGTGTTCAGATCTCTGAAGTGGGACTTCTCATTCCCTTCGGACTCAGAGGGAAGGATAACACCTACTGAGCAAAAACTGGGGATCTTCCTTTAACAGGCCTCAGTGTTCTGGGTTTAGGATTTACCCATCAATGAAGGAAGATCACAGTCCAGCAGCCATTGAAAAGCCACCCCCACCTTATGGCGAGTCTGGTAGGTCAAGACCTGCCCAGAAGGCCCCCCCTTAAAAGTGATGTGGTGCTGCCAGTGAAGCCTGGCACTGAAAACTGCGAGTTCTGCAGTGTTGGCAAACAGACCTCAAAGTCCTGAGTGAAGTGCAGCTCACCAGGTGCATGTCACTTATGTACAGTTGTGACACACATCAGCATGATTTGCTGGGATGATCCAGAGTGGGTGGTGGGGGTTGGTGGGGGTGGTACGGGGCTGGTGGGGGGTGGGTAGTGGGGTTGTGGGAGTGGTGGGGGTGGTGGGTGTTGGTGGGGGTGGTCAGAATGGTGAGGGGTGGGGTGGTGGGGGGGTGGTGAGAGTGGTGGGGGGGTGGTGGGGTTGTGGGATGGTGGGAGTGGTGGCGGGTGGTGGGGGTGGTGGGGGGGAGTGGTGGTGGGTGGTGGGGGTTGGTGGGGGGGTGGTGGGGTGGTGGGTGGTGGGGGTTGGTGGGGTGGTGGGGGGGGTGGTGGGGTGGTGGGGGTTGGTGGGGTGGTGGGATTGGGGGGAGTAGTGGGGGGTGGTGGGTGGTGGTGGGTGGTGGGGGTTGGTGGGGTGGTGGGAGTGGTGGGGGGTGGTGGGGGGGTGGTGGGGGGTGGTCGGAGTGGTGAGGGGTGGGGGGGTGGTGGGGTGGTGGGAGTGGTGGGGGCTGGAGGGGGGTGGTGGGGTGGGGGGTGGTGGGAGTGGTGGGGGTGGTGGGGGGGTGGTGGGGGTTGGTGAGGTGGTGGGGGGTGGTGGGGTGATGGGGGGGTGGGGGGGTGGTGCGGGGTGGTGGGGTGGTGGGGTGGTGGGGGGGTGGTGCGGGGTGGGGGGTGTGGTGGGGGGTGGTGGGGTGGTGGGGGTGTGGTGCGGGGTGGTGGGGTGGTGGGGTGGTGGGGGTGGTGGGGGGTGGTGGGGTTGTGGGGTGGTGGGGGGGGTGGTGGGTGTTGGTGGGGGTTGGTGGGGGTGGTCGGAGTGGTGGGGGCGTGGTGTGGGGTGGTGGGGGGATGGTGGGGGGTGGTGGGGGGTGGTCGGAATGGTGAGGGGTGGGGGCGTGGGGGGTTGGTGGGAGTGGTGGGGGGTGGTGGAGGGTGGTGGGGGGTGGTGGGGTGGTCAGAGTGGTGAGGGGTGGGGGGGTGGTGGAGGTTGGTGGGCGTGGTCGGAGTGGTGGGGGTGTGGTGGGGGGGTGTGATTCTGGCGGGCTATAACGCCTGACCCCAGTGGGCATAGAAACTTCCACTTCACATGTGGGACTTGCTTCTTAGACAGACCGTAGACACAATCTGGCATAGGCTTAACACTTGTTTATTAGTACATCTAAACAGGTCACAGGGTAGAATAGTAGAATAGAGAGAGAGAGAGAAAGAGAGAGAGAGAGAGAGGGAGTCTAACACATGACTGACTAGTGTGAATGGTACGTCGCCATTTACCTCATTCATTAGAATAACCCATCTGCCCAGGCATAAGATCGTGTGAGATGATGTGGGAGAGTGTCCCAATGTCATCACACAATCGCACGATATCTCGCTTGGCGGGCGCATGTGTCTGTCGGAGGTGCGCCTGTCGACAATTAAGCGCATTAAAGAGGCAGTTGAAAGCGATCTTCGTGGCCTGTCCACTTGTATAGTTGACAGACAGGCCAATCGGCCAGGCGGCCTTTACATTTTTGTTCAAACCTCAATCCAGGAAAATTGAAATCTCCGTGGGGAAATAAAATAAACAGAGATATCAGGGACCGGTGTTTTTATGAAGTGTGCTTTCAGGTGCTTGATTGAGCTGCATGGACATATTTTGCAGGGTTTTTGTGGTTTAATTTATTGTGTGGAGTGCTGCAGCTCCCAGAGGCAGCTGTCTGGAAGCACTCACCAGCACTCGCTGTGACATGGCACTTGGTCTCTTCCCGCCCCCACCAGCAATGCTGAGCCTTTCTCAGGGCGCCTTTCACGCTCGCTGGCCATTAATTGGCCAGTGTTAAATCGTGGTTGGGGGCTGATGCTGTTGGGGGTCTGTATCCCGTCTGCTCCTGGGCCCACTGATCACACGAGCCTGATGAGCGAAAAATTCAGGCCCTACTGTTCCCCTTCCCAAAACACAGTCCTGGGGAATCCAATCTCCCTCAGGATTCTTGGCCCTTACGGAAGATGGCTTGGAGACATGGGAGCTTTCTTCTGCATCTGGTAGGACATCATCACCTGCAGAATAGGACAACACTTTGGCAGCCTCGCAGTGGGCATAGCTGGGAAGCGCAGTGTAGGTTTCAGAATGACTAAACCGCAAGGACAAGAAAAGACTGATTGAGAAGCCTGAAGAGAATCGGCCTTTGGACCCTCTGGGACTAGGAGGGAAGAAGTCAGGACACTGGGGAATGTCTTGCTTCCTCGAAGGACTCTGGGAAGAAGCTTCAGAAGAGGAATGATCATCAACTCTTGGGAAGGCTGTCACCGCTTTATCATCAACTGCTCTATCAAATACTGAAAAGGCATTGAAGACCTGAGATTTCAATTAACTTAGACAACAAAGGACAAAATGACTAACTTCCTGTAAGGCTGTCAGGAAAAGAAGAGATGATTTCTCAATGATTATCCAGGAGGACCTTCTACCCTCTGTGGGCAGCGGTAAGAGAGCCACACTTCTCTCTGTACGAGGCGGATCCACTCTGGGCAATGGGAATAATTTCTGAGAATATGGAGACAAGACAGCATCATCTTCAATAATGAGAGGAATTTCCTGTAGCCAATCAATGGGGACAGGATTGCTGTACAGGATTCTGCAGCTTCAGAAGTGCTAAAGATTCTGCCGCAGCTTCTATGCTGACCTCCAGCTCTGAAGAGAAGACTTCCGGCTGGGACTGACGAATAGGCGCCAACTGACTTCCACCCTGGAAAGGTACCCGCTCTTTATCAGCCTGATCCTCTATGGACTCTGACCTGGAATCAGGCAAAGCGTCCTCAGTGGAAGATCCTTCATGAACAACAGGAGATAAAGTAGACAATACATGGGTAGATTCAGTGAATGCTGCTCAGTCACTAAAGGCACAGCTGATCCTAGTAAAAAGACAACAGAGACATCACAAGGTGCATCCAACAATGGGGAAGATGAATCATCCTCTAGGACCTCAGCCTCCAAGAGGTCACTCAGCACTGTAAAGGATTCTTCCTCATCACTCTCTAGGAAGAGCCAGTTCAGGTCCCGTAGTTCTTCATGGGGACAGTCATCGTCTGCTGCAGTGCCTTCTGCATCCACCACCTCTGGCCTTACTTCATGAAGAACTGAGAGATTCATAACTAGTGGATGGTGTCTCTGTGAATAAAAGGAACTTTCTGCTGATTGAATAAACTTCCTCAGTTCCTGAAGGCTGAAGTTCCACTGCTTCTAAATAAAAGGTCAAAGGTTGTTACATGAAAGACAGTGAGTGGTTCAAATGATGAGCATCATCTGTTTTTTTCTAAGATACTGAGAAGGATGCCAACATCACCGCTCAGTAAGGATGTACGTTAATTGTGAAGAACAGAGAGAGAATCAACGATCTGTCATCCCTTGTAGCGAAGAAGAGCAATAATTCTGCCTGTGATTGGAAACCAATGTCACCTGGACCTTGTAACGTCATGTCTGATGGATGAAGGGTCATTGGCTCAAACCAGTCGAGATTATCTGCCAATATATTAACAGCAGCACCAGGATCAACTTTAAAAGTAGTATTGAAGCCTGGAACTTGGACTGTAACTGACCGGTTGTCTGGGTTATGACCATCTAGTTGCCCTGGGGATTCCGTGGGGTTGTCATTTTCTGGGCTTTTCATTTCTTGGAATGAATGTGTTTCGTAAATATTCATTGAGCTGTGACTTAGATTAAAATTACTGGATTTGCAAAAAATGCTGCAAATGTCCAGTTTGACCACACGGGAAGCATTCAGCGGCCTTTGCTGGGCAGCCCTGCTTGTTTCTCGTGCCCCCACACTTTTGCGCCCTTTTGCATGGTTTGGCAGACTTTCTTGAGGGCGGGGTCGCTATCCATGGGCCCACCCAGTCAACAGAGCCAGGTGAAGCCTTGGGGTCTCCCAAAGTTATAGCCCGATTCTGCGCTCAGAGTTGGGGCTGCATTACACGTTATACCACCTGGTCAAAAACAAGGTTCCGTTTTGGATTAAAAGGGTATCAAAATCCATGGTGGACTCCTGCCTTAAGCAAGTGCTGCCTGCTACTGGGTCCACTGCATAAAGAACGGAACTAAACTAAAGATTTTCCGTGAAGACCTAACACTCCTCAGTACTGGAGAAAATGGCGTTTCCATAACTCCTACTGCTGGCCTCACTGTGGGCACTCAAGGCAGTCAAATGGGTGGGGCAAGGGCAGGGACTGTTCACCAGGTATGGTCACAATTACCAAAAACAAAAATAGCTGGAAACACTCAGCAGGTCTGACAGCATCTGCGGAGAGGGATACAGTTAACGTTTCGAGTCTGAATGACTCTTCAACAGAACTAAGGAAATTTAGAAGAGAGGTGTAATATAAGCTGGTTTAAGGGGTGGGGGGGTGCGGTGGGACAGGTAGCGCTGGATAGAGGGCCAGTGATAGGTGGAGATAACCAAAAGATGTCATAGACAAAAGGACAAAGAGGTGTTGAAGGTGGTGATATTATCTAAAGAATGTGCTAATTAAGGGTAGAAAGCAGGACGAGCAAGGGACAGATAGCCCTAGTGGGGGTGGGATGGGGGGAAGGGATCGAAATAGGCTAAAAGGTAGAGATAAAACAATGGATGGAAATACATTTAAAAATAATGGAAATAGGTGGGAAAAGAAAAATCTATATAAATTATTGGGAAAAAGGGGGGGAATCATCTTGGGAAGTGGGGGGAGTGTCTTCGAGGGCAGAGATGGTGGTATCGATGGTGGGGTCCTGGGGGGTTGAGCTCAGGGTACAGGTGATAGGAGGCAACAGTCACAGTCAGAGGGGGGAGTGGGATGCAGTAGGCTGGCAGGTCCAGGGTTGCATTTGGTAGATGAAGGTTTCATGGGGGGTTGAGGGGGAACATCATGGAGGGTGACTAGACAGGAGGCTCGGATAACAGGAGGGGGCTGGGACATTGTGGGCACAGGGATAGTAACAGGTGTCGGCTCTAAGAGGAGGGAAGGCACGTGGAGGTGGATCGCGTTTGGGTCCAGAGTAATGGGGGGAGATACAAGGTGACAGAGGGGAGAGTAAGTGTGATATTGGGTGGGTCTATGATGACAAGGGTAAGTTGGTGGGTGACAGGGGGAGGGTAGAAGGTGGTGAACGAGTTTGAAAGGTGATGAGCACCATTTATCCAAACTGACCTTGACCATGCATTTGGTCAGTCAGTGAGATCCCTCAATGTGGGAGGATGGCCTGTTCACGTGGGTGAAGTTCAAGGTCAGCACATGTGGCCGTATAAAGGACACCCTAATAATCATGAGGCAACTGGATGTCAAAGATGCTCAGTTGTGTTCTGCTCTCTATAGTGAAGCCCACACGGCAGCAGGTCTGTCCCAGAATCATAATCTTATAACATCGAGATCCCAGCAAAGTGTGGAGCTGCCGTTCATTCTGTGAGATTTGCCATCAGCTGCAGTTGGAGGTAGGGATGAAGGGAGGGACGGAGGTTGATACCTCCAAATGCCACTGGTGGACGGCAGCCAATTTGTGACTCCAAATCTCCATCCTACCAGGTGAGTGGTCCTGACTGACAAGGGCTCATGTGGTTAGTCTTTCTGTGCTGCAAATGCAATCGTCTCTCAATAGAGTCTCGAGGGTAATGGAAACAAGCGGAAAAGTGTCCACTTAAGGCTTCTTGCACATGGTTCTCCTCAACCTGGTCAAAGAATATTGTCTCCAGGTGCAGGTTCATGTATGAATGGGAGGAACACTCACCTCTGGTCCTCCAGAATGTCCTTCACCTGGAACTGGTGGGGTGGGGATGCCATGCTGAAGACCAGGCACAGGGTTTAGCACTGGCCTGCTGTTTTTGAGGTAGAGGGAAATCTATAAAGGGCATTCTCATTAAATGAATCACTTCAATTCGCTTATCCACCGAGGCATCAATGATGCAGGCGGCCCTGCCTTGGTAATGGTTCTCATTCAAATCAGGAGAAGGAGAGCCCATTGCAGGTTGGCACAGGGCCAGGAGGAGCAAGGGCCTGAGCAGCAAGAGGCAGTGAGGCCTCTACAAGGTCAAGATGCTGGTGAACATGGACCACTGCAACAGCGAGCATTGGCCTGACCATGGGTGTATCGCCAGCGGCCTTCTTATTTAGAGAGGAGCAAAAGGCAATACCAGAGGCGCCCTTATATGTCCCAGGATATGGTTGCTCACATCTGCCAGCTTCTCCAGTACGAGCTGTAGCCACAAGAACCCTGGAGGAATAATGCAGAGCTCCTGGCCTGCACTGAGTGAACGTCAGTCTGGGTGCTGTTTAAATATGGCGCTAGGACCTTTGACCCTATAAAGTGAGACAGGGAGGTCACTCCACCATGAGGTTCGCTGAGCTGTTTGCAGATGCATAATTAATGAGCTGAGAAGTGGAAGATCGTGTTTCCCGCCCGCCTGTTGTCTGTAAGGAATGATTCCATGAGAATGACTGTCAGGCTGTTGCTTGACTAGTCTGTTGGGCACCTCTCCCAATTAAGGCACAAGCCCCCCCAGATGTAAGTAAGGAGGACTTTGCAGGGTTAGGGTTTCCCATTGTCCATTCCAGCGCTTAGGTTGATGCCAGTGGTCCGTCCATTTTCTTTCCTTTTTGACTTTGTAGCGGTTTGATATGACTGAGTGGCTTCCTAGGCCATTTCAGAGGGCATTTAAGAGTCAACAACATTGCTGTGGGTCTAGAGTCACGTGTAGGCCAGACCAGTCTAGTATGGACCTTGATAGTGTGGGCCTGGACAGTGAGTGTTGCGATATTGTTGGCTGCAGAGCATGTCTGTTAAAGAAGTCTTCCGAGTCTTCTGTATGTTAACAAGTCTTTATTAACTCCACGTAACTATTGTTATGTCCCCAGCTGATGTTACTACTGGGGAAGTCAGATCCCAGGGTAGAACCTAACTTTTATTTTTTGTTTACAAATGTGAAGAGTGGCTACTGAACAGAGTCACAGAGTCTGCTAATGTACTTATAACAAAAGAATAAAACATTTGTTAAACAAGAAAAAGATGAACTATATTACACTACTCCTCCACCCACAACCATTCCTTTACAGTTATATACAAATTTGTAAGAATAACAGAATTTACAAAAAAATCTACCTTATACTCTAATGTTCACAGTAAATATAGAGTCCATGTAAACCAATAGGTGACCTGTGATCAGACACATCATGCTCAGATCAAGTGACTGATGCCACCCAAAGCAGATGCTATGGATCCCTCATCAACTCCCCCCGGACACTTGTCACACCATGAGCCAACCAGTCTTACAGAACTTTGTCTTTCTCCCGAGGTTTTCCAATCTCAATGCTCAAAGAACTTGCTTTGGAATCTTATCCCAAACAACACTTTCTCTTGATCATCTCCCACAAGATCCTCCTGCAGGGTTTCAGCCTCTCCTTCTGATGTTCCTTTCCCCTGGATTGCCACATGCATTCCAGCTTCACCTTCCACGCACTCTCTCTCTCAGATACACAGTCAGGCCAACCACTGCTTCACAGGCCTGTAGAAAGGAGTCATCAACTTTGCCTATCTCCTCAGATCTTCTGACTTCTCACAAGCCCATTTTACCTTGATACCACTCCCCGTAGCTTTCTCTCTTTAATACGAAGCCTTTTCCTCTGCTCCTTACTTTAACTTTACTGAACAGGATCTTGTTCCAGATTCCTGTCCTTGTCCTTTGATTTAACTTAAAGGTCTTCTTGGGACCTTTCTCCTTTTCCTTTTGGATCTGCTCCCTGCGGTTCTCTTTCCCAGTACGCTGTTGACAACTAGGTATCTCCCTTGAGATCCAGAATTCACTCAACATTCACTGTTACTTTAACTTTTGAGCAGCCCATCTAAGATTCTTAGACTTACTTCCCTCACAAATCTGCTAGTATGTCCAATGAGAGAAAGACTTAAACAGCTCCCTTCACCTTAGAGCATAATCGCCAACTGGACTCCAACTGCTTTCTTTTTCCTAGTCTCTCTGTAGGTTTCCTGTTGTAAGACAACAGAACAGTTTTTTCTACTTTGTTTTAACTTCCCTAAACCACTAACTCCCTTTGCAACACAGCTCTCCACTTCAAGGGTCGTAAAACCTCATTAAAATGGAGGTATACAAACAAAACTTCAGACTTGCTGGCTCCATCTCACAGAGAAAAGCTCTAAATGAAACTAGGCCCAGGTTTCACCCTTTTAACCCACAAATAAAACATAGGAATTAAACTTAAACTTAAAGCTAAAGCTTAAACTTAAAGCTGTAGCTTATTACTAACACCCACCAATACAAATATAACTTACTCAAAATTAACTCCAGTTCCTAACAGTATATACAACCCTGCAGTAAACAGCACAGGCTAGGAGCTATCTCCATGCCTAGGTCTTAACAAGTCTCTGCTCAACACCACACTGACCCTAGGTCCGGATCATGTGTCTTCTTACATCACCATGTGGGTGGTACTGTACTCAGTCTCACATTAACCCTGAATGTACCAAACCCTTCTATTATACTTCCCCCTCAAGTTTTTATCCAATGCATATAGAGTTACTTGAGTTTATTTTATGTCTTACACTGTTATTAGTCTTGTGCATTTATCTTACTGTTACGGCCTAAATGCTATTCCAACATTATTGCTATTACAATATTACTATTAACAACATTCTCAATACTCCATCTCCACCCTTCAAGTCCTTGAGTTAGAGATTCAGGCGTCTGGAGGGCTTATATTTCTTCCACATCTACCTGTTCTGCTGGGCAAGTGGTTGGTTCTGCTTCTTCCTGTTGGTTTAGAGGTTGGACTGATATTTGAATCTGCTTTCATTCTTTTCTTCCATGTCTTTATGTTGACCCACATCTGGTCGGTTTGGCTGTTATGTGGATGCATGGTTGCTGTTATTCTTGATCGTTTCTTGCAGGGTGGGTGAAGATGGTATTCGTCTCTTTGGCGATGCTTTATCTTCTTCTTTCTCTGCATAGGTCATCTGGAAGCCCTCTGAGGCTAATGGAAGAGCGTTCCTGTGGTGAGGAGAAGGTTTTGTGGTACATTCACCCCTGCTTTTTGTTGTCGATAGTGAGAGACTGCTACCCGGTTCCAGCATCCCTTGTGGCTGTGGCATGCTGGCTGGAAGTTGCAGTGTGTGCACAGTGGTTGATGTGTCGATCAGCTGTACCATCATCACAGTTGGAGGTAGAGGCTTCTCAGAGTGCTGATCATTCTCTGGTACAACTTCCATTGGAAGCGTCATGATAAACTCTTGGGTGATAGGTTGGTCTGATCATTGAAAGCTTTCTGGGACTTGGAATGATAATCAACAAACCTGCTCCACAAAGAGAGAAGAGAGATTGAAGGTGAAATCTGAGCCTGAATGCTCTTTAGTGTTTGAGTACTCAGGACCGAGCTCTGGTTAGCTAACACCAGCAGTAGTCTTTACATCTTCCGCGACCTGGAGGAGATCCAGCGCTAAGAGGCATCCCTGCTCTGGAGAGAGAGAGGCTGGTTACGGATGATGTACATCACCTCAAAAATCTATTTGCTGTCGTATCTCAGTGGTTCCAGGATCATGACGATAATAGGGAGTCGGACTCCCCCTGCGCCGTTAAGTGAAATGTCTGCTGTTCGATGCCAGAGGTCTTTGAGCCATGGCTCCTTGTCTGGCAGACGCTGGCACCTAAATCTAGTTGAAAATTTGTTGGATAGCCATTTACCAGGATGTCAGCATTCCAAAACGAAGAGCCAGGAGCATGGCTGTGTGTCTTCTGGGTTGTCGGCCTCGATCTTGTGGATGACCTTTGGGCTCTCAGTGCGGGGCTGGGGTTTCGACTTGTACAGTTCACCAAAGTGTCCCTGTCTGTTACAATGGAAACATTGGGCCATACGCACAGGACCCTGATCTCTCTTGTGAGGGCACTCTGTACCGCAGCACTGACAAGGTCACTCTGCTGGGAGGTTCCCTGACTTGCACTGTCCCTGCATCTTTGTGACCTGATAATCTGGACTGAGGGTTGGCTCCTGCCCCATGTTGTATTCTCCACCCTTAGGATTGTCCTGTGTTGTTCATGTAGCCCAGGCAGTCTATCTGGATTGTCTTGTCTGGAGTTAGATCATCTTGAGCTTGTAGGGGGTCAGAGAGTGAATTGTCTGCGACACCCACCACGATTCTGTCTCGGATCAGCTCAAACTTTAAGGGCAGAATTTTTTCCTCTTCGGACAGGCACGCACCTGACCCAAACCAGCGTAAAATGGCGCGCAATGATGTCGGGCAAGCGTCCTGACATCATCGCGCACTCACATGATATTTTGATGATTGGCGAGTGTGCGCAGGAATTGGCAGCACGCCCGCCCACTGACAATTAATAGCCCTATTAACACCATTAAAGTTACAATTGAATTAAATTTTTCGCTGCCCGTCCAACCTTATGGTTAGTGACCAAGCGGCCTTTGGATTTTTTAGGAAACCTCATCCACGGGCGGGATAAGGTTTCCAACAGCTATTAAAAATTAAATTAAAATTTTAACATTTCATTAATAACATGTCCCTGCTCATATGACAGTCACAGGAGGGGACATGTTTTTTAACATTTTAAGATTCTTTATTTTTAATTTTTAAAATCTTCATCTCCCTGAGGCAGCTCTGCCTCACCCACTACAGGCAGCACTGAGCGCTGCAGTACATGTTTCACACAGGGCAGGCCTTAACTGGCCCACCAGAGTGAAATCACGGACGCAGCCCAATCACAGGGGGCGATGAGCTTCCCGATCGCTCCCACTCGCCCCCACCAAGTCTGCCCAACAAGGGCAAAATTCTGCCCCAAATTTCCATCTTCACATCCCTCTGCCGTCCTGTCGAGATCATTTCTGAAGGAATCGACATGTTCCCCAGGCAGTTGGACTCTGATTGAATTCGGATGTTCCCAATATTTTGTTGGACCTCAAGTTGAAATAAACGCCAAAAGATTTTAAAACCTCCTTAAATTTGGTGGATGACTCATCAATATTCTGTTGTGCAATGATATCACCTGCAAACGGCCCTATTGAGTAAATATGCTGACTTGTTCCGCTTCTGATTTGTTATTTAAATCTGAAGCAATGCTGTAAGACTCCAATTTTGTGACTGGTTTGGGCCCCAAGCTGTTCCGGTATAGTTACAGCACTGGCATCTACCTGGCTATGTGGAAAATTGCCCAGGTATGTCCTGTACATAAAAAGCAGGACAAATCCAACTCGGCCAATTACTGCCCCATCAGTCTACTCTCCATCATCAGTAAAGTAATGGAAGGGGTCATCAACAGTGCTATCAAGCGGCACTTGCTTAGCAATAACCTGCTCACTGATGCCCAGTTTGGGTTCCACCAGGGCCACTCAGCTCCTGACCTCATTACAGCCTTGGTTCAAACATGGACAAAAGAGCTGAACTGCTGAGGTGAGGTAAGAGTGACTGCCCTTGACACCAAGGCAGTATTTGACTGAGTGTGGCATCAAGGAGCCCTAGCAAAACTGGTGTCAATGGGAGTCAGGGGGGAAACTTTCCACTGGTTGGAGTCATACCTAGCACAAAGGAAGATGCTTGTGGTTGTTGGAGGTCAATCATCTCAGCTCCAGGACATCACTGCAGGAGTTCCTCAGGGTAGTGTCCTCGGCCCAACCATCTTCAGCTGCTTCATCAATGACCTTCCTTCCATCATAAGGTCAGAAGTGGGGATGTTCACTGATGATTGCACAATGTTCAGCACCATTCACAACTCCTCACATACTGAAGAAGTCCATGTCCAAATGCCGCAAGACCTGGACAATATCCATGCTTGGGCTGACAAGTGGCAAGTAACATTCGTGCCACACAGGTACCAAGCAATGACCATCTCCAGCAAGAGAAAATCTAACCAATGCCCCTTGATGTTCACTGCCATTACCATCACTGAATCCCCCACTATCAACCTCCTGGGGGTTACCATTTACTGAACTGGACTAGCCATATAAATACTGTGGCTACAAGAGCAGGTCAGAGGCTAGGAATCTGCACCGGGTAACTCACCTCCTGACTCTCCAAAGCCTGTTCACCATCTACAAGGCACAAGTCAGGAACGTGATGGAATACTCTCCACTTGCTGGATGAGTACAGCTCCCACAACACTCAAGAAGCTTGACACCATCCAGGACAAAGCAGCCTGCATTATTTGCACCATATCCACAAACATTCACTCCCTCCACCACTGACGCACAGTAGCAGCAGTGTGTACCACCTACAAGATGCACTGCAGGAATGCTCCTTAGACAGCACCTTCCAAACCCACGACCACTACCATCTAGAAGGACAAGGGCAGCAGATAGATGGGAACACCACCACCTGGAAGTTTCCCTCCAAGCTACTTATCATCCTGACTTGGAAATATATCGCCGTTGCTTCACTGTTGCTGGGTCAAAATCCTGGAAGTCCCTTCCTAGCAGCACAGTGGATGTACCTACACCACATGGACTGCAGTAGTGCAAGAAATCAGCTCACCATCACCTTCTCAAGGGCAACTGCAGTTGGGCAATAAATCTCGGCCCAGCCAGCGAAGCCTACATCCGGTAAATTAATAAAAAAATACTCTCTCACACGCACCTTCACATCTCCATCTGGCCTCATCTCTTCTGGAGACCGCCTCCTCATCCCTCCTTTGAAATTAATCTAGTCTGCTTTATTTAAAAATGCAAATGTTCCCTTTACACCTATGTTTACCGATTTAATATTTCAAACTGAGCTTATCTTCTGTTACAGCAAAGCCTTCAGATCAGCTGCCTTTAATTCAGTTAAGTCTCTCACACACACACACACACACACACACACACACACACACACACACACACACACACACACACACACACACACACACACACACACACACACACAGATGTAGACACAGACCCCACTATTACCCTACTTTACAATAAATTCCAATAACATTATGAGAATTGTTATATCTTCCTGACATCCCTCTTATAAAAAAAATGAACTGTCATAATTTAAAAAGACGGTTTCATTTTCTGAGCCCATCTTACATTACCATCTTTACTTATTACTCTATTACATCACCAGATGTCTGCATTAACATAACAATATACATACAACTCCTTAGTATCAACAGAAATCATTCCACTTCAGTGTCCAGGTTTTTAAATATCCAATTTTCTCTTTAAGGTTCAAACTCTTGGCAATGCACCTGTGGGCAGATGTTCTCGTCTCGCTACCTGTATAATCTGGAGATTAAATGGTGCAGTAATAAACCCCACCTGAAAAGCCTTGCACTTCTGTCTTGAAATTTGTCCAGGAACTTTAAAGGATTATGGTTTGTATAAACAATTGTTTCTGATGAATTGTTTGCAACATAAATTTCAAAATGCTGCAATGCTAACACCAAACCCAAAGTCTCCTTTTCAATTGTTGAATATCTTTTCTGTTGTACATTTAACTTCCATGAAAAATACCCTTTCGGTTTTTCAATTCCAAAGTCACCTTCTTACGACCCCAATGCCTATCTCGCTTGCATCAGTGGCCAATTTAAATTGCTTGGCGTAATTGGATACGGCCTAAACTGGTGTCGTAGTTAATAGTTTTCAAATTGTCAAATGCGTCCTGACTCTCCAGTGTCCATTGAAACTTCTTGTTCCTTTTTAATAGTTCAGTCAATGGAGCAACCACTTGGCTAAAATTTGGTACAAATTTTTGACAAAACCCACTAATGCCCGGAAATCTCAAAACTTCTCATTTTGTTGTAGGTATGGAGAAATCCATGACAGCCTTGACTTTCACATCTCTCAGAGCCACTTTATCATGTCCAATGGTATAGCCTGGTGTAGCTAAGTTCATCACCAAATCGGCTTCTTGTAATCAAGTAAATAATTCTTCCAGATGTTGTAAATGCTCCTCCTATGTCTGACTGAAAACTATCAAGTCGTCAATACAAAAAGCAGAATTGCTCAGACCAGCGATTACTTTGTCTGTCAGTCTTCGAAATGTTGCAGGTATATTTTTCATTCCAAACGGACTTTGAACGTAGGAAGAAACTTAAGCAAGGAGGCAGGAGGGCTAAAAGGGGTCATGAAAAGTAATTGGCAACCAGGATTAAGGAAAATCCCAAGGCCTTTTATACATACGTAAAAAGCAAGAGGGTAGCCAGGGAAAGGGTAGGCCCATTCAGGGACAGAGGTGGAAATCTGTGTGTGGAGCCAGAAGAAATGGGAGAGATACTAAATGAGTACTTCTCATCAGTATTCACCAAAGAGAAGGACTTAGTGGTCGATTTGTCTAGGGAAGAGTGTGTAGATAGCCTGGATCATGTTGAGATCAAAAAAGAGGAGGTGTTAGGCGTCTTGAAGAATATTAAGGTGGATAAGTCCCCAGGACCAGATGGGATCTACCCCAGAGTACTGAGGGAGGCAAAGGAAGAGATTGCTGGGGCCTTGACAGAAATCTTTGTATCCTCATTGGCTACGGGTGAGGTCCCAGAGGACTGGAGAACGGCCAATGTTGTTCCATTGTTTAAGAAGAGTAGCAGGGATAATCCAGGAAATTACAGGCCGGTTATTTCCCAGTGGTAGGGAAATTATTGGAGAAGATTCTTCGTCACAGGATTTACTACCATTTGGAAGCAAATGGGCATATTAGTGAGAGGCAGCATGGTTTTGTGAAGGGGAGGTCGTGTCTCACTAACTTGATCGAGTTTTTCAAGGAAGTGACAAAAATGACTGACGATGGAAGGGCAGTGGATGTTATATACATGGATTTCAGTAAGGCCTTTGACAAGGTCCCTCATGGCAGACTAGTACAGAAGGTAAAGTCACATGGGATCAGAGGTGAGCTGGCAAGATGGATACAGAATTGGCTTGGTCATAGAAGACAGAGGGTAGCAGTGGAAGGGTGCTTTTCTGCATGGAGAGCTGTGCCTAGTGGTGTTCCGCAGGGATCAGTGCTGGGACCTTTGCTGTTTGTAGTATACGTAAGTGATTTGGAGGAAAATGTAACTGGGCTAATTAGTAAATTTGCAGATGACACTAAGGTTGGCAAAGTTGCAGATGGTGAAGAGGATTATCAAAGGAAACAATGGGATATAGATCGGTTGGAAACTTGGGCGGAGAAATAGCAGATGGAGTTTAATCTGGGTAATGCGAGGTAATGCATTTTGAAAGGTCTAATACAGGTAGGAAATATACATTAAATGGCAGAACTCTTAAGTGCATTGACGGGTAGAGGGATCTGGGTATACAGGTCCACAGGTCACTGAAAGTGGCAACACAGGTGGATAAGATAGTCAGGAAGGCATATGGCATGCTTGCCTTCATCGCCAGGGGTACTGAGTATAAAAGCTGGGAAGTCATGCTGCAACTGTATAGAACCTTGGTTAGGCCACACTTGGAATATTGCGTGCAATTCTGGTCGCCACATTACCAGAAGGATATGGAGGCATTGGAGATGGTGCAGAGGAGGTTTACCAGGATGCTGCCTGGTCTGGAAGTTATTAGCTATGAGGAGAAGTTGGAGAAACTCGGATTGTTCTCACTAGAGTGACGGAGATTGAGGGGCGACTTGATAGAAGTTTACAAAATTATGAGTGGCATGGACAGAATAGATAGAAGCTTTTTCCCAGGGTGGAAGAGTCAATTGCTAGGGGACATAGATTTAAGGTGAGAGGAGAAAACTTTAGAGGAGATGTGCGGGGCAAGTTTTTTACACAGAGGGTAGTGAGTATCTGGAATTCGCTGCCAGAGGAGGTGGTGGAAGCAGGTACGATAGTGGTGTTTAAGATGCAGCTTGACAAATACATGAATAGGATGGGAATAGAGGGATACGGACCCCGGAAGTGCAAAATGTTTTAGTTTGACAGGCAATATGATCAGCTCAGGCTTGGAGGGCCGAAGCCAATATCTATTTTGCTCTCTCTGCTAATGGTAATTGCCAATATCTTCTCAATAAGCCAATGTTGGTGATAAATTTTGATTGTCCCACTTTCTCCAAGCAATCTTCCAACCTTGGTGTAGGATATGAATCTGCTTTTGTCACTGCATTCACCGCACGTAGTTTTTCAGCAGGGTTTTTATCTCGTAGGGGGGGCTGCGAAACCGGCCACCGCTCGCGATCAGGCCTCGACCGCGATTTCATGCTGGCTGGCCAAGTAACAGCCAGCCAGTGTGAGTCACGGGCTGCAGCGCTCAGCGCAGCCGAGGTGAGGGAGGGGGAGGAGGGCGAAGGTGGAGGTTGGTGCATGTGCACCGGTGCGCTCACAGATAGCTGCCTGAAGGCACAGAGCCGCCTCCGGGAGCTGAAGCTTTTTAACAATAAAAATAACCAATTGAAAAATAAGGAAAACATGTCCCCTCATGTGACCCTGTCACATAAGCAGGGACATGTTAAAAACAAGTTTTAAGAGTTTATTTTTTTTAAATCACTGGTCGAAACCTCATCCTGCCCCATGGATGAGGTTTCGCAAAAAATGCAAAGGCTGCTTGGCGTTTGCATACCTGCCAACTGAATGGTAGCAAAAAATTCCATTTAATTAATTAAGGGTCTTAATTGCATGTGATGATGTAACGTGAGTGTGATAAAGTTCTTATAGTGAATCGTGAGCTTAATAGGGAATGATGTAATCATACTGGAATCATTTAGTATGATTTACCAGAGTTCTCATTTGGATTGTGTAACATGAGCTCGTTAAAGACCCGATTCTGTGCTTGTTACAACAAATTATATTGATATAGCACCTTTAATGTAATGAAATGTCCCAGGGCACTTCACGGGAGCATTATAAAACAAATATGAAACTGAGACACACAAGAAAACATTAGCGCAGATGACCAGAAGCTTGGTGAAAGAGGTAGGTTTTAAGGATTCTATTAAAGGAGGAAAGCAAGAGGAGGAGGGGAGTAGGGGGGGTATTCCAGAGCTAAGGGCCTAGGCAATGGAGGTCACCAAAACAGTCACCAATGGTGGAGTGATTAAAATCAACGATGTACAAAAGGCCCGAATTAGAGAAGTTCAGATATTATGAAGGATTGTAGGGCTGGAGGAGATTGGAGAGAATGGGAGGGGTGAGGCCATAGAGGGATTTGACAACAAAGATGAGAATTTTAAAATCAAGATGTTGTTTGACCAGGAGCCAATGTAGGTCACCAAGCACAGGGTGTTAGGGGAATGGGACTTGCTGTGAGTTAAGACACAGGCAGAGGAGTTTGGATGACCTCAGGTTTATGGTATGAGGGGGAGGGTTTCAGATTCCTGGGGCATTGGGACCGGTTCTGGGGGAGGTGGGACCAGTACAAAGTGGACAGGTTACACCTGGGCAGGACTGGGACTGATGTCCTAGGGGGAACATTTGCTAGAGTGGTTGGGGAGGGTTTAAACTAAAATGGCAGGGGGATGGGAACCTATGCAAGGAGTCAGAGGAGGGGGAATCAAGCACAAGAACAAAAGACAGAAAGCGGAATAAGAAAAGTGATAGTCAGAGAAATCAAGGGCAAGAATCAAACAGGGCCTCAGTGAAAAATAATGGGAACGGGACAAGTAATGTTAAAAAGACAAGCCTTAAGGCTTTGTGCATTAATGCGAGGAGCATTCACAATAAAGTGGATGAATTAACCGCGTAAATAGATATAAACAGGTATGATATAGTCGGGATTATGGAGACAAGGCTGCAGGGTGACCAGGGATGGGAACTGAACATCCAGGGGTATTCAGTATTTAGGAAGGACAGACAAAAAGGAAAAGGCGGTGGAGTTGCATTGCTGGTTAAAGAGGAAATTAACACAATAGTGAGGAAAGATGTTAGCTCCAATGGTGCGGAATTTGTATGGGTAGAGCTGAGAAACACTAAGGGGCAAAAAACATTAATGGGGGTTGTATATAGACCCCCAAACTGTAGTGGTGATGTTGGGAATGGCATTAAACAGGAAATTAGAGACGCATGTAATAAAGGAACATCTGTAATTATGGGTGATTTTAATGTGCATTTAGACTGGGCAAATCAAATTAGTAACAATACTGTAGAGGAGGAATTCCTGGAGTGTACACAGGATGGTTTTCTGGACCAATACGTTGAGAATCCAACTAGAGAACAGGCCATCCTAGACTGAGTATTGTGTAATGAGAAAGGAATAATTGGCAATCTAGTTGTGTGAGGCCCCTTGGGGATGAGCGACCATAATATGATAGAATTCTTCATCAAGATGGAGAGTGATGTAGTTGATTCTGAGACTAGGGTCCTGAATCTTAATAAGGGAAACTATGATGGTATGAGGCACAAGTTGGCTATGATGGATTGGGAAACATTACTTAAAGGGATGACGGTGGATAGGCAATGGCAAACATTCAAAGGGCACATGGGTGAACTGCAACAATTGTTTATTCCTGTCTGGCGCAAAAGTCAAACAGGAAAGGTGGCCAAACCATGGCTTACAAGGGAAATTAGAGATAGTATTAGATACAAGGAAGAGGTATACAAATTGGTCAGAAAAAACAACAGACCTGAGGATTAGGAACAGTTTAGAATTCAGCAAAGGAGGACCAAGGGATTGATTAAGAAGGGGAAAATAGAGTATGGGAGTAAGCTTTCAGGGAACATAAAAACTGACTGTAAAAGTTTCTATAGGTATGTGAAGAGAAAAAGATTGGTGAAGACAAATGTAGGTCCCTTACAGTCAGAAACAGGGGAATTTATAATGAGGAACAAAGAAATGGCTGACCAACTAAATACATACTTTCGTTCTGTCTTCATAAAAGAGGACACTAAAAACATACCAGAAATGTTGGGGAGCACAGGGTTGAGAGAGAGGGAGGCACTGAAAGAAATCAGTATTAGTAGGGAAATGGTGTTGGGGAAATTAATGGGATTGAAGGCCAATAAATCCTCGGGACAAAAACAGAATTACCTGGAAAAACTCAGCAGGTCTGGCAGCATCGGCGGAGAAGAAAAGAGTTGACGTTTCGAGTCCTCATGACCCTTCGATAAATCCTCGGGGCCTGATAATCTACATCCCAGAGTACTTAAGGAAGTGGCCCTAGAAATAGTGGATGCATTGGTGGTCATCTTCTAAGATTCTATAGACTCTGGAATAGCTCCTACAGATTGGAGGGTTACTAATGTAACCCCACTATTTAAAAAGGGAGGCAGAGAGAAAACAGGGAATTATAGACCAGTCAGCCTGATGTCGGTAGTGGGGAAAATTCTAGAGTCCATTATAAAAGATTTAATAGCTGAGCACGTGGAAAACAGTGGCAGAATTGGACAGAGTCAGCATGGATTTATGAAAGGGAAATCATGCTTGACAAATCTACTGGAATTTTTTGAGGATCTAACTAGTAGAATTGATGAGGGGGAGCCAGTGGATGTGGTTTATTTGGACTTTCAGAAGGCTCTTGACAAAGTCCCACATAAGAGATTGATGTGTAAAATTAAACCGCATGGGATTGGGGGTAGTGTATTGAGATGGATAGAAAACTGGTTGGTAGACAGGAAACAAAGAGCAGGAATAAACGGGTCTTTTTCCGAATGGCAGGCAGTGACTAGTGGGGTACCGCAGGGATCGGTGCTGGGACCCCAGTTATTCACAATATAAATTAATGATTTAGATGAGGGAGTTAAATGTAATATCTCCAAATTTGCAGATGACACAAAGCTGGGTGGGAGGGTGAGCTGTGAGGAGGATGCAGAGATGCTTCAGTGTGATTTGGACAAGCTGAGTGAGTGGGCAAATGCATGGCAGATGCAGTATAATGTGGATAAATTTGAGGTTATCCATTTTGGTAGCAAAAACAGGAAGGCAGATTATTATCTGAATGGCTATAAATTGAGAGAGGGGAATGTGCAACGAGACCTGGGTGTCCTTGTACACCAGTCGCTGAAGGTAAGCATGCAGGTGTAGCAGGCGGTAAAGAAGGCAAATGGTATGTTGGCCTTCATAGCCAGAGGATTCAAGTACAGGAACAGGGATGTCTTGCTGCAATTGTACTTGGTGAGACCACACCTGGAATATTGTGTGCAGTTTTGGTCTCCTTATCTGAGGAAGGATGTACTTGCTTTACAGGGAGTGCAGCGAAGGTTTATCCAACTGATTCCTGGGATGGCGGGACTGACATATGAGGAGGGATTGGGTTGGTTAGGATTATATTTGCTGGAGTTCAGAAGAATGAGGGGGGATCTCATGGAAACCTGTAAAATTCTAACAGGACTAGACAGGGTAGATGCAGGAAGGATGTTCCCGATGGTGGGGGGGGTCCAGGGACCACAGTCTGAGGATATGGGGTAGACCATTTAGGACTGAGATGAGGAGAATGTGGGGAGCCTGTGGAATCTGTTACCACAGAAAGTAGTTGAGACCAAAACATTGTATGTTTTCAAGAAGGAGTTAGATATAGCGCTTGGGGCAAAAGGGATCAAAGGACATGGGGTGAAAGCAGGCGCAGGCTATTGAGTTGGATGATCATAATGAACGTTGGAGCAGGCTCAAAGGGATGAATGGCCTACTCCTGCTCCTAGTTTCTATGTTTAGGGAGGATAGAATGTGGGAGATGAGCCAGGAGTGTGTTGGAATAGTTGAGTCTAGAGATAACGAAGGCACAGATGAGGCTTTCAGCAGTAGATGATCTGAAACAGGGGCAAAGTGGGTAAGGTTATGGAGTTGGAAATATGCAGTCTTAGTATGGCACGAATGAGGGTGGAAGT